>CM050163.1:402630941-403190002 GCA_027410445.1 Discoglossus pictus | reverse complement strand
TCCTCTCTCTGCCTCCTCTTTCTCCATCTGCCTCCTCTTTCTCTCTCTCCCTCCACTTTCTCCCTCCTTTCTCCCTCCTTTCTCCCTCCTTTCTCCCTCCTCTTTCTCCCTCTCGCTCCTCTTTCTCCCTCTCGCTCCTCTTTCTCCCTCTCCCTCCTCTTTCTCCCTCTCCCTCCTCTTTCTCCCTCTCCCTCCTCTTTCTCCCTCTCATTTTCTCTCTCTGCCTCCTCTTTCTCCCTCTCTGCCTCCTCTTTCTCCCTCTGCCTCCTCTTTCTCTCTCCTCTTTCTCCCTCTCCCTCCTCTTTCTCCCTCCTTTCTCCCTCTCCCTCCTTTCTCCCTCACCCTCCTCTTTCTCCCTCATTTCTCCCTCTCCCTCCTCTTTCTCCCTCCTTTCTCCCCTCTCCCTCCTCTTTCTCGCTCTCCCTCTCTCTGCCTCCTCTTTCTCCCTCTCCCTCCTCTTTCTCGCTCTCCCTCTCTCTGCCTCCTCTTTCTCCCTCTCATTTTCTCTCTCTGCCTCCTCTTTATCCCTCTCTGCCTCCTCTTTCTCTCTCTCCTCTTTCTCCCTCTGCCTCCTCTTTCTCTCTCCTCTTTCTCCCTCTCCCTCCTTTCTCCCTCACCCTCCTCTTTCTCCCTCCATTCTCCCTCTCCATTTCCTTTTTCTCCCTCTCCGCCTCCTCTTTCTCCCTCTCTGTCTCCTCTTTCTCTCTCTCTCCTTTCTCCCTCTCTCTCCTTTCTCCCTCTCCGCCTCCTCTTTCACCCTCTGCCTCCTCTTTCTCCCCTGCCTTCTTTCTCCCTCTCCCTCCTCTTTCTCCCTCTCCGCCTCCTCTTTCTCGCTCTCCGCCTCCTCTTTCTCGCTCTCCGCCTCCTCTTTCTCTCTCTCTCCCTCCTCTTTCTCCCTCGCCCTGCCTCCGCTTTCTCCCTCCTTTCTCCCTCTCTGCCTCCTCTTTCTCCCTCTCCGCCTCCTTTTTCTCCCTCTCCGCCTCCTCTTTCTCCCTCTCTCTGCCTCCACTTTCTCCCCTGCCTTCTCTTTCTCCCTCTCCCTCCTCTTTCTCCCTCTCTCCGCCTCCTCTTTCTCGCTCTCCGCCTCCTCTTTCTCTCTCTCTCTCTCTCTCCTCTTTCTCTCCCTCCTCTTTCTCCCTCCTTTCTCTCCCTCTCGCTCCTCTTTCTCCCTCCTCTTTCTCCCTCCTTTCTTCCTCTCATTTTCTCTCTCTGCCTCCTCTTTCTCCCCCTCTGCCTCCTCTTTCTCTCTCTCTCTTTCTCCCTCTGCCTCCTCTTTCACTCTCCTTTTTCTCCCTCTCCCTCCTCTTTCTCCCTCTCCTTCCTTTCTCCCTCCTTTCTCCCCTCTCCCTCCTCTTTCTCCCTCCTTTCTCCCTCTCCCTATTCTTTCTCCCATCTCCCTCCTCTTTCTCCCTCTCATTTTCTCTCTCTGTCTCCTCTTTCTCCCTCTCCCTCCTTTCTCCCTCACCCTCCTTTTTCTCCCAAACTGCCTCCTCTTTATCCCTCTCTGCCTCCTCTTTCTCTCTCTCCTCTTTCTCCCTCTGCCTCCTCTTTCTCTATCCTCTTTCTCCCTCTCCCTCCTTTCTCCCTCACCCTCCTCTTTCTCCCTCCATTCTCCCTCTCCATTTCCTTTTTCTCCCTCTCCGCCTCCTCTTTCTCCCTCTCTGCCTCCTCTTTCTCTCTCTCTCCTTTCTCCCTCTCTCTCCTTTCTCCCTCTCCGCCTCCTCTTTCACCCTCTGCCTCCTCCTTCTCCCCTGCCTTCTTTCTCCCTCTCCCTCCTCTTTCTCCCTCTCCGCCTCCTCTTTCTCGCTCTCCGCCTCCTCTTTCTCGCTCTCCGCCTCCTCTTTCTCTCTCTCTCCCTCTCTCTGCCTCCTCTTTCTCCCTCTCTGCCTCCTCTTTCTCCCTCGCCCTGCCTCCGATTTCTCCCTCCTTTCTCCCTCTCTGCCTCCTCTTTCTCCCTCTCCGCCTCCTTTTTCTCCCTCTCCGCCTCCTCTTTCTCCCTCTCTCTGCCTCCTCTTTCTCCCCTGCCTTCTCTTTCTCCCTCTCTCCGCCTCCTCTTTCTCGCTCTCCGCCTCCTCTTTCTCTCTCTCTCTCCCTCCTCTTTCTCTCCCTCCTCTTTCTCCCTCCTTTCTCTCCCTCTCGCTCCTCTTTCTCCCTCCTCTTTCTCCCACTCCCTCCTTTCTTCCTCTCATTTTCTCTCTCTGCCTCCTCTTTCTCCCCCTCTGCCTCCTCTTTCTCTCTCTCTCTTTCTCCCTCTGCCTCCTCTTTCACTCTCCTTTTTCTCCCTCTCCCTCCTCTTTCTCCCTCCTTTCTCCCTCTCCCTATTCTTTCTCCCATCTCCCTCCTCTTTCTCCCTCTCATTTTCTCTCTCTGCCTCCTCTTTCTCCCTCTCATTTTCTCTCTCTGCCTCCTCTTTATCCCTCTCTGCCTCCTCTTTCTCTCTCTCCTCTTTCTCCCTCTGCCTCCTCTTTCTCTCTCCTCTTTCTCCCTCCTTTCTCCCTCACCCTCCTCTTTCTCCCTCCATTCTCCCTCTCCATTTCCTTTTTCTCCCTCTCCGCCTCCTCTTTCTCCCTCTCTGCCTCCTCTTTCTCTCTCTCTCCTTTCTCCCTCTCTCTCCTTTCTCCCTCTCCGCCTCCTCTTTCACCCTCTGCCTCCTCTTTCTCCCCTGCCTTCTTTCTCCCTCTCCCTCCTCTTTCTCCCTCTCCGCCTCCTCTTTCTCTCTCTCTCCCTCTCTCTGCCTCCTCTTTCTCCCTCTCTGCCTCCTCTTTCTCCCTCGCCCTGCCTCCGCTTTCTCCGTCCTTTCTCCCTCTCTGCCTCCTCTTTCTCCCTCTCCGCCTCCTTTTTCTCCCTCTCCGCCTCCTCTTTCTCCCTCTCTCTGCCTCCTCTTTCTCCCCTGCCTTCTCTTTCTCCCTCTCCCTCCTCTTTCTCCCTCTCTCCGCCTCCTCTTTCTCGCTCTCCGCCTCCTCTTTCTCTCTCTCTCTCCCTCCTCTTTCTCTCCCTCCTCTTTCTCCCTCCTTTCTCTCCCTCTCGCTCCTCTTTCTCCCTCCTCTTTCTCCCACTCCCTCCTTTCTTCCTCTCATTTTCTCTCTCTGCCTCCTCTTTCTCCCCCTCTGCCTCCTCTTTCTCTCTCTCTTTCTCCCTCTGCCTCCTCTTTCACTCTCCTTTTTCTCCCTCTCCCTCCTCTTTCTCCCTCTCCTTCCTTTCTCCCCTCTCCCTCCTCTTTCTCCCTCCTTTCTCCCTCTCCCTATTCTTTCGCCCTCCTTTCTCCCTCTCCCTATTCTTTCTCCCATCTCCCTCCTCTTTCTCCCTCTCATTTTCTCTCTCTGCCTCCTCTTTCTCCCTCTCCCTCCTTTCTCCCTCACCCTCCTTTTTCTCCCTCTCCGCCTCCTCTTTCTCCCTCCTCTTTCTCCCTCTCTCCTCTTTCTCCCTGCCTCCTCCTTCTCTCCTTTCTCCCTCTCGCTCCTCTTTCTCCCTCTCCCTGCCTCATCTTTCTCCCTCCCTCTCTCCGCCTCATCTTTCTCCCTCCCTCTCTCCGCCTCCTCATTCTCCCTCCCTCTCTCCGCCTCCTCTTTCTCCCTCTCCCTCCTCTTTCTCCCTCTGCCTCCTCTTTCTCCCTCTCTGCCTCCTCTTTCTCCCTCTGCCTCCTCTTTCTCTCTCCTCTTTCTCCCTCTCCCTCCTCTTTCTCCCTCCTTTCTCCCTCTCCCTCCTTTCTCCCTCACCCTCCTCTTTCTCCCTCATTTCTCCCTCTCCCTCCTCTTTCTCCCTCCTTTCTCCCCTCTCCCTCCTCTTTCTCGCTCTCCCTCTCGCTGCCTCCTCTTTCTCCCTCTCCCTCCTCTTTCTCGCTCTCCCTCTCTCTGCCTCCTCTTTCTCCCTCTCATTTTCTCTCTCTGCCTCCTCTTTATCCCTCTCTGCCTCCTCTTTCTCTCTCTCCTCTTTCTCCCTCTGCCTCCTCTTTCTCTCTCCTCTTTCTCCCTCTCCCTCCTTTCTCCCTCACCCTCCTCTTTCTCCCTCCATTCTCCCTCTCCATTTCCTTTTTCTCCCTCTCCGCCTCCTCTTTCTCCCTCTCTGCCTCCTCTTTCTCTCTCTCTCCTTTCTCCCTCTCTCTCCTTTCTCCCTCTCCGCCTCCTCTTTCACCCTCTGCCTCCTCTTTCTCCCCTGCCTTCTTTCTCCCTCTCCCTCCTCTTTCTCCCTCTCCGCCTCCTCTTTCTCCCTCTCCGCCTCCTCTTTCACCCTCTGCCTCCTCTTTCTCCCCTGCCTTCTTTCTCCCTCTCCCTCCTCTTTCTCCCTCTCTCCGCCTCCTCTTTCTCCCTCTCTGCCTCCTCTTTCTCTCTCTCTCCTTTCTCCCTCTCTCTCCTTTCTCCCTCTCCGCCTCCTCTTTCACCCTCTGCCTCCTCTTTCTCCCCTGCCTTCTTTCTCCCTCTCCCTCCTCTTTCTCCCTCTCCGCCTCCTCTTTCTCGCTCTCCGCCTCCTCTTTCTCGCTCTCCGCCTCCTCTTTCTCTCTCTCTCCCTCCTCTTTCTCCCTCGCCCTGCCTCCGCTTTCTCCCTCCTTTCTCCCTCTCTGCCTCCTCTTTCTCCCTCTCCGCCTCCTTTTTCTCCCTCTCCGCCTCCTCTTTCTCCCTCTCTCTGCCTCCACTTTCTCCCCTGCCTTCTCTTTCTCCCTCTCCCTCCTCTTTCTCCCTCTCTCCGCCTCCTCTTTCTCGCTCTCCGCCTCCTCTTTCTCTCTCTCTCTCTCTCCTCTTTCTCTCCCTCCTCTTTCTCCCTCCTTTCTCTCCCTCTCGCTCCTCTTTCTCCCTCCTCTTTCTCCCTCTCCCTCCTTTCTTCCTCTCATTTTCTCTCTCTGCCTCCTCTTTCTCCCCCTCTGCCTCCTCTTTCTCTCTCTCTCTTTCTCCCTCTGCCTCCTCTTTCACTCTCCTTTTTCTCCCTCTCCCTCCTCTTTCTCCCTCTCCTTCCTTTCTCCCCTCTCCCTCCTCTTTCTCCCTCCTTTCTCCCTCTCCCTATTCTTTCTCCCATCTCCCTCCTCTTTCTCCCTCTCATTTTCTCTCTCTGCCTCCTCTTTCTCCCTCTCCCTCCTTTCTCCCTCACCCTCCTTTTTCTCCCTCTCTGCCTCCTCTTTATCCCTCTCTGCCTCCTCTTTCTCTCTCTCCTCTTTCTCCCTCTGCCTCCTCTTTCTCTATCCTCTTTCTCCCTCTCCCTCCTTTCTCCCTCACCCTCCTCTTTCTCCCTCCATTCTCCCTCTCCATTTCCTTTTTCTCCCTCTCCGCCTCCTCTTTCTCCCTCTCTGCCTCCTCTTTCTCTCTCTCTCCTTTCTCCCTCTCTCTCCTTTCTCCCTCTCCGCCTCCTCTTTCACCCTCTGCCTCCTCCTTCTCCCCTGCCTTCTTTCTCCCTCTCCCTCCTCTTTCTCCCTCTCCGCCTCCTCTTTCTCGCTCTCCGCCTCCTCTTTCTCTCTCTCTCTCTCCCTCTCTCTGCCTCCTCTTTCTCCCTCTCTGCCTCCTCTTTCTCCCTCGCCCTGCCTCCGCTTTCTCCCTCCTTTCTCCCTCTCTGCCTCCTCTTTCTCCCTCTCCGCCTCCTTTTTCTCCCTCTCCGCCTCCTCTTTCTCCCTCTCTCTGCCTCCTCTTTCTCCCCTGCCTTCTCTTTCTCCCTCTCTCCGCCTCCTCTTTCTCGCTCTCCGCCTCCTCTTTCTCTCTCTCTCTCCCTCCTCTTTCTCTCCCTCCTCTTTCTCCCTCCTTTCTCTCCCTCTCGCTCCTCTTTCTCCCTCCTCTTTCTCCCACTCCCTCCTTTCTTCCTCTCATTTTCTCTCTGCCTCCTCTTTCTCCCCCTCTGCCTCCACTTTCTCTCTCTCTCTTTCTCCCTCTGCCTCCTCTTTCACTCTCCTTTTTCTCCCTCTCCCTCCTCTTTCTCCCTCCTTTCTCCCTCTCCCTATTCTTTCTCCCATCTCCCTCCTCTTTCTCCCTCTCATTTTCTCTCTCTGCCTCCTCTTTCTCCCTCTCATTTTCTCTCTCTGCCTCCTCTTTATCCCTCTCTGCCTCCTCTTTCTCTCTCTCCTCTTTCTCCCTCTGCCTCCTCTTTCTCTCTCCTCTTTCTCCCTCCTTTCTCCCTCACCCTCCTCTTTCTCCCTCCATTCTCCCTCTCCGCCTCCTCTTTCTCCCTCTCTGCCTCCTCTTTCTCTCTCTCTCCTTTCTCCCTCTCTCTCCTTTCTCCCTCTCCGCCTCCTCTTTCACCCTCTGCCTCCTCTTTCTCCCCTGCCTTCTTTCTCCCTCTCCCTCCTCTTTCTCCCTCTCCGCCTCCTCTTTCTCCCTCTCTGCCTCCTCTTTCTCCCTCTCTGCCTCCTCTTTCTCCCTCGCCCTGCCTCCGCTTTCTCCGTCCTTTCTCCCTCTCTGCCTCCTCTTTCTCCCTCTCTGCCTCCTTTTTCTCCCTCTCCGCCTCCTTTTTCTCCCTCTCCGCCTCCTTTTTCTCCCTCTCCGCCTCCTCTTTCTCCCTCTCTCTGCCTCCTCTTTCTCCCCTGCCTTCTCTTTCTCCCTCTCCCTCCTCTTTCTCCCTCTCTCCGCCTCCTCTTTCTCGCTCTCCGCCTCCTCTTTCTCTCTCTCTCTCCCTCCTTTCTCTCCCTCTCGCTCCTCTTTCTCCCTCCTCTTTCTCCCACTCCCTCCTTTCTTCCTCTCATTTTCTCTCTCTGCCTCCTCTTTCTCCCCCTCTGCCTCCTCTTTCTCTCTCTCTTTCACTCTCCTTTTTCTCCCTCTCCCTCCTCTTTCTCCCTCTCCTTCCTTTCTCCCCTCTCCCTCCTCTTTCTCCCTCCTTTCTCCCTCTCCCTATTCTTTCTCCCTCCTTTCTCCCTCTCCCTATTCTTTCTCCCATCTCCCTCCTCTTTCTCCCTCTCATTTTCTCTCTCTGCCTCCTCTTTCTCCCTCTCCCTCCTTTCTCCCTCACCCTCCTTTTTCTCCCTCTCCGCCTCCTCTTTCTCCCTCTCTCCTCTTTCTCCCTGCCTCCTCCTTCTCTCCTTTCTCCCTCCTCTTTCTCCCTCTCCCTGCCTCATCTTTCTCCCTCCCTCTCCCTGCCTCATCTTTCTCCCTCCCTCTCTCCGCCTCATCTTTCTCCCTCCCTCTCTCCGCCTCCTCATTCTCCCTCCCTCTCTCCGCCTCCTCATTCTCCCTCCCTCTCTCCGCCTCCTCATTCTCCCTCCCTCTCTCCGCCTCCTCATTCTCCCTCCCTCTCTCCGCCTCCTCATTCTCCCTCCCTCTCTCCGCCTCCTCATTCTCCCTCCTCTCCGCCTCCTCATTCTCCCTCTTCTCCGCCTCCTCATTCTCCCTCCTCTCCGCCTCCTCATTCTCCCTCCTCTCCGCCTCCTCTTTCTCCCTCCTCTCCGCCTCCTCTTTCTCCCTCTCCCTGCCTCCTCTTTCTCCCTGCCTCCTTTCTCCCTCCCTCCTCTTTCTCCCTTTCTCTCTCAGACTCCTCTTTCTCCGACTCCCTGCCTCCTTTCTCCCTCCCCTCCAATGCCTCGCTCTTGCAGTGCCGCACATGTGCAGTTGCACAATTTCCCGAAATATAGAGATCATTATTAATATTGTTTATTTGCAATGTGCCAACATATTCAGTAGCGCTATACATAAGTTGTGATCAAGCCAAAAAAATATTAACGCATTACAAAGTGTCCATAGAGCTTTCCCCAAAACGCTGTGCAAGGTTCAAAACTCACAGACTTAGTCTAAAGTATAGCAGCTCCCAATGCCTGCGCCGGACGCATCTCGCAGGCATTACTCACAAATATAAACTACTGTAGGTGATTATAAGTGATGGATTCAAAGTTGAATTTATAAATAGACAATTATTGAACTAACAAGTGGCAAACTACAGTAGATACTCACAGCCCTTTACTTGGTGCTTACACTGGCCCTTTAAGCCTAGATTAAGTAAATGAAAATTGTGGACTAGATGAGACTATTTTTACTATTGTGAAAACTATTTCGGCAAAGAAATACTGTGAGTTTGAAACTGTAAGTGGACAAGGAAGTCTGAAGTTGAAACTATTACATCAAACTAAAGTAGCCAACCAAGTTTTAAAAAAGTAAATAAATCTAGGGAGGATTAATTTTTTATCTATAAATAACCCCAACAAAAGAGTAAACACAGAAGAAAGATCATTGCAGTCAGTGTCTTTGGATAGAGGGAAACTTGTATGCCGCAAGCGAATTTCTGTTTATAGCCCAGATGGAAAGCAGAAATACTGTGATAAATGGAAATGAGAAATGTAAAGCAAGGTTCAGGAAAAATAATGGTCGGTCTCAGTTACATGTCATGTGCGGCACTGCTTGGATCATCAACATCCAGAAATCTGCATAGATTTTTATTTTTTTTTGTTAATCTACATTTTTTCCTTACACTGTGTATTGCAAGCTTCAAATAAAAATAGCTAAAAGCTTTTATTGACATGTTTAAAGACATAAAGAAAAAGAAAAAATCACTGAGGCAAAAAAAGTGGGCAACAATACGCAGACATTCCCAAAATGTATTCTATAGATCAGTGATCTGCAAGCCTCATTCCAGTGCTCTGCCAGATTTGTTGTATTACAAAACTAATAATACAGGATGAAACATAATAAAAATTTAAAACATCCATAAACTAGTACAGAAAGTGTAAATACATCATTTTATTGATTAGAAATATACATTTTATCTTCTAGTACAGCACAGAACATTCGACTTGATAAAGACCCACAGCAACTATCAAGTGACTGCTGCACTCAGGGCCACCAGGAAATAAAATAAAAAAGTGGGTATCAATTGGCCTAACACAGGCTACTTATGGGGAGAGATCACCTAGCTTAGTTATGGGCAACCCATTTTCATTTGGGCCTCATATATGGCCTGAGTCCTTAAAGCATGGGGTTTCCAAGTTCGGTCCTGGTGGGCTTCTCACAGGCCTGCTGCATCCAAGTGAGCCTATCATTTCTTCAGTCATTGTGATTGAGGATTTCCTTTCTGTTCACAGGTGAGCCAAAGTCAGGCCAGTGTGAGGCCCACCAGGACCAAACTTGTTAACCCCTGCCTCACTCAGCTGTAAACCATTTTATTTTACCCAATGGAAAGGAATTAGTAATAGATAAATAGTACAGTTCGGTAATATTGCCTAGATTTTTAATAAAATGGACTGTATTATTGAGAAGGGAAAGAGCTACAGGTTATCCACCATAACATGTTAGATCATTTGTGTCCCCTTCCTTCCACGTTTACAACATGTCAATAAAAGCTTTCAATACATTTTATTTTGAGTTTGCCATATATCACTACTGTGATAAATGCTGCAGATTTTTATGCATCCCTTGTTGTATAAAGAAAAAAAATCAACTTTAGTAGAATAATAAAACAACATTACACCTGTTTGAGCTCCAGATTAGTATTTTCATGTGAAAAGTAGAAAAATCCATGCACGTTTAAGTCCTGATAGCTATTAACCAGCAAAACACTTCCACAAACATTCCTTTTTAAATCCCATTAAGATCTAGTTGCATGATTATGTAAAGTGATCATTTAAATGTATAGCTCAGAACTACAAACACAACATGTGTTTAATTGGATTTTATTTTGCAATGTATTACATACTGGTAAGTTATAGGGAAATAAATCTTTGGTTTAAAGCAACTGGAGTACAAATAATACCATAAAGAAAATCAGGAGTATAGCAAATTAACACAGATTTATTCTAACTATTCATTTCACATACAAAGCTGCAACACTGAGAAAGGAGTAGATGGCGGATCAATTATTGTGGTAGTACAAGCTAAAAAGGGAGTTCCATTTAAGCCATACAAATTTAGCAGTTTATAAAAAAGTTACACAAAGCCAAAAATCTGTATTTAAAGTGGAGAGTAAATGTGACATTGAGAAAGACAGGATGCTGAGTGCATGTTACTGCCAGTCTGTGCCATAATGTGAGAAGTGTACCATCAAGGCACTTAGACTGCAGTAGAAAACATCTGCCTTGATTATATAGTAGGGAGGCTTGTTGGCAGAAAGGTAATAGCCATATGTACAGGGGACAATCCCACACATTCACCTGGCAACTAAAGTCTCTCTCCCTAAGTATGTATAGAAATGTCTTACTAATACATGCAATGCTTTAGCTCCAGCCTGGTAAAGAATCAGCCAATATGTTCTAAACAAAAACGAGCAAATCTGAGTATCACTAATGGAAACAGTTATGTGGTCAATCTGTTCCTTCCAAGAGTGTTGCATAGTTCAACCTAAAACTGTACCCGTTCACACTGGTGAAGAATAAAACAAGCGCGTACAACAGCAACTGCTTTATCTAGTAGAGATCACGCCAAGGAAAATCGGGGTTATTGGCCGACAAGGCAGAAGCAGAGCTCAATAGGAGGAATCATGGATTTCCTATTTATCACTGATACTGTAATCTGGCAATGCAGCAAATATTCTGAGAATATAAATCAAGTTTATGTAAATGAGGAAATGGTCAGAAAAATTCTAAAAAAAATGTTTTAAACACTCCACAAAGCGGATTCAGTCACTAAAAAGCAGATATTTCAGGAGGGTGCATAATCCGTAATAAAAGGAAATGGTAGGTCAGACTTCTCTAAAGACACTGAGATGGTCACTGTAAGGCTCCAATAGGCTATATGCTAAACCAAACAAGTTGGAATTAAAGTTTACAAGATTGCATTTTTAACAAAAGAAAAATCACACTAACCAGAGACATGGGGTTGTTGTTTTTCATATCCAAATACAAAAACTCTTGAAGAACTTGAGTTTTGAGTTATCCAAGGGGGCCTTTTAACTTAAAGCTATGCATGTTTAACTGATTGATAACATTTAGATACAGGTCTTTTAGGATTATAAAGAGTAAATAAAAAAAATAAATTTGAGATGGTGATTATTTCCAGTGATAAGTGTGTGTGTGTGTGTGAAGAAATAACACAAATTAGTGATAAGTACATAAACACTAAATACTGAATCATCGTATTCATGACTGTGGGAGCCCAATCAATTTATTTGCCATATTTTGGGGTTTAAAAAAAAAAAAAAATTTGAACGCTAAAAGTTATAAGTGGATTCAAGCCTACTCCGTCATATTAATAAGAGTGAAACTAAATGGTGTATTTTTGCTTTTCGTTTGTAAGTTTGAAGTGTTCACACAGAGCTTCCTTCACCTTTGATCCTTCGCAATTATATCATTGAAAAGGATTTAGCTTTTAGATCTAGAAAAAAAAAAGTAAATAAGTTTGTATTTTGTGGGAGGACCTCAGAATTACAACAATGTAACTTCAGAGGTTGCTTTGCGTTACATAAACGTTGTATAATGCATGTGTATTACTTTATTATAAAACAAAGTATTGAAGCCTTACAGTGTCTCTAAAAGGCATTGTGGTTAGATATAAAGTGTAATGTGGACTACTAACCAAGCACTCCCACTGATGATCCAAGAGCTGTATTGTACATGGGCCACATTCATTCCTAATATACAATACTGAGCCAAAAGGAGCTTGTGTGTCTTTTTTGCACACATTAAAATATACAATAAAAAAAAACTGCAGTGGCTCAAATGAGCATGGGGTTATGATCCTGCAATATTCTGTGTATACTATGCTATAATGATGGGAATGCTACCATATCTGGACCCTTTATCAGTTGGCCCCAAGTGTGCTGTTGGACAGGTGGGATCATTACCAATGCTCACAGCACTCAGAGGGACCCAGGCTGTGCTAGCAGCCCCTACATACAAGTAAACAGGAAGTGCCTGCCTAGTCTGGTTGTAACCACACTAACACATAGATGTGGGCTCATAGTGGTCCAATGTACCATATCCACAGAGGGAGCAGTCTGTAACAATAGCCTAATTAATGATGATTTTTTTTTATATAGCCATGGCAGGGCTCCTTAGTAGCCATATAGATGTAGCGATGCGGGCTGTTTCCCTGATGCATAGTCCTAGAGTCAGTCCAGTCTTGGTGGGATCTACACGGCTTCCTTGGCTGGTTGGGCCGGCTCTTGGCTGTATGGCGGGGGTGGGCTGTCCTTGGCCGGCATGTTGATGGCCTCCTCGTATGATGGTAGCACCAGTGGGCTCTTGTCTGGGCCTGGCACCACGATCAGGGCCAGGGCATCATCTGCACTCTGCTGCGGCACGGCCCGGGTCAGCAAAAAGCGGTAGTATGTGAGCACACAGCGGATCAGGTAGATCTTCAGGAGGAGGATGGTCATGGCCAGCACGATGAAGACCGCCGAGCCTCCTGCCACCGCCGTGCGGTCCTGCTCCTCCAGTCCGGGCAGGTAGGGCCTGGTACCGGTTAGTCCCACCATTCGAAGCTCCGATGGGAAGCGCACGAACAGGCCGCAGAACAGCAGCAAAGAGCCCAGGAAATCGATGATCTGGAAGGCGAGGAAAGGCAGAAGGAGGCCAGGGCGCCTGCGGAGTACACCGAACAGGAGGCACAGACTGAGGAACAGCAGCACTATACCCAGCGAGTACATGACCGCCACCGGGCCTGGGGAGCTCCAGGGGCCCTGGCACTCCCCGCCGCACTTGATCACAGCCACGGTCTGCCATACGAGAGACTGCAGGCTCACAAACACATAGTAAACGGCCACTCCCAGCACCACCGAGCGGATATTAAAGTAACCGCAGCACCGCGGTGGCTCCTGCGTCACCATTTTGTGCGAACACCTCTTCAAGTTGTACAGCTCCTCACTCTCTAACGTCTCTAACTGTAATGGAGAATAACCGGAAGTGATGCTCCTGAAGAAGACCCTACATGGTCAACACCTTCAACGGAAGTGCTCATAACAGCTCCCTATTCTTATTGGCCGAGAGAGCTAGTGTGAAAGCCTTAGGCGGCCATTTTGAAAGCTGGCAAATCTGCTTTTTCAACGATTTTAAAAAGTCCTGCTTGAATATTTTGAGTTTTACTTATTGTTACATGTAAACACATTTATTATGCGTGGTCTTTATTAAGATTCACCTTAATTCATTCGGTTATTTCATATTGACATTTGCATATCATTGCGTGGTTATTGTTCACCTTAATGACGCACTTATGACGTCAGGTCACAAGACAGTTTGTCTTCTCATTGTATGTAAAATAACTCAGCAACTGAATGACTGGAACATGTTGTAATATAGGATTTACTGTAACTGTCAGCCAGCTGTGAGGGTGGAAAGTCCCTTTTCTTCTTAGTACTTGGTGATGTGGCATCAAAAATACACAATAACTGCAATGTCCTCTTTTGTTACTTACTTTTAGAGAGAAGCATATCATAGTGCATGGTTTGGTTACCAGAATAACATGTATGAACACATCATATAACATAAATTGTTGTTAAGTCTTTCAGTCATGTCTGACTCTCTGTGACCCTATGGACCATAGCACACCAGTCACATCTCTGCTTGTATTTATCCATAAGGTTTTTGTCACCAGTTCCTTCTCCAGTGGACTGCAATTTGTCTGACCTCTCTGCTATTACCCACCCATCTTGGGTGATCCTACATGGTATAGCTCAAAGCTTCATTGAGGTACACAAGCCCCTGCACCATTACAAGGTGACGACCCAGAAGGGGATAACATAAATAAGAGTCTTTATTATCAATAACAACATTGCCATACAAAGGAAAACCAAATTGCATACAGTATCTTTTGGAAACCAACTAACCTAGTTTCAGTATCATCCACGGAAGGTGTAATCCCATATTATAATTGTCAAACTGCGATTTGTCGTCACGCTTGCAAGCCTCGCAAAGCGAGGCAAGCTGTTTGCGGCCCCAGAGGACCCCAACTGCGAGCTTCGCAAAGCGAGGTGAGCAGTTGAGGCATCGAAGCCTTCCGAGCTTGCAGGACTTAGGCAATAGGCTCCAAAGGTGCTCATTGCCCTGCGAGTCTCGCAAAGCGGGGCTCGCGATGAATGCCGAAGGTGCTCAGAGGGGACAGAGCCTCACATTGTGTGGCAAACAGCATTAGTACACGGGGGAGAGGCTCGCAATGAGCACCGAAGGTAGTCAGAGGGGCCATAGCCTCGCATTGTGTGGCAAACAGCATTGCCATGGCTTAAAATTTTATTGCCGTAATTTTTGACTGGCAATTCGCTAGTAAACAAATATTTGTTTGACTTTATTTTCACACTTTATAACATCCCGGTTAAGGTTAATTATCTTGCAAACTATTTTTTTCATTCTGTTTAAAAGGATTGGGATAAGGTAGGTTGCATTTGAGAGATGTGTAAATGGAAACAAATATTTCAATTAGTCTTGTTGTAATGTCATCTTTAAAGGCTATTGTTTTACTTAAAGTGCAGAATTAACACATAACTGTTTAGATAAGCCGTTTAATAGCTTTGAATGATGCTCTATTTGCATTTTCCTGATACATGTTCATTGATCTGGTAACAACCTGTCATAACAGTGACACTAGAAGTACTTTAAAACTGTCACAATCCATTCTTCGTTGGGCTCGAAAAGGCCATAGAGACCAATTCCGCCCGCAGGTTTCAAGTTCTGTGTCTCCACTCACAGGACGGCTTAACTAGATTCTAGGACAAGTTATGGATTCTCAGGACAAGTTACCAGGTTCCAGGACAAGTTGCAGAAATTCATTTTTGATTAAAAAAATAATAAATGCCTTCCCTCTAAATGAGACACACCATGCATATGTACCCGAAACAGAGCATAAACTTTTTTTTTTTTACGGTACATCATTTTATAGTTTTTGCCCCTCCGCAGCGGACATCTTCCTTAGACAAACACGATTTTCACACCTTCTGCCCCTTTTGGCTAAGACTTGCTGCAAGGACATAGCACCAGCCTTTATATTTCCCCAGCTAGGTGCCGAGTGTCATGTTCAGGAGGGCCCACTGGACTTATGAGGGGGGCTGGATTAATGTGGACTGGTGTTGCACTGTTTGCATGGGGTTGGTAATGTTGTCTGTGGTAGGATTGGGACATATATAACTTATGTATGTAACCCCTCATGGTTTAGTATCAACATAACAGGGTTTCCTCAAGGAATATACTAAAGCATGAATCCTCAGCGAATAGGGTCAGAGTTACTGGGTGACCTGAAGTTTGCCAGTAGTGGGTAGAGGTAAGGCCTGGGTTGGGGGCTTACAGGAAAGAGTGTTAGGTAGACACACATGTCATGCCCAGGGCCTGACTGGCCAGTTTTACACTATGGCCTGGCCCTGACTGGCCAGAGTTACCCAGTTTTTATTATTATGGTTATGTATTTCTTAGTGCTTATGGTTAAAATATGATTACACTGTTATACTGTATGTATGTTGGTTTATGTATTATGTCTCATGTTATAGGAATTGTTGTAAAAAAACATATTAGATATTCTGCAGGCTATTGCATCAGACAAATGCCCAAGACTGTAGTCTCATAGATAATCCTTGTACACACACTTCAAGATTACAGCAAAGGGTTATCGTTAATACAATCACAAGGATGAGATTAGGAGCCTGAGCTCATCAGATGTGCAGGCTTTCACAGTCGGCAGGGGCAGCCTATTATGTTGCAGTGTTGTTGTCTGGTGATAACTCACTCAGCCCCACCTAAATATAATCACCAGGATGAGATTAAAGCCTGACCTCATCAAATGTACAGGGTTTCCCAGTAAGCAAGGGGAGCCTATTATTTAGGGATGGGGCTTGCGGTGATTGGCCAGCCTGTGTGCCACAAAATTGTATAAAATGTGACAATTAATAAAGGTATAGCAGTTGTGTCTGAATTTACATAAAACAAGGTGTAAGTGTCATTCTGTGCATTAATCCTAATTCTAAAGGATCACATGGTGTTCCTGGGATCCTGGTGTTCCTGATATCCTTGAAGCAAGCTCCTTGGCGTGGTACCTGTGTTTGGTACCTGTGTCTTCTACTATCAGAGGTGTACAAGGACCGCATGATTCTGATGGATAGGTTTGAACTAGGTTCTTACCAAGTCCAATTGAAGAAGCAGATCGTGACTTCTGGCAACCAACACCCACAGCAGGATGGCAACCTACAAACACATAACAATTTCTCAAGCTAAAGGAGGTCTTCAGGATCAGGGGCTTTGACCGGATTGCTGGTATGACCAAGGCAGATATGATTGACGAGCTGGTAATGGATGATGAGCTCCTCCAAGTGGAAAAGGGGCTGGTTGGGGGTGATATTACATTACCTGTCACCCCAGCCCCAGTGCCTGCCCCTAGGCTGTCTGCAGCAGAGGAGGATGAGGCGTTCAGGAGATTCCAGAGATGGAAAGCAGCCATGCCAGAGGATATTACTACAGAGCATTTGATGGCACTGAGGGCACAGATCAGTAAGGAGGTGCAGGTGGAATGGAGGGGGCCGCCTGTTTATCACTTCCCAGCTGAAAGTTGCCTACAGCAGCTTTAGGCATTTTTCTGAGGACAAAGGAGATATGGATGGAGTTTTACAAGATTTTGAGCAGCAATGCGATCACCATCAGGTCCCTGAGGAGGAGTGAATCATGCTGCTGGTTAGTAGGCTCACTGGGAGAGCCAGTGAGGCATTTCGAGCTATGCCCAGGGAGCAAGAGACTATGAACAGGTCCGACAAGTATTGCTGGCCAGGTATGCAATTACCCCTGAAGCCTATATGAAAAGGTTTCCTGCTGTGACCAGGGGCCCAGGGGACACCTATGCAGAGGTGATGTTTCGCATGAGACATGCCTACCACAGCAGGTGGAAGGCAAAAGGAGTTACTACTGTGGAGGTGGCCTTGGATGTGATATTGCTAGAACAATAATTTTTTTATGTGCCCAGATGGATTGTGGGCTTGTGTACAGGACCAGAAACCCACCACTGGGGAGAGGGCTGCTAAACTGGCTGACTAATTTGTGGACACTAGGGGTGAGGAGGGTGTCTTCATGACTGCTTCCACAAATGTGGGACCCCCAGTGCCTGTCCCTGTGGCTACCCGCCCTATAGTGACTCGCCCTCCCCCTGTTACCTTTTAGTGAAACTCCCAGCTGAGGGGAAACCCTGGGGTGTCCCCTCGATCTCCTGGGGTAGCTAACACCTGTCCAATTATTCGGAGTCCAAGGCTGAGTGTTATGGGTGCCACCAACCTGGACACATAAAGAGAGATAGTCCTAACATGCCCCAGAGGGCAGTGAGTACAGCTGCTAGACCTGTGCATTATCTAGGAGAGTGGGACCTGGCTGCAGGGAAATCCAGTGCAGCCCAGAAAGGGGCCAGAAGTAGAAGACATCTACAGCAACATCCATGCCATCCAGCAGGACCATGAGGACATCAAGGGGCAGCACTTTCAGCCAGTTTATGTGCAAGGGCACAAATTCTCTGGGTTTAGGGATACCGGAGCTGTAAGTACTGTGGTCCACACAGACTTAATACCCCATACTGCGCTGCTGTCCAAATGTGGGTCATGGTGGTTGGAGGAGAGAAGTTTGCTATGCCAGTCAACCGCTTGCATTTGTATTGGGGCACTGGGAAGGGAATCTGGGAGGTGGGTGTGATGAATGGCCTGCCTGCAGATGTGCTGTTGGGAAATGATTTGGGCCCAAGGAGAGTCGATATGTGCATCCCGTAACCCGAGCACAAGCCACCCGAGCAGCATTGGCCACCACAGAATCAAGGGATCAAATGGAAGTTCAGGAGTCTGAAGTAAGTCCATTGCCTGTTGGGGAATAAGGGGTCTGTTGGGCCAGTGTGGAAGAAGTAAAGTTAGAACTTAGAAAGGATGGGACCTTGGCTGGAACTAGACAGAGGGCTAAGCAGCAGGAGGAGGGTTCTGAGGGTGATAGGTATTTGTGGGACAAGGAGTTATTATATAGGGTCCCTGCAGGTTTTCTCCCTTTGAACTCCTGTATGGCAGAAAAGTTAGAGGTCCTTTAAATGTGGTCAGAGTGGCCTGGGAGGGGGAATATGGGCGCCACCAGGTTCCAGTGACCTCATGTCTTAGCTTTTAGGGAAAGATTGGCCATGCTGACTGCACTGGTGAGGGAGCATATGCAGAAGGCTCAGGCTAAGGATAGGAAGTAATACAAAAGAGGTACCCGGGAGAGAGAACTGGGGGTGGGGACGAAGGTGTTAATGTTAGTTCCCCATCCTCAAGACAAGCTCTAAAGAGTGTGGGAGGGTCCCTACACCATCAGTAAAAAACTGAACCCCCATACCTATGTAGTAGCAGCTACTTTACACCCCTATCAAGAGTGATTTACTACCAAACCTGGGTGTACCCCTATGGCAACCAATGAAGTGCTTAGAGGAAATTGCCCTCCCCTCAAACAATCCTCCTATCGAGTTCCTGAGACCATGAGAGCTAGAATTTATGAGAAATTGAGAGAAATGTTGCAGCTGGGTGTTATTGAACCATCAAGTAGCCCCTGGGCATCCCCCAAGAAAGATGGAACAACTCATGTATTCTATGTAGATCGCAAGCTAAATGACAAAACTAAAACAGATGCTTATCCTATTCCATGCATGGATGAGTTGTTGGACCGTCTGGGTACAGCTAAGTACCTAACAACTATGGACCTCTCCAAGGGGTACCCTTGAAGAGAGAGAAAGGGAGAAGTCTGCATTTATCACTCCATTTGAGCTTTACCAATTTAAGGTAATGCCTTTTGGAATGAAGAATGCCCCTTCCACCTTCCAGAGATTAGTAGACCGATTGTTACAGGGTTACCAGGGATTCGCCCAGGCATACTTGGATGATATAGCCATCTTACTTGGGAGGAGCACCTACAACATATTCAAGCTATTATGGGGAACATTAGGAAATCTATACCTATACCTAACCTGATAAGTGTCAGTGGGCCAGAACAGAGGTGCAGTATCTGGGTCACTGGGTGGAAAGTGGGCAGATTAGACCCAAACCAGCCAAGATAGAGGGTATAGCTGCCTGGCCCATTTCTCAAACTAAAAAGCAGGTGATGGCTTTCCCAGGCACCACTGGGTATTATCACATATTTATTCCTCATAACAGTGGTACCGCCAAGGCCCTGACCGACCTGACAAAGAAGAAGATGCCTAGGATGGTAGACTGGATCCTGCCTGCAATGAAGCGTTTCAAGCCCTCAAGGATGCTCTAACTTGTTCACCTGTGTGGGCTTCCCCGGATTATACAAGACCTTTTGTGGTACAGACAGATACTTCTACTTTTGGGTTGAGCCAACAGGATGATCAGGGTTGTGAGCATCCCATAGCCTACCTCAGCCAAATATTATAGCCTAGAGAGGTAGCATATGCTACCATGGATAAAGAATGCTTGGCTGTGGTGTGCGCTTTGAAATCACTACAACACTATCTGTAGGGCAGGGAGTTTACAGTGGTCACCAGTCACAATCTCCTGTGTTGGCTGTCTAGGGTGGCTGGAGACAACAGCTGCCTGTTAAAATGGAGCCTAGCCATGCAAACTTTAAATTTTGCCGTGCAGCATCGCAGGGGTAGGGTCTATCAGAACGCTGATGGGTTATCCAGACAGGAGGACAAGTAGCAGCCGTGTAGCTGAAAGCTATCCTAGCAGGATATCTCCCCATTCTCCACTAAAAAGAGGGGGGGGGGGGGAATTGTCAGGCCCAGGCCATAGTGTAAAACAGTCCAGTCGGCCCTGGGCCTGACAACTCCCCCCACCCCCACTCCTTCTTTTTAGTGGAGACTGGGGAGATATCCTGATGGATAGCTTTCCAGCTACACGGCTGCTACTTGTCCTCCTGTCTGGATGACCCGAGGAAGCATCACCCGCGAAACGGATGACGTCACGTGCCGGCAGACCACGCTGAGGAGATGCCAGCTTTTCTTGCGCTCTGACTCTTCTGCATCAAGTTCATTCCAAAAGACTGATTTTGCATTACAAGAGCATTCGACAATGAACATAAAGTCTTATAATTCCTGTGAATTTATATACATTTTAAATTGTTTATTCTGCTAGACAATAATGGTTGTATGTACCCTATAGTACAATCAAGTGTAAGGGAATTGTCTCTTATATAAAACAGAAGGATAGATCTACCTTACAGAAGACAAATACTAATAATACTAATTACTTTCTGTGTATAAGCATTATCAAAATGTGTATTACAGTAAAGGAATTAACAGATTTGTTAGATATATTCATAACTATTAAGGTACATCATAATTGTTACATCTTAGGTTTCATTCTGCAGTATGTCTAAGGATTTGTTTGGTATAGCTCTGAATAGCATATACCTGTCACTCTTATTAACAACCCCCCCCCCCCCTACACTTTCCTAGCTTTGGAAATATATATATATATATATATATATATATTTTTTTTTTTATATATATATATATATATATATATATATGTATATATATATATGTATATATATATATATATATATATATATATATATATATATGTATATATATATATGTATATATATATATATATATATATATATATATATATATATATATATATATATATATATATAATAGCACTTAGCACTTTACTTAACAATTTAATCATAAATCACATATTTTATGTATAATTTTCACTTTTATAAGTGACTGATATATGTTTTCTTGAAGGATTTCTGCTAGTTAACCCAAGGACATAAAAGTATCAAATGTATATTTAAGTTATTACACTTTGTTAGTCCAAACACTGGTCATACAATCAGTCTATTTAATTAATTACCTACTGTATATTAAAATGCAAGGTGCAATAGATTAGATTATTCAAGGTTATTACACCTGAATTTATTATAAGCGCAATTATCACATATATAGTTGTGAGCATACGAGTCGCACACTATTACACTGCACAAATTCATCACGCTTACACAGCAGCTCCAGACCACTAATGCTGCAGCAACATCAAAACAGATAGTCACACAATGATTCCTGCATATATTACTTCAAAATAGGTAAGGTATATTACTGTATTAATCTATTAGTTATTTTATTATTATACACCAAATAGCATTAGCTCACTTTCAATTTCATTGCCGTGATTTTTTGACGGGCAATTCGCTACTATAATAATAATAGACATTGTCTCTACTATCAATTACTGTATATACTCGAGTATAAGCCGACCCGAGTATAAGCTGAGGCACCTATTTTACCACAAAATACTGGGAAAAGTGACTTGAGTATAAGCCGAGGGTGGGAAATGTGCTGCCCCCTGTGTCCCTCTTGTGCCCTCTGTGTCCCCCTCTTGTGTGCCCTCTGTGACCCTTTCTTGTGTCCCCGCTCTATCTTCCCTGTGTCTCACCCCCCCCTCTCCCTCCCCTGTGTCTCTCCCCTCCTCTCCCTCCCCTGTGTCTCTTCCCCTATCCCTTCCCTGTGTCTCTTCCCCTCTCTCCCTTCCCTGTGTCTCTTTAACTCCCCCTCCCTTCCCTGTGACTCTTTCCCTCACCCTCCCCATCACCCTCCTCAACCCCCTCCTCAACCCCCCTCCCCATTCTCCCTCCTCATTCTCCCTCCTCATCCTCCCTCCTCAACCTCCCTCCTCATCCTCCCTCCTCAATCTCCCTCCTCAACCCCTCTCTTCATCCTCAACCCCCTCCTCAATCCCTCTCTTCATCCTCAACCCCCTCCTCAACCTCCCTCCTCATCCTCAACCCCCTCCTCATCCTCAACCCGCCTCCTCAACCTCCCTCCTCAACCTCCCTACTCAACCTCTCTTCTCAACCCCCCTCCTCATCCTCAACCCCCCATCTTTATACTCAACCCCCATCCTCATCCTTAACCCCCCATCCTCATCCTCAACCCCCCATCCTCAACCCCCCACCTCATCCTCAACCCGCCTCTTCATCCTCAACCTCCCTTCTCAACCCCCCTCCTCAACCTCCCTCCTCAACCCCCTCCTCATCCTCAACCCCCCCATCCTCATCCTCAACCCCCCATCCTCAACCACCTCATCCTCAACACCCCCTCCTCAACCCCCCATCCTCAACTCCTCATCCTAAGCCCCCTCCTCATCCTAAACCACCTCCTCATGCTAAACCCCCTTCCTCATCCCTCCTCAACCTCCCTCCTCAACCTCCCTCCCTAACCCCTCTCCTCAACCTCCCTCCTCAACCTCCCTCCTCAACCTCCCCTCTTCAACCTCCCTCCTCAACCCTCCTCCTGAACCTCTCTCCTCAACCCTGCTCCTCAACCCCCCTCCTCAACAAACCTCCTTACCTCCCTCCTCAACCCCCCTCCTCATCCTCAACCCCCCCATCCTCATCCTAAACCCCCCCATCCTCAACCTCCCTCTTCAACCTCAACCCCTCTCCTCAACCCCCCCATCCTCGAACCCCCCTCCTCATCCTCAACCCCATCCTCATTTTCAACCCCCAATCCTCAACCCCCCTCCTCACCCTAAAACCCCCTCCTCACCCTAAACCCCCTCCTCTTTCTAAACTCCCCTCCTCACTTTACCCCTCTAATTACCTCCCGTCTCCCTTCCCCCTCACTTACCTTCCATCTGCAGCTGCTCCTCCTCTCCTCCGCGCTCCTTCCGGCTGCGTCTTGACCCTGCCAATGCTAATGACGTGACATGCATGTGACTTCACGTCATTAGCATATGCCGGGTCCCGACACAGATGGAAGGAGCACAGAGGAGCGGAGGAGCAGCTGCAGATGGAAGGTAAAGTGACGAGTGGAGTTTAGGATGAGGAGGGGGTTTAGGGTGAGGAGGGGGGTTTAGGATGAGGATGGGGGTTGAGGATGAGGATGGGGGGGTTGAGGATGAGGATGGGGGGTGGAGGATGATAAGGGAGGGGGAGGGAAAGAGCCACAGGGGGGGGGAGAGAGCCACGGGGGGGGGGGGGAGAGAGACACAGGGGTGGTGATTCGAGTATAAGCCAAGGGAGCCCTTTTCAGGCTTAAAAAAAAGGGCTGAAAAACTCGGCTTATACTCGAGTATATACGGTATTTATTAGGTGACGTCTAAAGGAACAGTGTCCTAATTTGTATTTTATATTTTAATCATTGTTTTTTTGTTCTGATACATTTGAATTGAATTAATAAATTATTTAAGTTTTATTACTATCTCCTTATCATTTAACTATAATTTTGGGGCAACAATTAGAAAATGAGTGTCTTTTTCTCCATATTTCTGTAACATGTATATTACACTCTCTAATCTTAATTGTCCTAGAATATCACAATATTATGTTACATTTAGGATTCCAATCCCCACTATATAAGAAATATTCACTTTCTTAATTAATCAGGGAAGTAGATTTGTAATACTCCCCACCAGGCTTTTTTTTTTTTTAACAAAGGGAACAGAGCTGACACTAGTATGCTGCATTACCCAATTGTAACAAATACTTATACGTCTTGGCTCTGCCCGTTGCTGTTGTTGTGAGTTTAAACAGACATAATCAAGGTGTGTGCTATATTCTGAGAGAATAATATTTCTAAACATTGGAAGTATTGCAATGGACTCTGCCTGAAACTTTGTCTCTAACCACTGGGGGTAGTATAGCTTTCCTGTGTTTCCTGGCATGTATCAATAGACCTGGGTGGAATAGGCAGCTGGGCACTGAGCTAGGAAGTTCCTATAAGCTAAAGCAGGAGAATTAGAGTTGTATAGGCTCAAATGACCTGGTGGAAAGGGGCTTTAGGGGTCCAGGGCATACAGCCAGGAGCTGCTGGATTGATCAATCATCTTTAACCACAGCATCTCATCTAAATTGCTGCGGATACTAGCCTTGATTGTCTCCGGGACCCTATAGGGGGGTTGCTTTAGATGGGGGCTGTCACGACCCACTCCCTGACTGGGTCTGTTGCCCGGATTTGGGTTACTCTGGACCTTGGAGTTAGCTTTGATTACAGGAACATCATGTCTCAGCCCTTGGTTTAGACTGAGCAATATTGACAGTAAGTCTGACGAATCTTACTGCAAGCATATGTCCCCGGGTAAATAACACATCTACACGCCACGTCTTGATGAAAATTATGAACCACTTTATTTGGAAAACAACATCTTTTAAACAGACATACAACATTACCAGGAGGGGCTACCTTTAGTCAGCCCCTAACTGCCTCTGGCCAATCAGGCAGGGTCCCTACGTGGGAACCATGAGACTCCTCCCATGGGCCAACCCCAGGCGTGGCTACCAAGCTCATTCTATCCTAGACTCTCCCAGTGGACACTTCCTGTTTTTCCTCCTGAACTATGCCCCTGGGGAAACCCTTACTAGCTCTTTGTTCAAGTCCTGGCGACACCCTGTGAGGTTTATCTTGTTCAGGATCTTGCTCAGCTCCAGCCTCAGTGTTTACCTAATGGGGGATGGTTAACTAAATACAATCACTCCATAATACTATATACAAGCTTATACTGTAATTAACCATTACAACCCAAACCATATTTCCCTATTCCCACATGGTATCAGGGTGGGGCAAGTTTTCCACGTCAATCCATTTTATGCAGTAATGCTGACTTTATTTAATGGTGACAGTGGAACCCCCTACTCATTCCCCTATTCATACCATTCACAAGCAGTGACTCTGTGAGCCCAAACCTTTTGTTCTTCCACATGGCAACAGCATGTGGAAGATAACCCAGCCCCAAGATGGCCACTGCTGCCAGTCACAAAATGGCCCCAACATAGTTCACACCAAATCCAATATGGCCACTGGCTGATTCATGACAGGGGCAGTCTGCGGTTAGCACCTTGTGGGAAGCTACGGTGGTGCTCCCTGGCAGAAAGAAAACAACTTAGGACATTGGGCCAATAGATTAGACAGTTGGGGCTTTTGGGGACCCATTAAGTCAGTGGACTGGTTAGTTAGTCTGCAAGTTGACTATGTGGCTGCCTCTGCTATCTGAGTGATCGTAAGTTTGGGGTCGAATGTTAGCACATCCATGAAACATGTTTTGGGGTTTTGGAAACAGCACCAGCATCTCCCGTTCCTCCTCAAACTTCCTGTCCTTAGTTCCCTGGTTATAGTATCGCTTTTGTCTATCCTGGGCTGCCTGCACATGGTCCCTGACTAACCCGTTAATGCAACTAACCTCTCTGAGAAAGCTAAGACATACTGTACGGGACCATAGGCAACAGGTCCTGCCTGTAATCCAAATTCCAAGACACTCGGATCACATTCAAGGGGCCTTGCAACATCCACCCATACAGGACCTTGAAGGGGGAGAACCCTGTCAACTCCTGCTGTACTTCGCAGTAGGCAAAGAGGAGATGAAGGCATGGTGCATTTGTTTCAAGGTAACACTGAAGCCCTCACAGTACCAAGTGACATGCCTGTTAACCCAGGGCTAGTAGAAAACCTGAGTGAGGCGATGTCAGGTGTTTCTTGGTTCCCCACTAAGGGGACATTGTGTGTCATCTCTAGCAAGCGGCATCTAAACTTCACAGGAACTTCTAGCTGTCTCTTCACTTAAACTGGATCCCCCTACCTGACCAGGGTAACCTGGTACAAAAAACCCTGATCCCTCACATACTCTTCCACAGTAGATGCAGTCTATTTCTCAGTGGCTTTCTGCCTAACCCCCGCTAGGGTTTTATCCTGCACTAGCTCATCTCTTACCTCCTCCATACTAGTCCATTGGAGCCCTTGCCCCCTGCAGGTAATGGACCTAACCCTGGTTTCCTCTATGGTTGTTCCGTCCTTGTCCGACGGCTCTTCCAGGGTTGCCTTTGCCGATTGCCCTCAGGTCACGATATTGAGGTATGCTCCATGCACCCCAGAACTTTCCTCAACAGGACGTCCAAGCTGGAAATGACTTCCAATAAGCTGGAAATGACTTCCAATTCCTTGGCACCATTCCGGGGTACCCAATCCATAAGTACTCAGGCTACAGGAATGGTGAATGGCTGTCCTCCAGGCTACAGGAATGGTGAATGGCTGTACATCCAGCTCCTTGTTTATTATGGCAGAATCACTCACCAAATTGGGTGGATCTATGTGATCACAGCCCCAGTGTCCCGGAACCTGTGCACTGTTGTTCATCCACCACGACCCTGTATAGGTGCTGGCTCCAGTTGTCCTCTAGGAAGAGTTGCACTGTATTAATGGTGGAGTACATCTCCCACTCCTCAGGGCAGTCATGGAACTGCTCCCCTTTCTCATCCTGGGCTAAAGGCCAGTTCCTCAAATAAGACAAAAGTGGGGCTGTACCAGTTCCACTCTCCGGGGCTCCTTAGATGGCCCCCTGGTGGCACCCATATCACTGTGGCTCAAAGTGAGGTTCCCGCGTATTTGCTTCTGTGGAGGAAAGCATGTCTACACAAGCTATGAAAAAGTAAGTGTATTACACTAGCAACTGCATAGTTAGAACAATGGTATTCCCAGTAGTAACAGGTTGTAAAATATTTGAGTGTTGGGCCATAAGGAATGCTGATTGCATAGAATTAAAACCTTTGCATTATGGTGCTGGAGAAAACTACCATAGGGTCACAAAGAGTCAGACATGACTGGGACACTAAACAATAAATATATAAGTTAGGATTCTCAGGAAATCAACGGGGAATGTTTGTATTTGAATTTAAGACATTGGGCATCCATCCAGACACAGCTCAGTGGCATGAATGACACCTTCAGCTCCAGTCACGTAACCATGAGCTACCTTCACAACTCACTCAAAAGGTCAGGTCTCATTGGGAAATGACCTTCAGTTACCTGATTCCTGCCCAGACCAGATTTCAGGCAATATTCTCTGCTGGCTTCTAACTTTTGAGAAGGCAACCTAGGCACAGGTTACGCCTCACAACTGTACAAGCTAATACCACTACAAGTAACAAGTTGCAATTGGGGCTATAACATTTGAAGCCATTAGCACTAGTCAGAATAGAAAATAAATACTAAAAGGGAGAGATGGGAGAAAATTAAGACTGAAATGGAAGAAGAATGCTGCTCAGTGTTTAAAGGTATATAGAAGTTTTATGGATTATGAATTAATCTCATAGAGGAGAATCAGTAGTGTATGAAAAAAACAATTAGCATGAAAAAAAATCCCAAAATAAACATTAATAACCTTACCCTAGAGTTTGCAAAATTTCTTCAGTTTTCTGCCAGTTGATTTTGAGAAGGAATGTCGCTGAAAATCCAAGCTAAATTAGCATAAAATTCATAATGTGTTGTGGCCAATCAGAGACAGCTACAACATTGTAGCAGTATAGTGATTCAGTCTCTGTAGCAAAGATTCATTTGTAGTCTTTGTTTCAACCACACTGCTCTGTCTCCTCCATGAATGATACAACTCAGGCAGTGCTCCTCTGGATCTCTGCACTGTGCTGCTAATGGCTGGAAGTTTAGTATGGGGTGAAAAAACTTACTTGAATCCAGTTTTTCTATTGGTTAGTGCAGGGTGCCTATGTAGGCAGCTCTGGTGGGGTGGAATTTTTTAAAGAAAATAAATCTGTATGTATATAGAACCAATTATAATGTGTGTTTCTGATATAAGCAATATGTATTAGATTAGAAAAAGTTAAAAACGGGGATATGTCTTCAATATCGGTAAGCGAGGAAGAGATGGTAAAAAAATACAGATGATGGCTGGGAAAAAAAAGATAATTTACATGTCATCAGCAAAGAAGCTATAGGAAGTTATTTTTTAAGAAATCTGTAGATGTAGAATATCATAGAACAAAGAAGAGAAACTGGGGGGTTGTAATAGCGGCCTGGCGTCAAGGATTATGGATTACAGAATTATCAGCTCTAATATAGAATTGAGCTGTCACATATAGGTGCACTCTGTTTGTGCATTCTGTTATACAAAAACATGATGGCGATAGCCTGGACTAAGTACAGTCTAATTCAGAGAATTAGCAGAAGACCATATATGGTATTCTTGAACGCATGGGTGTGTGACCGGATCTCTCTAGTTTACCATGTGGCCAAAAGAATCCTTTGTGTGGACAGCTGACCAGTGAAGAGGACTTTGTGAAGGACATGTGACCTAATTGACCAATAAGAAGTAAAGATCATGAGTATGGGGGTGGGATTAATATTATTTAAGTAGAGTTCAAAGTGGGGCTCTGCCTCTCTCTTGGTCTCTTGGCTTCCTGGCTCTTTGCAATCTACAACTCTCTGAGCTCTCTTCACTAAACTGTGAAGGCCTGGTAAAGTATCATACTTCACACACACACGTGGACATAATTGGTAGTGATTAGAATGCCTTTCTGCTAAGTTAAGAGATGTGGTTTCCATAGTATTATCATATATTATTAATGTATTTGTATTAAGTATTGTGTTCTAATAAATGCACATTTTGTAACCATAAATCTGTAATGCCTCTTGAATATATTTATTTATTTGTTTTTCCGTAGAAGACAGGAATCTCATAGGATGAGATTAGAATAATTATTATAATCATAATTAATATGATTATGAATAATAATATTGTAATTAATTCATTTAACCGTTTTTTATAACAGTTAATGGCGAGTCAGCCTATTTTTCTTACTGTGTACATTCACTTGCATTTGGGGGGGATTTAATCCAAAGTCTCTTTGATGTTACAAGTGAACTTAAAGGACGAAAAATTGAACCTGTGGTAATTGGTGATATTGTCGAGCGTTTTCTACGAAGAAAGTCGTTGGCCACGACGTTTTTGGTTTTTGGGATCCAGGGGCAACAGAGTGAGACGCAATTGCAGTAAGACGGACGTCATTTCTGTGGATCCATTGTTATCCAGGCGGAGACATCAATTTGGGGTGCACACCTTCTTTGATTAGGGACCGTGCTGAAGACACATCAAAGTGTAAGTAATGGAGATAATTGCTAAATATGCTGAATGTAGTGATTTTGAACCAGTGATTGTTGAAAATGAAAGTATGCTTAGCAGAATACATGATTTATGGTTACAGTGTGAAAAGCAAAATAAGCAAATTGATAAGAAAAAATGGTGTTTAACCAAAGAGAGAAATAAGTTACAGAACTGTATGAAATTGTTAATGTGTATTAAGAACCAGATGAATATGGGTATAATAGGGAGTATTCCAGTTGCAGCAGTTACAGAAACTAGTCAAGAAACAGACTGTTGTCCAAAATGTGGCATTAGTGCAGATTATGTGGATACTTTAGAGGATAATTATCATGCAAGAGCATGTTTATCTGATCAACAACATCAGATTGCAGTAATTAATATTAATGAGCCAGCTTGTTCATCAGAAGAAGAGGGTGGATTACATCTTGTAGAAGAAGAGCAGCAAGTAAGAGAAAGAAATTATGTAAGGGATAGTTCTGATGTTAGTAGGACTATACCAGACTTAACCCCTCACATAGTAAGATCTCACCCACTAAGTTTAAGTCAAGTACCAGATGCTTCACATTTAACACCATGTGAGAGAAATAGAGAGAGGAATTCTGTAACATCACAGGCATCTGCAATAATCAGGCAACAAGACCAAGATAAAATAGTGAAAGGTAATAAAGTTTAAACCACTATTCCCACAATATGATGCAAAGATAGATGTGTTGTCCAATATGTCTAGTTTTGAGTCATCTGTGAAACAGTACATGCTTTCTCCTAAAGAGGCATGTGTTATGTTAAAATTGTGGCTTCCATGAGGTCTTTAGCAATAGAGATTGGTTTAAAGAACATAAATGGGGTACAGAAGGGGACAGGCTGAGAGCTGTATCTAGGTTAGTCACAGGGAACAGAGACTTAGATAGCCATTCCATTGCTGAGATGAGAGTAACTGTACAGGATGACCCATGGGTGTTTGCTTCTAAATTTGAGCAAGTGTACAGACTCACACATAGAGTGCCCCCAGATCAGACCCCATCAGATAGGTTACAGTATCTAGTAAGAAAATTTACTTATTTGGACCCTAGCATACAAATGATGGCAGAAGAGAAAGACACAATGGAGGCTGTGTTGTGTATTATTGGTAAAGCACGGCAAAACATTTTAAGGAAAGGAGTCACAGGGCCACGTAAAATTGCAGTTGTGACTACTAATGAAGGAAAACGTAATCCCTTGGAAATTTCCTTCAGAGGGATTTGTAATTATTGTAATAAGCCTGCACACAGATTCAGAGATTGCAGGCTGAGAATGAGAGAGCATAGGCAAAGAAAGAGATGGCAGGCACATACATCAGATCCTCCAAAACATAGGCATCATCAGGCATACTCAAATACTTCAGGGCCTACAAAGGATAGGCAGGATCATAAGTTTTCCTTTAGACAGGACAGGCATAAACCTCCAGATAAATCAGGCCAGGAATTTACTCCAAAGACCAAGCCTGGGAATAATTTGTATGGGCCAACACAAGAAGCTTTAAGGATGACGATGGTAGGGATGGATAGGAATCAAGAGAGGCAGTATGAGAATAATTCCTCTCAGACATCCTTATCTGACTGACTAACACCGGCCCTGGGAGACATGGTTCTTATTTGTGGTACATTTAGGGATCATTCTGGATGCCCCTATGTCAATGGTGTAAAGTCCCCCATATGGGGCAAAACAGACATTTCTAGTGGGACTTGGGGGATCCCAGTCCAAGGCTTTTCTAATTCCAAAAGTAACTGTGACATTAGGACAGCAGTGGATTAAAGAAATTCCAATATGGCAGAGTAGAAATACAGAAGGTACTATACTTGGTGCTGATGTTATGAGAGCAGAAGGGATGATAGTGGATCTTTGTAACAATGTACTGTGGAGGGACACAAGAGGAAGGAAACCTGTTATGTTAGATGAGTCTTCCCTGAGTTCAGTGGCATCCATTGTATCAGTTCCTTCAGAAAGGGTGTGGCCGGACACTGGTAGCCACTCTGATCTGAGGAAGTTGGTTATGGATTTCCCTGACATGTGGGCTAAACATAAAAATGATTGTGGGATATTGAGAGATGTAGAGATTAAGATTACAGGTCCTGACCCTCCTCCACAAAGACAGTACCGCTTCCCAACAGAGGCTATAGAACCAGTTACTGAAATTATTGATCAGCTTGAACAGCAGGGTGTGATTAGGAAATGTTCTTCTTCCAATAATTCACCTTTGTAGCCAGTAAAGAAGAGTAATGGAAGCTGGAGATTAACTGCAGATTTTAGGATGATCAACAAATCTACTCCTCCAGTAACAACCTTAGTTGCTTCCACTCCTGAAGTTATATCTAAGCTGAGCGCCACCTGCTTATGGTATTCAGTGCTAGATGTAGCCAATGGATTCTGGGCTAATAAACTTGCTCTAGAATGTCAATATAAGTTTGCTTTCAGTTTCAGAAATATTCAGTATACATTCAATTCTCTCCCACAAGGCTTCCATAGTTTCCCTACTTACTTTCATCAGGCCCTAGCAAAGGTTTTAGAAATGTTCTCTGCCCCAGATTGTATCATACAATATGTGGGTGATATCTTGTTACAGACAGAGACAGTTGAGGAACACATTGAATTGCTAAGAGAATTGTTTGGTTTAATTTCCAAATCGGGCCTGAAGTTAAATACTGCAAAGGTTCAGTTTATGAAAGAGAAGGTAACATTTTTGGGGGTGTCAATCCAAAGGGGAATAAGATGTCCTACTAAGGATAGAGTGGTAGCAATACTACAGGTACCCAGACCTTTCAATAGACAGTCATTAAGAACATTTTTGGGATTGGTGAATTTTTCACGAGACTTCATTGAAGGTTTTGCTGAAAAAGCAAAGCCTCTCTAAGGACTCTTGAAAGGAGAAGAGACAGGACTGATTACATGGGGTAGTGAACATGAGGATTCATTCAGGGTGTTGAAGGAGGATTTAGCATCAGCTCCAGCTCTTGCCACTGTCTATAGATTTCTTCAGTTCTGCTGCAGGATAAGGCTGGGAAATGGAGGTCTGTAGGCTATTTTTCCAGACTCCTTACTCCAGTAGAGAGAGGATATGATTCGTGCATCAAAGCTTTGTTAGGGGTACATTGGGCAGTTCAAGCTACAGAGCATATAGTGGGATTTAGGAAGCTGATTCTCCAAACACGTCATACACCACTGAAGTTGTTGTCTGAGAAAACCTTAAGTGGAGTCTCAACTCAGCGCCTTACCAGGTGGCTGACAGATTTACAACACCTTGACATTACTGTACAGCAAAATGCAAAATACATCTTGCCACAGTTAATGTACATACAGGGAGAACCACATGATTGTGTAGAGACCCACATTCACAGAGAGTCACCACCTAAATTATTTAGGGACAAAACCATCTCCCAAGATCTACAGATCTATGTGGATGGATCAAGATTTTGGCAGGATGGCAGATTCCATACTGGATTTGCAATATGGGTCCCTTCTATGCAATTGGAAGTCAAGATTATGTTGCCACGTTCCTTTTCAGCACAGAGAGCAGAACTAGAAGCCATTTCTATGGCATGTCACAGGTTTGACACACAACCTATGTTACTAGGTCACTGACAGAGTACCTACCAATATGGGATCTAAGGGGAATGGTGGATTCAGCAGGAAAACCTTTGTCACATGCAATGGCTTTGAGGAAGTTAGTTGACTGGGGAACACAACACCCACTACAGGCAGCTATACTTAAGGTTAAGGCACAAACAAATTCCACTGATGAACATTCACGTGGAAATGCACATGTGGATATGTTGGCTAAACAGGCAGCCTTAGAGGCAACCAGGAGAGGCAGATACAGAAGCAAGGGATGCATGGAGACAACACCATGTATCTAAGGAAGAGACACATATAGCAAAAGTTACAAAATAAACATCAGAAGTACCAGACCTACAGAGAGAGCAGGCTAAAGATACTAACATTTCTCTTTTATTACAGAACCAGCAAAGTCTCCCTAGTGGGTACTCTATTCAGGATGGGTTAATTTGCTATAGTTGTCCTACAGAGCCACAGGCCAAACTTCTTTTTGTAGTCCCAAAGCATTTACAGAGACATATTACACAGCAAACTCACTCTCTTTTGGGACACATTGGTCACAGTGCCTCAGAATACCATCTTAGACAGAAATATTTTTGGCCAGAATTAGCAACATCAGCTCAACAGTGTATTCAAGAATGCCTTATCTGTGCTCATATAAATCCACACCCTAAAGGACAAAGACCAATTCTCCAGAGGGTACCAGTAGCTGATGGTCCCTAGAAATCTATTCAGATTGATTTTATAGGCCCACTTCCACTATCAAAGGGGGTCTTAGATATGCCTTAGTCATTGTGGATATTTTTTCTAAATGGGTTGAAGCTATTCCTCTTAGGCGTGACACTGCACAAGCTACTGCAAAAGCATTATGGGAACATGTGTTTTCAAGGTGGGGTTTTCCTGAACTCATTGAGTCAGATAGAGGTACACATTTTACTGGACAGATAATGCAAAGCCTCTGGGAATACAGCAGAGATTCCATGTTCCGTATCACCCACAATCCTCGGGTATAGTAGAACGAATGAATCGAACCATTAAGTCTAGGTTAGCCAAAATGCTTACACAATATGGTAATTCTTGGGTTACACACTTACCAGCAGTTCTAATGGCTATTAGAGCTACACCTGCCACTGCTACTAAATGTTCTCCCTATCAGCTCATGACAGCGAGACAGATGGCTCTAGGCCACCCAGGTGATCCTCAATTGTCCACTCCCCTGAGAGAAGCCGTGTCAAGAGACCAATAACTCTCCCAAATTCAGGAGCAGTTAAGATTACTGCTACATTTTGCTGCCTCTGATATGGCCCCAACTGATTGTAAAGTGTCATCTAAAATTCTAACTTTGTTTGAAAAGGGGGGAATAATCCTGATTAAAGATTTTAATAAAAATTCTCCATGGGATGCACATTGGGAGGGTCCCTATGTCATTCGAGATACATTAGGTACTACAGTGCTTAAGGTAATGAGATCAAACCCCAGAAAAACCAGAAGGCGGCCTGAATGGGTCCATGTGGACCAATGTAAAGTGTATAAAGAGACAGAAGTCCCAGATGTAGATATTTCTGCTAAGAACTGATACTTGTTTGATCTTTTCAGATTAGGCAACGAGAAATCAACAAGGAAGATGATAATGCATTTGTTTTTGGGATTGTATGGACAATGATATTCACATGTACTAATGAAGAAATCAATGGACCACAAACTACCTCTTCCACAAGACAAAGAAGATCAAGTCATACACAGACAATCAAGGCATGGACAAAGATATGGAGCAATGACAATTTGGAAGAATCATGTTTTGATCAACTGACTTTAAGTGGGCGTGGGACTGTGGACATTGTTGGGACAAAAAGCCATAATAATATTAGTGGGTTTTGGAGAGACAATCTAGGCAATAAAAGGAACTGGGAATGTGAATGGACAAACTGGGGAAAATGGACAATAGGTCTGATTGGTGAAGGTATTAGGTTTTCCATTAATTTTCAAAACCCTGTTATGTCCATGAATCAGCAAGGGTATAGCATAACAAAAGTGATCACTGAGAACATGGCCAAAGAAGGTGTAAAATTGGAGTTAGTGGGATCCAACCGGGGTGGACAAGTGAAGGTAACATTAATAATAGATGAGGGGAGGGAACCTACAACAAGAGCCCCTCCTCTGACCTATTCTACCACACTTGCTCCACCAAGGGTGGATAACTATGCTGACAATCCCATGTGTGGGGATAAGAAAGTATTTTCCAGTGGTCCCTTTCAAATTAGTGCTATGAACCCCACACCAATATTTAGGGATGCTACATTTCAGCTGATTTTTTGGAGAATAAGGTTTACAGATTGGCTAGTTTCTAAACACTTTCAAAATTGTTCCACAATTACAGCTACTATGGAAAGGTCTTTAATTAGATGGGTAATGGGTACCAGAAAAAGAAGTAAGAGGGATATTGTGGATACAGTGTTGGGAGGTGTAGGAACTGGTCTAGGGGTTGTGAATTCCAGTCTGACTACAACCTTAAAGTCTGAGGGTTTGTTAAATTCCAAAGGTTTACACACACAACAAACCCTAAATACACTTGTAGAGGGACTGAAAAAAGCAGTTATAGATATACAGGGACCTGCTGTACAGCATATTCAGGAGATATTGGTAGGGGTAATTGGGAGGTTAAGGGAAGTGTCTTGGGATTTTGTATGTCTTTCCATGCAAACCGAGCTATCAACTGATTTTAAGATCCTGGCGCAAGCTATGGATAATAACCATACCCCTTTGGGAGGTTGGCAGCAAGATGAAATTGACAGGTTTGCTTCTGACCACAAAGAGTTATGGGTGAACAGTTGGCTCGGTTGAAAGGGAAATATATGTAGAGCTAATTCATTAGTACCAACCAGGGGAACATACCAAAACATCTACCATATGACATCATTGGGAACTCCAGTAACAGAATCACATGTTTTAGATCATGAGTTAGAGTTTCCCAACTTCATAGTAAATGGTACCACCATAGAACAAGTAGATGTGGAAGGTTGCATGAGATTCCCCACCAAAATCTTATGTCTACCCAATCAGGTTAGAACAGTATTTGATTCATGCTGGCATAACCATTCATACTGCCAAGGGTTTGTAGAAAAGGTTAAACCCCAAGATATGATATTCCCCTTAGGACAGGGAAAGGTGTGTTTTGTTTCGTTGAAACTAAGGGATGAGATAAACATATGGTTTAAACATTGTATATCTAGGGAACAGATTACTCAGGGAATTTACTGTGTCATAGACTATCCAGTGAGAATAAGTTCACAGCAGTTTAATCTCACAGTGCCACAGATATTAACCTACAATAAAACCCTGGGGTCTCCTCTGATTGTACCAATTGTATCAGACAACACACCTTGGCAGAAATGGGTAATGCAACTTAAAGAAGATCATATACTGCTCAAACACCTACAACATTTTGGAGAAAGGGTACACATACATTTTCACCATCAACAGCAAGAACTCCAAAGGATTGATCATAGATTTTCTGATCTGTCAAGTGCATCCTGGTGGCAGAAATTAGTTAATTCCTTTTCAAAACACTCGTCATGGGGTTCTGCTTTTGGAAACCTTATATGACATCCATTCATAAGCATTTTTATTATGTCTATATTATGTATTATTGTTCAGATATGCATTTGTTGCTATCTAAAATCCATGATAGCACGTATATATCATTTGAACTATGGTATACGTATTGAAACAGCTCTAGTAAAATAGCAGAAACACACACACATAGCGGGGTATAGCAAACTTTTAAAATGAATCATATACTCACTCCTATACTCTGCTTAAGCTTCTATTGGAATGAAAAGGTTCATGTGTCTTTCATTGCCAAAGGGGGGATGTAATAGCGGCCTGGCATCAAGGATTATGGATTACAGAATTATCAGCTCTAATATAGAATTGAGCTGTCACATATAGGTGCACTCTGTTATGCAACCACATGATGGCGATAGCCTGGACTAATCAGTCTAATTCAGAGAATTAGCAGAAGACCATATATGGTATTCTTGAACGCATGGGTGTGTGACCGGATCTCTCTAGTTTACCATGTGGCCGAAAGAATCCTTTGTGTGGACAGCTGACCAGTGAAGAGGACTTTGTGAAGGACATGTGACCTAATTGACCAATAAGAAGTAAAGATCATGAGTATGGGGGTGGGATTAATATTATTTAAGTAAAGTTCGAAGTGGGGCTCTGCCTCTCTCTTGGTCTCTTGGCTTCCTGGCTCTTTGCAATCTACAACTCTCTGAGCTCTCTTCACTAAACTGTGAAGGCCTGGTAAAGTATCATACTTCACACACACACATGGACATAATTGGTAACGATTAGAATGCCTTTCTGCTAAGTTAAGAGATGTTGTTTCCATAGTATTATCATATATTATTAATGATTTTGTATTAAGTATTGTGTTCTAATAAATGCACATTTTGTAACCATAAATCTGTAACGCCTCTTGAATATATTTATTTATTTGTTTTTCCGTAGAAGACAGGAATCTCATAGGATGAGATTAGAATAATTATTATAATCATAATTAATATGATTATGAATAATAATATTGTAATTAATTCATTTAACCGTTTTTAATAACAGGGGTAGAGGGAAGGGAGTGAGGTTATTAAATTACACCCTTGATGATTTGAAGATCAGGTAGGAGTGGAGTGCTGGAAAGGATACAAAGTATGATGGTATGATTAACAATGCCAAAGCCAGCTGTGAAACTGAAGAGGAGGAATTTACAAGAGAGACCAGTATCTCATTCACCAGCCAGGTGAGTATGGATATGGAGGAGTGCAATTTTTGTGTAATTGTAGATACAAAAACTAGAATAATAAAAAGATCAAAGGGAATTACAGGTTGTAAAGTCACGTAGTAGTGGACAAGACTTTTAAGCAATTAAGAGAAGTAGTAAGGAGGGAGATGGGTTAATAGTTTGTTGAACACTGTGAGTCAAGTGTAGACTTTTTAAACTTTTGGCTGCTCATTTGAAGTAGCATGGGAAAATGCCTGTGGATAGGGATAAGTAAACACAGGTACAAGGTATCGGAGAATGAGTGGGAGAATTGTTAATAGTGAACAAGTCAGAAGAGGCAGTATTAACTTGGAACATGGAAATTAGATACAGAAGCTCAGACGCTTTAGGTGGAGAAAGGGGCAGGTGAGGGCTGTGATAGGTGGGGTGCAGAAGAAGAAATGCATTTTTGACATTTTATTGATGACATATTAGGAGAAATCTTGAACAGTGATATGGAGAGGAATGATGATTGATGTACAGTAGAAATATGGAGTAAGTTGTAGAAGGTGGTGAAAAACGGTCAGCTTCATGTGATGTGAGGAAGTTCGGCTGAATGGTGTGGTATGAGAAAAGAAAACATTGGTTGTAGAAGGATTTTAAGACGCGTTTTGATTATGAGACTGAACATCTATTTGCGGAGCTAGCCTATCTGAGGAGGTGAATAATGAGTAACATAGTGGAATGAAGAACTGAAATGTGTGGATGAAGAAGGGTGTTTTATGGTTTATTGGAAAGGCCATATTATTGTATATACATGGAACTGAGGCTGATTAAAGAGTATTATTATTTACAATGCTGGACTCATTACTCCGTGGACAAATGTGTATATATACACAGTATGTAACAAAAGTTAATACACCCCTCACATTTTTGTAAATATTTTATTATATCTTTTCATGTGACAACACTGAAGAAATGACACTCTGCTACAATGTAAAGTAGTAAGTTTACAGCCTGTATAACAGTGTAAATTTGCTGTCCCCTTAAAATAACTCAACACACAGCCATTAATGTCTAAACCGTTGGCAACAAAAGTGAGTTCACCCCATAAGTGGAAATGTCCTCTTCTACTCCATAATGACATCAAGGAGCTGGTGGAAGTTAGAGACCTTGCACTCCCCCACCTTCCGTTTGAGGATGCCCCACAGATGCTCAGTAGGGTTTAGGTCTGGAACTGGAACAGAACAGAGGTATACTTATTTGCTGTCCCCAGACGAGTCTCAAAGCTACCTATGTTATTGTTGTGGTTTAATGTGGACATTCTGTTGTTGTCATCCAAGCTTTGGGACCTATACAACCAGGCACTGTAGGAGATTAGTGACACCATGAAACTTGGTGCTCAGCCACCCAGAGAGGTCTCCTGCTTTCAGGGAAATAGAATGGATTGCCTCCAAAGAAGCTGCCTTCCCCAATTGTTGTAGGACTTGGACAAGTTGTTGATAAGAGGATATGTAGTTGACACTTTCACTGCTCAGCTGGATTTCATAGGAGTATGTGTGTAGGATTCCTGCACTCTAAAGCAACAGAATGGAGTTGGCACTAATGCTCTTCAGAAGCACGGGAAAAAGAAAATACAGGAGCTTCCTATCAGCAGATGGAAGGCAGCATGGAGGATACCTGGTTTCACCAACGACAAATAGGAGATAGCTTGGGTGAATTAGGCACTCAACAGAAGCAGCAGGATTTCATGAGAGGTGGCATGCATGATACTGGTGATCCCCACTGGCAGTTAAGAGGTGGCATGGAGGATACCAGTGCACCACCTGCCACTTGAGCTCTCCAGCGGCAGATGGAAGGCAGCATGGATTATGCCAGCTCTCTCCAGTGACAGATTTGAGGTGGCCTAGGTGAGTCAGGCACTCTATAGCAGTAGCAGGATTTCATAGTAGGTGGCATGGAGGATACTGGTGCTCCCTAGTGGCAGACAGGAGGTGTCACAGAGAATGCTGGAGCCTCTCACCGGCAAGTGGGAGGCAGCAAACAGGATGCCTCTCCTCAGTGACAGATTGGAGGTAGCCTACGTGAGTCTGAATGGAGGATGTTAGCCCCCCAGAGCCAACATAGAAAATGACATGGAGGATACCTGTGCTCCCCAGTTTGGGAAGTGAAGCAGTACAGTTGGCACTAGTGCTCCCGCTCAGCAGACAGAAAATAGAAAATGATCTGGCAAATGAGCCCTTCCTGGATTACCAATGCAGCACCAACTGACTGTGGCACAACTAAGATACAACTAAGACCCAAAACTTGAACTCATTAGTCCAAACATGCCTGGCAACAGACTTGTTGTGGACCTTGCTCCAAGTATGTTGTTTTTAAAAGGAGAACAATTTTAGAAACCACCATCTGCCAGTCAGAGCTATGCAAAGTATTCTCTTTTCGCTGGCCTCTAGATTAATGCATTCCCTGTACAAGTGGTGCCATGTTTAGCGTGGGGTATATTCACTGTACTATATAGGTGGTTGTTTTACTGTACTCTAATACTGGATGCATTATATTTGTGTTTAACAACTTGCTATAGAGGTTATAGTCATGTTAATTATACCTGATATTTGCAGGTATTATTTTATAAAATATTTTGTTTGGTGATTCAAGGTGTGACCTGGTGTAACCAAATTATTGTTTGCAAAGGTAGATCTAAAAGGTCCTTTGGGGAGTTGACACAATGTTTTAAATGGGACAGTTTATTGTTCAAGGTCTACAATGGAGAGATATAAACAGCCAGGTTCTTAACTAGACACAAGTTATGCAACAGCTTTTAGTAATTCAATTAATTTGGCCTTTTGATCTTAATTACCGTATTTTTCGCCCTATAAGACGCACCGGCAGATAAGACGCACCTAGTTTTTAGAGGAGGAAAACAAGAAAAAAAAAAATCTGAATCAAACACAAATACACTCAAACACAAATACACTTTACACACAGATACACACCTACATTACACACAAATATATATATATATATATATATATATATAGATATAGATACACATACATACATATACATACACACATAAATATACATACACATACATACATATATACACACACATACACACACATACACACACATACACACACACACACATACATATCCATATACTGCAGCATTTGGGAGCCATTGACCCTCCCTGACCCTCCTGATCCTCCCTGACCCTCCTGATCCTCCCTGACCGTCCTGATCCTCACCTTTATAGATACACATACATACATATACATACACACATAAATATACATACACACATAAATATACATACACATACATACATATATACACACACATACATACACACACACACACATACATACATATATACACACACATACATACACACACATACACATACATATCCATATACTGCAGCATTTGGGAGCCCTTGACCCTCCCTGACCCTCCTGATCCTCCCTGATCCCCCTGATCCTCACCTTCCTTCTGATCTCTGCCATCTTGATCTCACCCCAGCGCTTCCTACCAGCACTCCACGTGTACTGCAGCGTTGCGTGTGTGACGTCACTAGGACGCACCGGCCGACGCGATGCTGGTAGGAAGCGCTGGGGTGAAATCAAGAGGACAGAGGCAGTTTCAAAAGGTATATTCGCCGTATAAGACGCACCAACTTTCCTCCCCCAGTTTTGGGGAAGAAAAAGTGCGTCTTATACGGCGAAAAATACGGTATGTTACCAAGTAATAGTGTGTACCTGCACTATTGCTTAATTTTCTTTGTGTTAATGCATTTAGTTATCATTGTATTCTTTCTATAAACATACTGTACCTTGTTCAATGAAACGATCTTCTGGTAAAGACATAGATGCTGGGATACCATTCTCTGTTTGTGGCTGTCTAATTGTCTGAGTTTTAACTAGGAGTCCTGGTGGGAATTGTGGATATAGCAAAATGGGAGTTAGGGGAGAAAGGGTAGAAATGAATTTGTTTCTTTCTGCTGCCCAATTCTATTGTTTTGTTGTAAATTTAGTTAGTGAGATGGTGTTTGAGGGTAGGGTAACAGAAGAATTAAAAAGCCAGATAATTGTATCCCAAGTAAAGGAGACCATTATTTACCATTAACCATTGACCATTTTTCTAAGTCTTCTGTTAGTTCTTTGTTCATGGAGTGGTAGTTCGCATGGAATACATTTTTCTAGTGTGAAGAGATATTGACCCCTAAATATTTAATGCTTGTTTTAGGCCAAGAGAAGTTGTAGTTAATCTGAAAAAGTGTAACTGTTTATGCTGGTAGCGTTGGCAACTACTGAAATCTGAAAGGTTTTATTAGGGTACCAAGGGAAGATGTATAGATGGAGAAAAGGAGGGGACTAAGACTGAACCTTGGGATACGACAACAGACAGAGGGCAAGGAGAAGAAGTTGTGCCAGAGACACTAAATGTTCTAATTAATTCTAATTACTTGTTAATTGACTGTGTTATATCTCAAAACAATCCTATGTACACTGTCTTTATCTGCGTAGCCTGGCGTGTATGTTCTAATGAACAGTGTTTCTCTACCATTTCTAAAATACTCATTTTCAAGCATGTTGTATATTTGTCTTTCCTGTGGACCATTCAGGGGAATTTCTAATTTCCACGAGGTCTGAAATGCATATTTTCTATGGATACAAACAAATATCTTAATATAATAGCATTCTGAACGGTACAGGAAGGAAGTTTTCATAGTGAAGGGTACATAGGAATATTATGTAACTGACATTTAGAGACTTCAGTTGAGATACAGGATAATCTTAATAATGCAAGGAAGGAAGACAGCTGTTAGAGGAGGTTCTAAATTAACCCCTGCAGCTCTGAAACAGAGGTCTAGGTGACCTTTTTACCTGACACTCATCCTTGAAATTCCATATATAAAGGTATATCTAAGTTACCCTATTTATAACTTTTTCTAATCTAACACACTCTGCTTATATCAGACACACTTTGCATTGAGTAATTCTATACACACAGATTTATTTTATTTAAAAATAAAACTTGTTTTCCACACCCCAGAGCTGCTTACATAGGCACAGGGAACCTCCCAATAGAAACACTGCATTTGGGTACATATTTTAACCCTTTACTAAACTTCAAGCCAGCAGCAGCTCAATGTAGTGCTGTGGTTGATCATTTAAGCAAATCTAGTATTTTCTTAACTTCTGCTTTTATAATTTTTTATTTGATTCTCTTCAAATTTATGTTTGTTTTTTTCTTGGTCCCATTGCTTGGCTCTTAGAACTTGCCATGTCCTATCTTTCATTTGTGCTGATGATATACAGGTCTTTTGTGAATAAAACAGACCATGCCTGCACATATCTTCAACTCTTCTAGACCCTTGCCTCTTAATGCATTTTCTTTGCAAACTTTTTCTACACAAAATTCATTCATGTACTTCCATTTATGTATTAAGATTTTATGCTGACCACTGATCCATTTAGATGTGAGCTACTCAGCATTTGCCTCTTTCGGTTACTTTCTCTTCCTCATTGTTGTCTACAGTGCTATGGTGGAAACTTGACAGCAACCACAGACATTGGATCAGGGTCCAGGGTGAGCAACAAAGGTCCAGAAACAAGTGTCAGGGAAAGCTGCACAGGTTCTTCAACGGTTCATGCTCGGTTTCAAGAGTTAAGTATCTAAATACGAGCAGCCTCAGAACCTAAGCAGTCGGAAAGGAGCGAATCCATAACCAGCTACAGAACAACTTACTGGGGCCAGGTTCAGCTAGAAATGAGAGATTAAAGGATTGTTGTGATGCTCTCAAACTGTATTGAATGCTCTTGAGCATAGTAAGATAAACAAACCCGCAGATCATTTGCTTAAAAAATCCAATTTTACAAGTAAATTCTCACTAAGAAAACTGCATTTTTTTATATTCCAGAATAGTTTATTTTACAGTAGACTACAATGTACTGGAGATAAGAAGTCTGGAAACCTAGTGACATAATATCTGGTTATATGCTAGTGAACAGGTAAAGATCAATCACCTCTCCAGAGACTGTAAAATGTCCTACATGATGTCTTCTTTCCTCTCACTCCCCTTTACTAGGAGCTCCACAGTCAAGGTGGTTGCTGTTCCCTCTGGCAGTAAAATTGATGAATATATTGTACAGCTTGTAATTCCAAGATCTGTTTGTCATCATTTGAAGATCTACCAGTAGACCCTAGTCTTCTGTTTGCAAGGTCTGCATTTTGCAAAGGTGCAACTGGATATAAAGGGCCACTGTATGGAAGTTTTTTTTAAAGGCATACTGCCCATTTAGGTAATATGCCAAAGAATCAGAATTGAGCAAACTTATTTTTAAAATGTGTTATTTTTATCCCATTTGAACTCCATTAGCAGCTCCAAACAAGCACTAGATGTCCTCCTTTTATCCTTTGATACTGAGTTAGTGCCAACTGTTCCTCCAGGGAGTGAGCCCAGAAGCAGCTCTGTGCACAGCCATGCACTCACCCCATAATTTACATTAAACCCTCCTAAAGTGACTCAACCGCAAAGGAGAACATGGACAAGAAGGACTGTGCCTCACTTTTTTTATCCTTCTTGACTCCTCTTTGGCCTGCATACTTTGTTCACTTTTTCTATTGCTTACTTTCTATTTTCATTTAACCCTTTAATTTTGGAAATAAAAATCCTAAAATTGCTTTACAGTGGCAGGTTATTTTATGGTTTTTTTTTTATTATTTTTTATATAAAATAATTTTCCACTATACAGTTTTGTGATTTTTATATGAATCCATGTGTGTGTACTGTGACAGAGTGCTCACAGAGGGATTGTGTGAGCCAATTAAAAGACTGAGGCTGAAGCTCGGGAGGGGCTGCTGTCTGGACTACATGCTGGCAGTCTCTATGGGAGGCCTCTGCGAGAGGTTATGCTTTTTTGACTGTAGTCTGTGAGGCTGCTGGAATTGACTGACTTCTCAGGTAGTCTGAGTTGAAGAGAGAACCACTCACAGAGAAATATTTATTTGGGGCTAAAGAAAAGGAGACACACAAGAGAAGTGTGCTGTTGATTGAAACTGGAGAAAAAGACAAAGACAGAGACACAGCAGCTTTAGAGCTGATGAGTGATCAGTAAGCAAAGTGTAAAGCTGGAATTCTGAAGAATACAGGCCAGTGAATGTAAATAAACTATTCAGACTGTTATGTTTTGTTTTAGCTCCGTCCAGGGTTAGCTGATGATCGTCACATCTGGTCTGCAGTGGTGAGATCTCCATGCAAGAACCAGCAGCAAGGATGGGATATGGTGATCTATGCAGTTTTGAAGTCGAATACTTTAGGTGGCTTGGCAGGGATGCAGAAACTGTTCAATGATTTTGCCAAACCTTCAAATCCAAGTCCAAGGAAGGCCTGCCCTAGATAGAGGGGATCATGGACCACATGGAGGCCTGCAGAGCAGAGGTGATCAAGAAAAAAAGGGAGCCTGATCACCAGTATGCTGGAGCGGCGAAGGCAATGGATTGCCACAGACGAGGAGGTGGGCCCTGGTGGGACCTGGCTCAAGTATGTTGAGTTACCCCATGCTTCCCTAGCTAAGCTAGCAGAGGATAAATTGCCAGAGAAAATGGACTGTTGGCTACAACCCTATCAGGTGGAGGAAGGAAAGCAGAAGGTATCTGGAGATCTGACCTCTACAGAACAGGCGAGATCAGAGGGACTTCTGGGAACTCGCCAGGATAGGGAGACTTGGAAAACAGTCCAGACTCTGGTAAATGGAAGACCAGGGAGCAGTGTTAAGCAGCACCAGCCATGGGGAGATGGGCAAAAACCAGAGGGGTTCCAGACGCTAACCAAGAGCAAGGAGCTGGAGACTGAACACTTGGCAGAGGAGGGTGCAATCCCTGAGAGCCTGCCAAACTACCGATGGACTGTTGTTACCTGTCCTCAAACACAGCATACCCTAGCTGCAGAGGTGATCCCACCTTACCAGCCCTGGAGGAAACTCACCCTAAGTAGCTACCGACCCCAGCGAAGTCTGCTACTCCAGGTGAGCCTCAGCCAGGAAAGGGTCTCCGTCCACAGACCCTAATCCTGAGTCCTGCTCTGTTTTTCCCCAAACCTGCCTTGACAACTGACCCCAAGGAGATTGTGCCAATGGGGAAGTGTTTTTTACTCCATCCTGAGCTGCTCCCTAGGTGGGATACCCCAGAGCCACTACCTGCCTGTGGTCAAGGGGTTAGCAGTATGACCCTGGATGAGATCCTAGTTCCTGAGATCCTGGATGTGTCCCCAAGATTGACGCCTGCAAATTGGGGTGGGTTATTGAAAGTATTGGAGGTGGGGATGGAGACTCTGGACATTTTCCTGAAAGGTGGGCAACAACCCACAAACCGGGCCATCCTACTACCCCCTCCAGGCGGAGGACATAAACTGGGACTTATGCAATGGCCACTTGGGCCAACATTTTTTCTTATTTGGATGGGGACTTGGACTTGGGCTATGGGCTTCAGTTCAAGAATATCATCCGTTAAGGATCATAGCCCAGAACTGCTGTCTGGAAGCGGGAGTAATGTCATGGACCCCTTTCCAGGGCCTGGATCCTGGTGCATTGAGCCACCATAGAGGACATACCGCCAGATTGGAAAATGGGTAGGGGAATTATATTGTCACATGGGAAATGTGGGTGGTGGAGTGAATAACTACAAAAACATAGGGCCATAGTGTACCTCCATGCTTCAAATGGTCTTATAGCATATGCCCACTGCCACGTCCTGTATGTAATTCCCCAGGTAATATTAGTGTGTTCTGTGTTTAAATGTAATGTGTGTGTATAGTAACTGCCATTGTTTCTTGATTACAATGTATATTTGGTCCATAGGTGCAATTCCCAGATGTTCCCTACTCCCATAAAGTCCCTCATGCATGATCAAAGGAACAGCCATAAACTTGTAATCTAGTTTTCTTGCCCTTGGGGGTTGTAAATAGAGCAAAGGGAAAACTAGCCCACTCTATTGACAACCCACACACCAGATCAAGGATCAAGGGGAGGAGGGAATGTGGATTGTGCTTTGGTTCTGTTTCTGTCTGTAGTTTTTAATTGTTTTTTAGAAGCGAATAAAGGCAGTTCACTGCTGAGGCATATAAAAATGGTATGCAGAGCTAGAGTCTCTTTGTAGCCTGGAAGTGCTGATTTCTAATGCAAGGATCCTGACAGATACAGAATCCAGATATCATGGTGCTAGTGACAAGATTTCAAAGAACCCAACGGTCCTTGTGGGTAGTTAACCTGTAGTCTATAGCAGTCATATAGTCTTTGGGCTTGTATAGCCCCTACCCTTGGATCCTCACTTTATATATATATATATATATATATATATATATATATATATATATATATATATATATACACACACATACAGTGGGGGGGCAAGGGGGGGTATTTGATCCCCTGCTGATTTTTAAGGTTTGTCCACTGACAAAGGTATGATCAGTCTATAATTTTAATGGTAGGTGTGTTTTAACAGTGAGAAAGAATAACAAAAAAAACAAAAAGAAGAACGCATGTCAAAAAAGTTATAAATTGATTTTCAGGTCAATGAGGGAAATAAGAATTTGACTACTTCGACTTAGTACTTGGTGGCAAAACCCTTGTTGGCAATCACAGAAATGATGTTTCTTGGAGTTGTCCACCAGGTTTGCACACATCTCAGGTGGGATTTTGTCCCACTCTTCTTTGTAGATCCTCTCCAAGTCATTAAGGTTTCGAGGCTGATGTTTGGCAACTCGAACCTTCAGCTCCCTTTCTATGGGATTAGGGTCTGAAAACTGGCTAGGCCACTCCAGGACCTTAATGTGTTTCTTCTTGAGCCACTCCTTTGTTGCCTTGGCTGTGTGTTTTGGGTCATTGTCATGCTGGAATACCCATCCACAACCCATTTTCAATGCGCTGGCTGAGGGTGCATGGCCCCGTCCATCGTCCTTTGATGCGGTGCAGTTGTCCTGTCCCCTTAGCAGAAAAACACTCCAAAGGCATAATGTTTCCACCTCCATGTTTGACGGTGGGGATGGTGTTCTTGGGGTTATAGGCAGCATTCCTCCTCCTCCAAACATGGCGAGTTAAGTTGATGCCAAAGAGCTGGATTTTGGTCTCATCTGACCACAAAACTTTCACCCAATTCTCCTCTGAATCATTCAGATGTTCACTGGCAAGATTCAGACGGGCCTGTACATGTGCTTTCTTGAGCAGGGGGGCCTTGCGGGTGCAGCAGTATTTCAGTCCTTCACGGTGTAGTGTGTTACCATTTGTTTTCTTGGTGACTATGGTCCCAGCTGCCTTGAGATCATTAACAAGATCCTCCCGTGTAGTTCTGGGCTGATTCCTCACTGTTCTCATGATCATTGAAACTCCACAAGGTGGGATCTTGCATACAGCACCAGAGGGAGACTGTTATTTTGTGTTTCTTCCATTGGCGAATAATCACACCAACTGTTGTCACTTTCTCAACAAAGTTGCTTGGCAATGGTCTTGTAGCCCATTCCAGCCTTGTTTAGGTCTACAATCTTGTCCCTGGCATCCTTGGACAGCTCTTTGGTCTTGGCCATAGTGGAGAGTTTGGAATCTGATTGATTGCTTCTGTGGACAGCTGTCTTTTATACAGGTAACAAGCAGAGATTAGGAGCGCTCCCTTTAAGAGGGCGCTCCTAATCTCAGGTCGTTACCTGTATAAAAGACCCCTGGAAGACAAAAATCTTGCTGATTGATAGGGGATCAAATACTTATTTCACTCATTGACCTGCAAATCAATTTATAACTTTTTTGACATGCGTTTTTCTTCTTTTATCTTTTTGTTATTCTGTATCTCACTGTTAAAATACACCTACAATTAAAATTATAGACTGATTATTTCTTTGTCAGTGGACAAACGTTCAAAATTAGCAGGGGATCAAATACTTTTTCCCCCCACTGTATATATATATATATATATTTTTTTTTTTTTTTTTCCCTTCTGGATTGCTACCTTGTTGTGGTGAAGGGGCTTGTGTACTTCGATGAAGCTGTGAGCTATACCATGTAGGGTCAGCCAAGATGGGCAGGTCATGGCAGGGAGGTCAGACCAATCGCGGTCCACTGGAGAAGGAACTGGCAACCCACTCCAGTATTTTTGCTAAGAAAACTTTATGGACAGGCACAACCACAGACATAATGATATGGCACGGAAGATGGGCCCCTCAGGTCAGAAGGTGCCTACCACATTACTATGGAAGAGCAGAGGGCAAGTACAAGTAACACCAGATCTAATGAAGTGGTTGGGCCAAAGCCGAAAGGTCACCCAGATGCAGATGTGTCTGGAGGGGAAAGGAAAGTCTGCTGCTGCAAAGAACAATTCAGGATAGGAACCTGGAATGTTAGAACTATGAACCAAGGCAAACTAGACGTAGTCAAGAATGAGATGACAAGGTTAAATATTGATATCCTGGGAATTAGTTAACTTAAATGGACTGGAATGGGACATTCACATCAGACAACCATCAGTTCTTCTACTGAACAAATGGAGTAGCCATCCTAGTCTATCAAGGAGTGGTCAAAGCAGTGCTCGGTTACAACCCAATAAATGACAGCTATATTTCAATTTGAATTCAAGGCAAGCCATTTAATATCACAGTGATCCAAGTCTATTATCCAACCACGGATGCTGAAGCTGTCCAGTTCAATGAAGATCTTCAACACATCATAGATATAACACCAAGAAAAGATGTTACTATTTTGAAGATTGCAATGCTAAAGTAGGGAACCAAAGGACACCTGGAATAACTAGCAAATTTGGCCTTGGCGTACAATATGAAGCAGGTCAGAGATTAGTAGAATTCTGTCAAGATAATTCTCTGGTCATAGCAAACACCCTCTTTCAACAGCCTCCGAGACGACTCTACACATGGACATCAGAAGATGGACAACATAGAAACCAGATTGACTATATACTTTGCAGCCAAAGATGGAGGAGCTCTATGCAGTCAGAAAAAACAAGACCTGGAACTGACTACGGCTCAGACCATGAGCTTCTTCTTGCAAAGTTGAAAATTAAACTGAAGAAAAAAGGGAAACCACTAGACAAAGTAGATCCGAAATAAATAATATCCCTTGTGAATATGTCCTGGATGTAAATAATAGATTTAAGGAAATTGATATGGAAAATAGAATGCCTGAAGAACTTTGGACCAAAGTTTGTACCATTATCCAGGAAACAGCAACAAAGAATATCCCCAAAATAAAGAGCAATAAGGCAAACTGTCTGATGAGGCTTTGAAAGTAGCCCAGGAAAGAAGGAAAGTGAAAGGTAGTGGAGATAAGAAAAGATTTGTCCAACCAAATGCTGAATTCCAGAGGATAGCAAGAAGATACAAGGAGACATTCTACAATGAGCGATGTAAAGAGATTGAAGAAGATAACAGAATGGGTAAATCAAGAGATCTCTTCAAAAAAATTGGGAACCTAAAAGGCACCTTTCATGCCAAAGTGGCCGTAATGAAAGACACAAATGGTAGGGATTTAACAGAAGAAAATCAGATACAGAAGAAGTGGCAGGAATACAGTGAAGATCTATACAGAAAGGCTCTTAACAGCAGTGATGACCTCAATAATTTGTCCAATGAGTTGGAGACAGACATCTTGGAAGTGTGAAGTAAAGTGAGATGGGCCGTAGGATGTCTTGCTGATAATAAGGCTGCAGAAGGTAATGGAATCCCAATTAAACTATTTAAGATTCTACAGCATGATGCTGTGAAAGTGTTAATTGCCTTATGCCGTCACATTTGGAAAACTCAATGGCCAATAGACTGAAAAAGGTCAGTCTACATCCCAATAACCCAAAAAAGGCAGTGCCAAACAGTGCTCCAATTATTGAACAATTGCACTAATTTCACATGCCAGCAAGGTAATGCTTAAAATTTTACCAGGTCAAAAACTACCAGATGTGTTCCGCAGAGGAAGAGGCACAAGAGATCAAATTGCCAATGTCCGCTGGATAATAGAGAAAGCAAGAGAGTTCCAAAAAAAACATTTACTTCTGCTTCATAGACTATTCTAAAGCCTTTGACTGTGTGGATCACAACAAAAAGGAGTGTGACATGGTTGTATATTGTCACCTTATGTATTTAACTTATATGCAGAGTACATCATGCGTAAGGCTGGACTGGATGAATCCAAAGCAGGAATCAATATTGCTGGAAGGAATATCAACAACCTCAGATATGCCGATGATACTCCTCTGATGACTGAAAGGGAGGAGGAACTAAAGGACTTATTGAAGAGGGCAAAAGAAGAAAGTGCAAAAGTTGACATGCTACTCAAGGTTTAAAAAGACTAAGGTCATGGCAAAACACAATCTCACTTCCTGGCAACTAGACAGGGAAGAAATGGAAGCAGTGACAGATTTTATTTTCCTTGGATCCAAGGTCTCTGTAGATGGTGGCTGTAGTCATGAAATTAAAAAAACGTTTGCTTCTGGGGGGAAAGCTATGGCATGCTTGGACAAGCTAGTAAAAAGTAAAGATATTAAACTATCAACAAAGGTCTGCATGGTTTGAACTATGGTTTTCACAGTAGTAACATACAGATGTGAGAGCTGGACCACAAAGAAGTCTGAGCTCCATAAAAATGGATTCCTTTGAATTGTGGTGTTGGAAATTGCATGCCATGCACCCATTACACCCTCCGCCATTTTGTTTCATGATAGTCCAGTATCATTTTACTCACGACAGTCAACATTTTCACACAGCCCTTATTCACCATCCCCTTATTCGGCCCTTCTGTTATTATTCCACTGAGGCATATAAAATCAGATTCCAAAGGCACACGTTCAATATTTTCAATATTTTCGAAAGCTGAAATGAAAATCCTGGAAATCCCTATATTAATTATGGAATTGGAGTTTTATTTTCTGTTTGCCTTCCTCTGGATCAATTAATAATTAATCTGCATATTGCAGATCAGAGGAGATATAAAAAGGTTGAACTTGATGGACTTAAAGTCTCTTTGCAACCTCAATTACTATTCCTTTTCCAACACCTGCCTGGAAAGCAGATCTATACAAATTAATTTTTCCTATGCAAGCCAATTTACTTTCTGCCTCGCAGCAGAATAACAATCCCTCCATCAATTAGATCTTCAAATCTTTTATTACTATCTGACTAGCGACTTGTCTGTCAATAATGACGGGGCAATAAAATTTAAAGCCATGGGAATGCTGTTTGACACAGAATGTAAACTTTTTTATACTGTGAGGACCTTCGGCGCTCATTGCGAGCCTCTCCTGTTATGTACTTTTGGTCCTCTGAGAGAGATATATATTTCTATGTATATGTAGTTCGGTACTAATGAATGATTTCTTAAATAAAGTAATATACTTTAATTATCTATAATTCTTATATGCAGTGAGCAATAGGCTGAAGAGCTAACAATCTGTTTGTATTTTCTGTCTGCATAGAATATACAGTTTGTGTGTTAGTGCCCTGCTTATAAAGTGTAATGAACGTTTGCATTCTAAATAGGCTGCGTGCGCGAGGTAAAGCCGTTCGTTTATTGTGTAAAGCGGCATTGTACAGTCGTAATGTTATTAATGTGTTACTCGTCTAGTGAGTATTTTCCGTCTTTTGTAATAGTGTATTTTGTAGGTCGTAGTGTGATGTGTAAAGTGCTACGTGTTTGGAGTTTTGCGCGGTCCGTGATCGTGTAGCCTTGTTTTCATTTTTTCCGCCGGCCATTTTTTTCCTCGCTTAGGCGATTTTCGAGTGGCAAAAATCATCTAAATCTAGTTAAATTTGCGTTCCACCTCACTCCCAGACGCCGCTAATCTCGTAATTTTTTGCGTCTCGTAATGTTATTTTTTTTAAGTCCAGCGTCTTGTATTTTAGTTTTTTCTAAGTCCTCCGGTTGTCAAGGGCTTGTACGCCAAGGAGATCCCGCGTTTAGGAAGTGTTTCGGCTAAGTCCCGCGCGTTGTAGTGGCTTAACAGCTCGCCTCGCTACGCAAACCTTCCAGTGAACAGTTTGGCTTGATTTCATTGTATTGATTGACTGGATCTTCTTGCAGTCCAAGGAACTCTGAGCTGTTTTTTCCTACACCGCGATTCAAAGGCATCAATTCTATGACACTCTGGAGTCCATTGCTGATAGTGTAATATCTTTACTTAATAATAGTTTGCCCACACTTGCCATAGCTTTCATCCCCCGGAAAGCAAACATCTATTATTTTCATGGTTGCAATCACCCTCTGCAGAGATCTTGGAGCTCAGTAAAATAAAATCTGTCACTCTACTCCTTCCCCATCTATTTACCAGGAATTGACATTATCTGGTCATCTCTGAGTGTGAGGAATTGACTCTGCTGGGTTTTGAATTCTGGTCCCCAGGCTGTTGAACCTCTTCCCTACCACTGCGCCAGCCTGCCTTTGTGAATTTCCTTGAGATCTGATAAACCTTGACTCTGCTAGCAATAGTATCAGTGACTAGTCTCTTCAGCTGTGCCTGTTCCTTGGCCTATATAAGGCACTTCCTGTCCATGTACCTTGCCAGATTATTGTGGTTCCTGTTCCCTTCAATAAAGCTTGTTCCTGTTTCACCTACAAGTTGCTGAATTGGATCATTGCTGACCTAAGCTGCTGGTCTCCAAAACCTTGTGATTCCTATAACATTACACTGAGGCTGTTGGAAGATGGTCTTTACTATAAACAGAAAATAATCTTGACAGAAATCTATTAATCGCTGACCTGCTTAATTTTCTACTTCAATACCAAACGTGCCTGTTATGCCTGTTATTGCTTGGTTCCATGTTTTAGCACTCTAATTTCCTATTATCAGCGTCTGAATATCTTTGTACAAATTGACAGCTTCAGCATCTTTAGCATCTATGGTTGAAACATAGACAGGGATCTGCAATGGCCACCCATTGATTGAGGGCTACTCCATTTCCTCTATGGTATTATTGACCATAGTAGAAGATCTGATAGCTTTCTAATTTGAAATCTCCCATTCCAGTCCATTTTAGTTCACTTATTCCCAAGAAATTAATTGTTCTTGTCAGCAGCAGACTTTCTGTGCTTATCTTTTGGTGTTTAGCTTCACATAGATACTGGAGTGGGTTGCCAGTTGCTTCTCCACTGACCTCTCTGCTATGACCTGCCCATCTTGGTATAGCTCACAGTATCGTTGAAGTACACAAGCCCCTTCACCATGACAAGGTAGCGATCCAGAACGGTCCCAATTAGACAATGATTTATTTAACCATCACTTTCTGGGCATAAAATCCACTGTCTTCAGTTATTGTTAATCAACACTTAACTCATTAAAAATGTGCCCTCTTTATGTAGAACCAACCACCAGTCACTATCCTCAAATCTCAACTGTTTTTAGTTATCCGGCCACATCCTATTCATTACTTCGGCAGCTCACCCATAGAACAATTTTAACAATCTAGGTTGCATCTTTTGTTGAATGTAGAATATTCCACATCTACACCAATTGCTAAAAAGCCCATACCTGCTCCATTTGTCCAAATGGCAAAGCATGACTGGACATCATTAAGCATCATTGGAGTATCTCCTGAAAGATTATGAAACTTAGTATCTCTCAATACCTCATCAATGGCTTTATAATTATTTTGATATAGCCTTTCCCAATAAATTGTCAGAATGTTATAATTTACAGTCAGCCTTGGGTGGCTTTGAAACTGTGACAAATCTAATTATTAAAGAACTTAGTAAGCAGTATCTTTTGGGTCCATTTTCATTCCCATCTTTTCCCATCTATCTCATCAACCCCATAGGGCTGTTGTTGTGGTTGTTCAGTTGTGTCAGACTCCCCATTACCCCATGGACCCCATCACACCAGGCACATCTACTGTCTGGTTGTGCTCATTCATAAGGTTTTCATGGCAAAGATACTGTAGTGGGTTGCCAGTTTCTCCTCCAGTGGACTGCGATTTGTCTGATCTCTTTGTTATGACTTGCCCATCTGGGGTTACTCTACATGATATAGCTTCAATAAGATAAACAAGTCCCTTCACCACGACAAGGTAGCGATCCAGAAGAGACCCATAGTGCTAACTACCCGCAAATACACAGGAAAGAAAAGGCTAATATTATGTGTAATAAGCCTTTCCCAAGTGTTCATTTGTTAATTCCATGCAAAGAACATATGCTTCAATAAGCAAAAATTTACCACGCAATACATAACATCATCATTCTAGGAAAGGATTCCTTTTTCTCGAAAACTTAGATCACAGATACCATTAAACTGCTTTCCTTACATTATAGCATATGGCACCTATATGTCACTAAATGATAGGATGAATATTTTTTTTCTAGATGTCTATCTTTGGATCCAGGAGCAGCCCAAAACATTTTGAACACTTTGCAGAATCCCTAAATTGAATGCTGCTTAATATCATGCTCTGTCCTGTAGACATACATTACTTAGATGATTTTCTTATAATCAAACCATTCTGCAGTCATGCCTCAGTACTGAATAAAATTCTAGATCTATTTTCAGCACTAAATAGTGCTATATCCACCAAAAATACTGTGTTGCTGTTGTTGTTGTTTATTCATTCAGTCAGTCATGTCTGACTCTTTGTAACCATAGGAACTGCAGCACGCCACATACATCTGTCAGTCACTGCTTCTGTGAGCACCAAGGTCACCTTAATTGCTTTAATGACTTTAGCTATCCGTCTGAACGGCAAGTAAAAATAAATCAGATTGAAAAATACTCAAGTTCCAAGGAGTATAAACTTTACATGAATACAATGTCAGCATTGAAAACTTAAGCAAAAGGTGTATTCCAATTTTGGATTATCTGCTGTCTTCTCACATTTGTAATCATTGTCTGTGATTAACATGAAGAGGAGTTCCCTCCTCAAGTCTAAACTTAAACTTCCCGATATATAATACCACGGGTATTAGCAAAAACACACAGTAATTACAAAAAAGAAACAAAATTAACATCTGTTAAGAACAAAAACAATTAAGAGAGAAGAGAATAAAAAATATAAAGTAAAAGAAACAAGGAAAAAAAAGGGGAAAAAAAGAAACAAATCATGGCTAGTTACCTTACACCTGTTCCACTCAGGTCCAGGGTCCAGTCGGTCCCCACCGGCTCGCCAGGACAAGGATCCAGAAGAAAGAATAGTGTATTTTACCTAATCGAAATACTATGTTGGGAGTCTAGCCATGGGGTACATATCTTTAAAAACTGGGGATACTGATCTTCCACAATACTGGTCAATCTCTCATTAATCATAATGAAGTTAACCTTGGAAATAATCTCTCCAAAGTTAAGCATGTAAGATTTCCAATTTCTAGCTATATGGTGTTTAACTGCTTTAACATTTATCGCTGTTCTGGGGGTTCATAATATGCATTCTAGAGGGAGTGAGATGATTTTCGTCTTTTTAACGTTGAACAGCAGGCCAGATTTGTTTCAGCCATCTGATTAGTATTATCTGTGTATCTTGTGGTTGTTGATATTTCTTCCGGCATTATTGATCCTGCATGATGTATTCTGCGTATAAATTGAATAAATAAGGTGACAATATAAAACCTTTTATGATCTTGAACCATTCTGTTGTCCCATGTTTGGTTTTGACCATGGCCTGTTGGTTCACATACAGATTCTTCAGGAGGCAGATGAGATGATCTGGTACACCTATCTTATTAAGAACTTGCCACATTTTGTTGTGGTTCACACAGTCAAAGGCTTTAAAATAGTCTATGAAGCAGAAGTAAATGTTTTTTTCGAACTCTCTTTCCAGCGAATATTGGCAATTTGATCTCTTGTACCTCTTCCTCTTTGGAACCCGGATTGCACATCTTGTAATTCCCGTCCATATATGGTTGGTGCTGAGCTTGTAGGATCTTTAGCATTACCTTGCTAGCATGTGAAATACGTGCAATTGCTCGATAATTGGGGCACTCTTTGACACTGTTTTTTTGGGGATTGGGATGTAGACTGACCTTTTCCAGTCTATTGGCCACTGTTGAGTTTTTGCATAAGGCAAGTAATCCTTTCACAACATCATCTTGCAAAATTTTGAATAGTTAAATTGGGATTCCATCAACTCCTGCAGCCTTATTGTCAGCAAGACATCCTAGGGCCCATCTCACTTCACTCTCCAAGATGTCTGGCTCCAACTCATTGGACAAATTATTGAGGTCATCGCTGCTGTTAAGATCCTTCCTGTATAGATCTTCAGTGTATTCCTGCAACCTCTTCTTTATTCTTCTGTTAGGTCCCTACCATTTATGTCCATTTTGCACACTTTGGCATTATAGGTTTCTTTCAGATCCCAAATTTTCTTGAAGAGATCTCTTAACTTTCCCATTATCTTATCTTTTTCTATCTCTTTACATCGCTCATTTTAGAAAGTGTCCTTGTCTTTTCTTGCTATGCTCTGGAATTCTGCATTCAGTTGGACAAATCTTTTCCTGACTCCACTACCTTTCACTTTCCTTCTTTCCTGAGCTACTTTCATAGCCTCATCAGACAACCAGTTTTCTTTCTTTTGAGGATACTCTTTGTTGTTATTTTCTCGATAATGTTGCAAACTTCGGTCCAAAGTTCTTCAGGCAATCTATCTTTCATGTTCAGCACTAAATATTGCAACTTCCACTGGCAATACTGTATGGCCAACTAATAAGATGGAATTCTTAGGAATTGCTCTAGACTACCACAAATTAGAAGTAGGCATCCCAGTCGACAAAGTGCTTAAAAAAATCCAAGCCATTACCGACTTTTCAAACAAAAACGACTGTTCCAAAAATGAATTGCATGCACTCCTGGGACTGCTCAATTTTGCAGCTACAGTCATACCCCAAGGTAGATCATACATTTCAGGAGTTATCAAAATGTTAAGATTTGAATAAAATTAAGCCACAAAATTATTAGAAACTAAAAATGATCGTAATGTGTGCCTGTTTTTAAACCAATGGAATGCTAAATCATTATTCATTAACTGCATTACAACGAAAACTGCTTACTTTTGCACAATATCAGTGTTATGAACAGAAAGGCCCACTGGACTTTTTGGGGTTCATCAGTTATTAGATGTGTGGTCAGAAGGTACTAACAACTTGCTTAACAGTCATATCTGGGATATTCAAAGGGTTAAATAATGCTAAAGAATTTATATGGCCCTGCGATCGGCCACGTGTGAAGGCTCTGGCTTTAGTCATGAAGAGGGAGCTAGTTTTATGGAGAAAAATGTGTAATGAGAACAAGAAAGCCATGTGGGTTAGGGGGGATTGCAAGCTATTTGCCTAGGAGGATGGGCTAGAACTGGGGGGATATCTTTGGTGTTTTGAGTCATCTTTCTGCTTTTTGATATATCTCTGCAACAATAAAGAAGTGGCAGTCTGATTTTGGACACACTAAACAAAGGTGGTGTCAGAGTCTGCTTGTACTAATCAAAGGTACATGGTGTGTGATTCTTAGAGCCTAAGAAAACGGGTCTGATGGTGCCTGTCTCATCAGAAATTATGCTGTCATCTGAAGTGTCTGCTGGTGTCGAGATCTGAAAAAAAAGTTGCGACCCATAGAGAGAGAGAGACTTGGGGTGAGCGTAGTCCCCTAAATCTGGCAGGCGTAACAATCAGCTAATTTTATTGTTTACATTTTGCTTGCTTTAAGTGCTTGTTTTCTCCCCTCATACAGTTTAATACATTTTGCATTATGTTTGAGCTGTGTAATCTGAGGTAGTAGCTGTGCAGTTTTAGATTTAACTTGTGCATATTTAATGTAACCCGAATATTCATGTCCAGCAATCTATGAAATAAAATGTAATTCCATTGATTTATTTACACCATCATCCACTTGAAAGTAGAAGCTTTTTTTTACCTGAAGGCCAAAAGTTATTATTTTCTGTTTGTCTAATGTGGAAATATAAATCCCATCATAAATATAGTTTGCTTATCAATATTTTCTCCATATGTTTAAGACTATCACCTACATTATTAATGATCCAGCTCTTCCATATTGGAAATCATAGACTGAGCCTCACTAATCCTCTGGGAATCATGCATATATTATTGTAAAGCATAAATATTACTCAACCTCTCTTTGTGTCTCATTGTCAGTCATTTTAGGAGACAGACTGAAGGCAAATAAAATGGACTGTTTGGAAGGACTAATTCAGCACATATACACTAACAGAATGCCTTCCTGTAAAAGCAATATATAGTGTGGATTAGTGTGAGCCTGTATGCACAACATTATTACTGTTCTTTTGCTTACCCAGTAACCCACAGTATGATGGAAAAAAACAAAAGGCGTACATAATATAGCGGATTCAATATGCTATATTTAAAAGGGTGAGAGATATCTCCATAGACTTCTCCAGTTCCATTACTACTCTGTGGAGCCTATTCGCAAATGTTATTTTGTGATAAAAAGCTGAAGTCATTCCAAAGAAATTGCACAATACAGTGCCATTAACATACATGAAAATATTATTTTATACACATCTTATTAAAATGTTAAACTTATAAAGATATGTTTAATACATGCAAATATCTATTTTAGTTGTATACAATTCAAATATCCCCTTTTCAATTTTTTTATAAATAGAGAACTTCTAGAAATAAAATAAAAAAACTGAAACGTTTTAAGTAAATATCAGTGTAAGGAGTCACAAGCGATGAGTGGTTCTCGAGTTTCATACAAGTGGTACACTGCACAACTGGGATCACAAAATAAAATCTGAAACAAATGAATACAGTAGTAGAGAAGTGCCCAGACACTAGACATTTTGTTGATAGGCCACTTTGTATACCAATACAGCATAGCATATTACTTTTGAGGCATACAAATCATCAGATGATCTGTCGTGACCCCCAACAATGCCTGGGCACATCCATCTTAAATAGTGACATACTCTGACTGATGGGTGGATGGAGAGAGGCCAACATGGCAAGCAGAAGGATGTTAAAAATTGAGTTATTCTTAGCTTTATATAATTAGGCTTAGTGTACTGAAAAGTGTTAAGAGTCCCTTTAAAATCTGGCCTGATATGAATCCTGAGAGCCTGAAATGAGCATCTCTAATTTAAAGGTATAGGAAATGAAAAAGACGTAATAATTCCACATTGTATTATCGATGTCAGGATAAATATTTGCTCACAATAACAATGACAGGCCTTCATGTTATAAGCATTTGCACGGTACCAGAGGATCTCATCTCTACAAGTCTGCTCCACACAGGTCAAAATTTCAGACAAGGGTGCATTAGTCAGTGGCGCAGTCATTTTAAGATGAGTTCGAGTTATTCTGCAGGCATATTTTTTGGTGAGAACTGAAAATTAAAATTGGGACTCTTGCGTCATTCCATAACAAGATTGTTGTTTGTGTTCAGTTGTGTCCGACTCTCCATGACCTTATGGACCATAACACATCATGCTGATCCCCTTGGTATTCATGGCAGAGATACTGGAGTGGGTTGCAGTTACTTCTCCAGTGGGCCACAGCATACAGCTCCTGGTATTCCTAGGTGGTCTTTCATCCAAGTAATTACCAGGCCCAACTCTGCATGGCTTCAGGGTGGTGTGACTTCTTGGTTACCTGACTGGAATCAAACCCAGGTCACATAAATGAAAGCACCAAATCCTAACCAATCAACCACCAGGGAACCCCTATAACAATATAGTTCAAGCTAAAAGGAGAATCCCATCTTTCTCAAGGACATGTAATACTACTACAGGCCATTAGATGGCAACCAAGACTAGGTTGACAATTTACAGCACGTCATCCACCCCACTCATAAATATATACACACAAAAAAGTTGAAATACAGAAGCAAGAAGGCTTTTATATAGTTGTAAGGTTAGAGGTGAATGTCTACAGTGATAGCAATGTTCTGCTTAGTGGTCATGTAGTCTATTATAAATAGATGGAGACAATTTCTGAGTTGTGCGGGTTAGAGAGCTCCACAAATTTCCCCCAATGTCCACATAAAGTGTAATATATAAGAATTAAGAATAATGAAAGTCATGTGTGGGCGTTATAAGTAGTACATGAAGAACACAACAAGGGACCAACATTTATAACAGATCAGCAGACCATTACTATGTTCTATCCTATCTTTACACCGGGCTTATCCAACACCATTCCTCACGTGCTAGAGCGAAGCAACGTTTTCAGTGTATTCCTGTGAGAGCAAATAAAATAATCCAGACAATACAATGGTAGCACGACTTCTGCGAGAGTGCTGTAGTCACACCGACTGATGGGCGCTGACAATTGGGCTCTACAGAAATTAGCGCTGTACTAGAAGTGCTCATGCGCAATAGCGCGCCCCTACCAGCTTCCTTTCTCTAGGTCTATTAGAGACATCCCTTAAACCCCTATAATAAAACCCCTACACAGCCTATATTAAAGCCCCTACACTGACTATAATAAACTACTACACTACCTATACTGAAGCCTCTGTCCCTTGCCTGTACTGCTGCCTGTCCTCTCTCCCTTTTTCTACGTGCTTGTTCTCTCCTCGCAGATGTAACATGCAGATGTTGGGGCGCAGAATTGCCCCTGGGATGGGGTAAGTAAAAAATGTGGATGGGAGGAGGGAGGCAGAGAGGAGAGAACAAGCGGGTAGAACAAGGGAGAGAGAACAGACAGGGGCACAGGCAAGGGACAGAGGGTTTAGTATAGGTAGTGTAGTAGTTTAGTATAGTTAGTGTGGAGGTTTTAATATAGGCAGGGTAGGGGTTTTATTATAGGGGTTTAAGGGGTGTCTCTAATAGACAGAGAGAAGGGAAGCTGGTAGGGGTTCGCTATTGCCTGTGAGCGCTTCTAGTGCAGCTCTCATTTTTGCACAGCCCAATTGTCTGTGCCCATAAGTCTGGGCGACTTCAGCACGAGCGCTGAAGGCAGCGTGCCCAATACAATGGCATGACCCCAGCCCTCAAGAAGTTGACACCCCTGTTCTAGCTTTGTACTATGTAATGACCTTTTTTGCAGCTTCTGCTATTTACGCCCAGTGGATAGGATGCAGGTGCTTTCACCACAGCGTCCTGGGTTTGAATCCAGCCAGGGAACCAAGAGGTCACACTGGTCAGTTCTCGGATGGGAGACCCCCTGAGAATACCAGGAGCTGTATGCTGTGGCCCACTGGAGAAGGAACTGGCAATCCACTCCAGTATCTCTGCCATGAAAACTAAGTGGATCAGCATGGTGAATTGTCCATGAGGTCACAGAGAGTTGGACTCGACTGAGCGTTGCCATTTACATTTACCTCCCAACCTCAGCCCCCCCCCCACAGTTCACATACATTAAATGGTATCACATATATAGTTGTGAGCATACGAGCTGTTGCTCATGCTTCGCGAAGCCGAATTCGAAGCTTGCCAGCAACTACGCCCCTCGTAAACTTTACGTCATAACGCAAACAAAATACGAGACACATTACGACCTCGCAAAAATCAGCAGCAACCCACGGAAAAAATTAGGAAAAAACATGAGAAAATTAAAAACACAATAAATACACACAACACATACATAAAAAGCTTACCTACAGCAAGAGGGGGCATCCAGGACCTCAAAAAATGAAGTTACACCTTAATTTAACTCAAAATAAAAGAGTTTAGACCCTATAAAATTCTCTAAGCGAGAGAAAAAATGGCCGCCAAACAAAACGAAAACAAAGCTACAGGACTCTAAACACGCAAAACACCACCAGAAACACGCAAAACACCACAAAACAGCTACGGATATTCCGCTACAGACGCATACCACACATTAGCCACCATTTTAGAACAATAACTTATACAATGCCGAAGTACACCACTACGCTAACGGTTTCGTTTCGCGCACGCACACTATTACACTGCGCACATTCATCACGCTTACACAGCAGCTCCACACCACTAATGCTGTAGCAACATCAAAACAGATTGCCAGCTCTTCAACACAATCCTTCCTGCATATATTACTTCAAAATAGGTAAAGTATATTACTTTATTAATCTATTAGTTATTTTATTATTATACACCAAACAGCATTAGCTCACTTACAATTTCATTGCCGTAATTTTTTGACGGGCAATTCGCTAGTTATAAATAATATGGAAAAGCACAGGGACTTTGAATCATTATGTTTTATTGTGATAAAAGTTTTGTACACTCTTTAGAGCTTTTCTTAACATAATGTCAACATTCAGATCTAATGAAATGCATTGTTTGTTTCCAATGGGTATGGTCAATGCTCCACTTTAATCAATGAAAATGCAAATTGGGGAAAGAAAGAGTGTTTTCTATCTCATAGTGACATCATAGATATGGCCACTCAGCGTTCATGAAAAATAAACTTTATAGGAACATAACCCAAATATGGACCTATGTCTACCTTTTAATCATGTCAGAATGTTGCGGTTATGATCCAATAAAGGCTACTTTTAAGGAACTTCTGATGGTGCTGGAAAGATACATTATTGTTAGATATAATTTGGACTTTTGCCAAAAACAATGTGACCTAGTTTGTAATTAAAGGACTACTGTACATTTAAACAATATGCATATTTGAAATCTTTGTCCCTGAGTAATAACATAATTAAGCAAGGGAAAATAATTAAGCTGGAGGAATCTATTATACGTTAGTGAAAGAGGGAAATTTACATTTCTGGAAAGCAATCCTTGCTTTTCCGTGATGCAAGTGTTTTGCTTCTGGACCAATGAGAGGGAAGGCGTGTGGTGGCAATTTCAGCCAGATCCAATTATCTAACAAAGTGTTCTGGCCTCTTCATGTTCTATCATCTCCAACCCCTCCATCCATTGAGAGATTTTTTTTTTAAAACACCTCATGAGTTTAGGAAGTTATTTGACAAAAATAAAATTGGTTATTTTTATTCAGAAACAATCTACAAAAATACAGATTTACCTAAAAAAATTATGTATGTCTATTGCTTACACAGCTGCTAATGTGCCTTTTCTTGGTGGTCAATTAAGATTTTTATTTAGCTGCTGTGAACTAGGGCAGAAATATCAGGAGGAATAAAACAGACTTTCAACAGCAAATATCTAGATAGTAAATAATGATTTCGATCTATCCAGCTTTATGTGCGCTGCTGTTCAAGCGCGCTACCGCAATATAGCAAAATAACTATTCTCTCCTCCGACGTGGCGCAACTCGACAGGGCGAGAGCGTGTACGCGGCGGATAGCAAACAGCGGCGCACATACAACAGGTTACAACCAATGATTTCACAACAACTGTTGTGTTTGCATGTTTAGAATAGAAGAAGTGTCTCTTCTTAAATACACCTAAGAAGTAGAAGTAATGCTGTCATTATGTGAGTGGAGTTAGAGGAATCTGTGGCTGCAATCTGCATAGTAATGGCCAAAGAAAATTCCCTTTGAGTCTCACACAATTTATCATCATGTATAATTATTTTTCTGCTTCAGTGTGTAAATGGCTTCATTTGTCTTTTAAAGAAGCTAACACAGTTTTCCTAAATTCAATTTAAATCATTTTAACTGGTTTTGCCAATGGAAGATGCATAACATTTCATTAGAAAATATGTGTTCCTAAAAATAATAATAAATAATATCTTATCTCAGAACATATCTATGAAAAAGTAAAAATATTGCTTAATATGTAAATATGTAATACAATACGTTATCACCCTTTAATACTTTAAAGCAATAGATTTTGTTTAAGCAGTGACAAAGATTTAAAATTATATGTAAATATATTGCATCAGAAAGAGGGCATTTGATAAAGTTTTCCATTTTTCAAATCAATGAATCGGAGCCCAAAAAAATCTATTCTAATTTCTAACCACTTTTGTAGGCTTGCCCTCTGCCATGAGATTTACAGACTAGTATGCTCTGTGCATTTCCTGTTAGTTTGAATGAAGTTTAAATAGGTTTTGTTTAATATTTAATCCACAAAAGAACTACTTTTGTAATGTTTAATTGCTTGAAAAAAACTGTGCTCTCTGATCATTCCTGTTTTGGCCCCGCCAGCAGTGGTGTGCGCCTAATGCTACTCCTAACAACTTAATTTTAGAAATCGTAGAAAGTATTTGGGTCCTATCCTGTTATGGTTATGGCACCAGTCTGCCGCTGCAGTGAGGGAACCAACTGCAGGATGGCGCTGCCGATATTACAGTGGCATATTATAGAGTCAAGACTTAGGGTTAGGGTGATGGTTAGGCTACCATTCTAAGCTTAGAACTTCCCTAACATATCAGCAGCACTGCAAAATATTGGCATCTAGCGGTTGGTCGCCGCACTACAGTGGCGGACCTGGGCCGTAACTATAACATGATAGATTCAGTTTTTGCATTCCATATCTTGCGGAGATGAAATAGGAAAGTACCAGTTTTGTTCAATGTCCCTTTAATTTCATGGAGAGAAAAAAACTGTTATGCTATGTTGCCAGTTATGGCCCTTTAAGTTTATTTGCAATATATATATATATGTGTGTGTGTATCATTGAGTGTTAGGAGCATGTTAGTCCATTAATATGATGTTTTGTTTAGTTCCACATCCCCATCAGCTATGGTGTATTTCTGATGAGATGTAGTATTAGGGAGGTTCTTGGGAGGGGCTGTAGCTGGTGGAAGCTCTGGATGTGCTGTGTGGTGTAAGAGGGAGGAGGAGGCTGTGTAAGGAGCCAGTCTCAGACAGGTGGGGTTAGACCTGGAGTTAGGGGCTGGTGTTAGCATGCCAAGTGTGAGCTCAGGGCTATTACTGGAAGTGCAGCCTGCTCTGTTAGCACAAGGCTGGACATAAAGACTCATTCACTTATGTGTGTTTCTTCAGCATTACCTTCCACTTAGACGTCTTGGAATATCCTCCAGCACTGGACTGAAGTCAGAGGGTTACTGGATCTGCCACCGTGTACACCAGCCTGGGGTAGGCTTGCATTGCTCACTCATCATAGCACAGGCACCTCGTGGGTTACATTATCCTGTTTGCTTGTTGTGTTGCTGCTTAATGCTGATTAATACTTACAGCCTTAGTAAATTGCGATTTGGCCAATTGAACAGGGCTCTATAAAAGCACAGAGCATATATTTTTTACAGAAGTTTTTAGTTAGTGAAGACATTGCTTTTGGATAGAAGTTCACTAACTAAAAAGTTCTGAAAAAAATATGCTATGTGCTTATATAGAGCCCTATTCAATTGGACCTATCACAATTTAATAAGGCTGTTAGTGTATTTACATTAAATGTGAAAATGAGACATTTAATTTATATTCATTTTCTCACTTAATGAATGAACATCATTCCATTCTCTGTAATGTGTGTATATATAGTCATGAGTATTGTGAGACTGTGCAAATGTATAATGTAATTGATGTATCCAGAACCAAGATTAAACATTGTACTGATCCAGTGACAGAGCACAGATTTAGATGCAATGAATGCTCACCTTGATAGTAGTGACAGCCATTGCCCACTATATGTAGACACATCTGTGTTTAAGTTCTCATTAATGGGTAATTAACGTCATATTGCCCATACCAATACTTTCTTTTTATTTTATGAAAAGTCTTTTGTAGCAAATGAACTAAAGCTTGGAAGGGGTTAACTTCCTCTGACAGCATCCTGCTGTTTAGGGAAGACAACTAGATTTATTTATACAGGAGTTTTGTTTTGCTCTGTCTTTTTAAATTTGTGTGTGATTTTACATATATATATATATATATATATATATATATATATATATATACACACACACACACACACAGTGTCTCATGTATGGGTTGATCTACAGGAAAACAATGCAAACTGATTGAGTAAAACAAAATAGTGGGTATATTTATATTTATACACCATGAAATATTTCCTGGAAGTATTATGCAGTGTTTAGTACACTCTGCAAGTCCCAACAGGCTCTAGAGAGAGTCAAGTCTTAATCCATCAGTATAAATAGTGTTCCTTAACCTTTTAGCTACTGGATGAGTTTGTTGATTTTCCCAAGAACCACAAATATACTAAAACATTTCTAATAAACATTGTATGTTGTTGCGGGTTATTCTCTTTGTGGTAATACCATTACCTGGAATGTCATCTTTTCCATTGTTAATTATTTAGGTAGATTCTCCCTATAGTTATCTCTGCATTTTGCATTATTATTTTTTATTTATAAAACACAAACACTTTCCACACACCCTGCTCTCACTGTGAATCTTTTAATTTTTCTTTTTTTTCCATTTCAACTGATTATATTTCAAAATGGAAAGGTATTAAAACACACGTCCCCTTATCTTGTTGGTAATTTCACTGAATGCCAGAGATTGTAGGCTCTGTTTCAATAGGCATTCTTTGTGTAATTTATCCTGTATAGGAATAATCCCTATAATGCGCATGTGGCATAATGTAATATATGTTAGCGACACTTGTCACTTTCTATTCCTATTTACAACAGAAGGTAGGAGGCGATATGTATACTGGTACCTTATGGGGAGTATGTGCTAAGGTTTAACCTCTCTGAGAGTCCTATAACACTTCAAGTTTTGTTATGTACAGCTCAGATCTTTTATATATTAAACAACAAAATAATAAGTGGGATAAATCCATAAATTGCAGTCCCACCATTCTTCCAAAAAGTACTTTAGTTCTTTATTTCTCTATTGTGGTCTGATCTACCAACCTGTTTCACAGCATGGCCTCTAATGACGCTTGTCTTCTATCTTTAAGCAATTTCACAAAGTGTAGGAGTGAAACATGTTTTAAAGCTATTGTTCATCCTTCTAAGAATATACACTTACATGCTAAGGCTGGTTTTACAATACTGTACAGTGTGTTATGGTGACAAAACAAGATAATCGAGAAACAAATGCATTTTCCTATCATATCCCTGTATCCAAATAGAGATTGGCTGACCTGATGAACACATTTGAAGAAGTTATCTAAACCAGCATAAATGTGTTTTGTATCACTGATGCACTATAGCAACATAGAAACACCAACCTCTATGTATATACATTAGAGGGCTGAAGCTTCTTTTTTTTAATGTTTATTTTAGTGAGAGAAAATATATTTACACTGAATTGTCACAAGCCCAGTATTCCAGCTGCAGTGATTACAATTGGGAGTGATGGTGTCCTGATTACAGGGTGGATTCAATGATTATTTCCATGAAGCAAATGTATGTAATATGGGTGTGGTGGACAACCTGGGCATGTGGGGGTCCAGTACAGTTCAAGAAGAAAACACCCTTGTTGTCAGCTTTGTATTGATCATAAGGCATTTTTTGGGGAAAATCTGAATTTTTTAAGACTCTGTTTATCGGAAAATTAATCCATTTTGTGTTTGTTACATTACATCCTGAAAGCTGGATAATGTGTGTGTTTTTATAGTTATCAGTGGGGGGTGTAGGAGATGGGAGCAGGCCGGAGTTTAGAGGCTTTGTTTGAAAATAGGATAAGATTTAAATCAACACCATACCCCTTCCCCCTCACTGGTCCAGAAGCAGCCATCTTGCATCATTCAATGCAACCACAGCTCTCCAGACATGTAAACACCCCTTTCAAGCATACAACTTCCACCAATGATTCCTGGATTCCTCCAGGATCCTGGAGAGGCATCAACATTTTATTTATTTTTCAACTAAAACTAGCTATTTGTTTTTGTTTTCCTACATAATTATACTCCTAATCAGACTTTGAGCCACATTCAATTGCAATCCCGCAACTCTATCGCTGTAGGTCATATGTCTGTGGGTGTGTTGCGGGCTCCAGTTTGTCCCCGATTCCGGTGCTATTCAATTGCTCAAGCCTGTAAGTTACTGTTCCAAAGCCAAAAACGTAAACCATGCACTGGCTCTTAGCAGTTAAGAGTGGGAACATGATCAATTAAGCAAGCCAGTAACAATAGAAAATGACTGTAATTATTACGGCAGTAAAACATGGAGCTTACATGTTAATTAGGTTCAGGGGGTTCGATATGCGATCAGACTCGCAAACCCTCAAAATGTAAAGAGTTATTAAAATGAATGCCAATACTGTTCTAGTCCATATGGGTGGCCTGATATGTATTAACTCATTGATACCCAAGATCGATTTACCCTGAAATGAAACATAAAAATACATTTAAATTTCCTGCCGATTTGCGAGCTTGAGACTGTTGTGCAATTAATTCTAATGTCTATCATCGCTTTCCCCGTTATTTACAGTGCAGTATTGATTTTTTATTTGCATTTATAGTGCTACAAATCAGGATTAAACCCCCTTGTGGGTCTTCTCTAGCACGCGTTGGATTTTCTCCTTTTCTTTTTGGGGAAATTGATCAATTGAATAGCCATTTGCGACTTTAGCCATTGTAACTTTTGCGATTGATCAAAAGCTTCGGGAGGCTGTAAGTTACGGGCTTAAACATTGCCATTTATTTCAAGGCCGGAACTCCTAAGCCGTTTGGATCCCACAAAGAGACGCTAATTGGATAGCAAATTAACGTGCCACCTCACTTACGGGCTACCAGATCGCCTGAAACCTGAATTGAATGAGGGCCTTAGTTTTCAAACTTTTTTAGTTGTGCAGTGGTCCTTTAATTCCAGATATATTCAGATTACACCTTATAGTTTTGATCCTTTCAGTCACCTCTCAATATCAAGTTGCTGAAGTGCAGGGTGCCTGGCCATTTGGCCTTTAATTGTTGTTTAATTTAAGTTTTATTTTATTAGGTATGAAAATCCTTTTCTATCATCGGCACTTATCTCTCCCCCAAGCTTGAAATTGTGCACAGAGCTTCCTTTCAACTAACAGAGGTTTTCTCTGTAGCTAATGCATCACCTTCTATGCCAGGCATTGGTCAGTTTGGTACTTGTCCCACACTGAGTGGCACGCACCTTCCTGTTACTGTACTGCAAATTCATGTTTCTGATCTGCAAAGCAGCTTTGTGCAGACTGGCAGCTAAGCAACCAACAAATCCCATCATATAAGGAAACCTCAAGTGTAGTTCTTCAAACTTCCCTTTTTTAAATTGAACATCTAAAGTTTTGAAAGGCTAGGAGGAACAGTAGGATTTTCTGTAAAGATAGTCTCTTCAAAAGAAGGCAGTTGTCTGTGTTACTGTATGGCTGTTTTTCTCTAAAGTGCAGTGAGCTTTAGGAATTTGGCACATTTATTTATTTTATTTTTTTAAATCGTTAATTGGTTTTAGTTTTGCTTTTCCAAAGAGGAATGTTGTACAGACCGTGATACAGGTAAAGGTCACCATATATAAATAAAGGTGTTTTTGAAATAGGGTTTGTATTCTAGATTGGTATTGTATAACTTTAAAAATTTCAAAAGCTGTTTTTGCATGAAAAAAAAAAAAGAGAATTAAATCCTGTTTGAAATTAATTGAAACTAAAAGAACGTACTTAAGATCTCATTCACTGGCAGAGAGCAAGCCCAGAAGAGCAGTTACAATTCTAAATAAGATTTTGTGATCTGAGACTTTTAAAAAAAAAAAACTTCAGTAAGGTGAAGTGTTTCTACAAATTACAGTGGTCCTTTAAAAGGGACAAAATATTTACTGAAAATATGTTTAAGTGCTATATGAACCTTCTCTACAATACCGTACATAACACAAGGTTGACATGGCATGCTAATTCAATTGAAAATGGGGCAACCCAATTAAATAATTTTGATTACCTTTTTACTTTAGGATCATTTCAACGATGTCATGTCACCCTCCGTCTTAGATTTTGATGAAATTTGGTGTAGACCCTTCCCTTATGGTTGAACGAAACCCCCTTACATTTTTCCCCTCTCTCAAACGGTTTTAATTTTACAGCACTTCAAAGTTTTACTAAATCTGCGTTGTCTATCCCTCTTGAGACACTCGGCACAAGATACCCTTGCATGTATTTTATTTATTTTTTCTCCATAACCAATGATCAGATCTCTTTAAAAAAAATTACACAAAGCTCAATAACATGATGAGGATTATACCAGCACTCAAAAGATTTTATAAATGGCTAAAAAAATTCTGCTGGCCTAGCCGGGACGATTCTTGCACAATACTATTTCCTCATATGCTTGGAACAACAAGATATAAGAGCAATTTTAAATTTTAAATATTATCATTTTATATGCAAAATGGAATAACTAAATTCCCATGGAGCTTTACAGTTACTGGCAACTTTGTAAATATTAATGTTAAATACTGTTCATCTGTGGTTTTCTTTTCCTTTTCTTTCAATGATGCCTGCAATCCTCAGTCATTGGAAGAGTTAAACATCCCATTAAATCTGTCCTCACCAAGTTTTGTGCAAACACATTTTTAAAAACAGAAGCCTTGCAGGCTGGGTGCCTATCTGTTTCCTGAGGAAATGCATGTGTGTCTATTCACAAGTCTTTCAGTTAAAATGAGCCACTGAGATTGACCAGAGAGCACTGTTATTTTGTTTAGTTAAAGGCTCTAAGGCTCTAAATTTCCTAGATTATGAATTCATCTGATAGAGGAGAATTAATTGTGCATGTAAAAATACCAAAATAAACATTTAAACACCTTGAAGTTAGCAAAATGTCTTGTCAGTTCTAAAAAATTAGGGTTAACACCCCTTCCAAACCCAGGCTAAATTAGCATTTATTTCATAATTTGTTTTGGCCAAGCAGGTTCGCTAAAACATTTAATTTAAACTCTGGGGTTCCTGTTTGTGCTACAAAGCCGCCTGGGATATGTAGTATGGTACTTTGTTAGGTGTGCTGCTGCCATAGCAGACAGGAAGCAGCAGGGAGTCATATTCCAGCAGTGACTTGGGGGCTGACATCAGTGTTCTCCTATTGGCTGAGAGAGAAACAGAAGGTGAATAATGGATTAAATTGATCCCCTAGTGCTGCATGCTGATTGGGTGGGGATCAGGGGCCTGTTTAAACACATCTCTGAGGGTGTCAACATACTCATTAGAGGGATTTTGAGATATTAATAAAAATAAAATGTTTTATGGAGGATGCTTTTTGCCTACAGAGTGCAGAAATATATTAATCCAGGAAACGTGGATATGCCTTTAATCTTAGTGGTTTAATAATGGATGGAAATGATTGTAGTTGCTAAATAATTCGTCATAGAAAACACCTTTCTCTGCAACTTTTCCAATGTCCAAAACATTACATTTATTTTAAAGACCTATGCTATCAAAATGTTGGTAGTTCAATGTGTGATAGAGGAAAACATCAAAAGATAATTAAATCACAATTACAAATGCAGGTGCAATGGTGAGTCATACTAGGTTGATTGTCAATTGGCAGTGTTTGTCCACTGTATAATTTTATTAGATTGCAATAAATAATCAGAAATGTATAAAAAACGTACCGTATTGGCCCCAATATAAGCCGCATCCGTAAAATCAAGGGGGAAAAAGACAGAACCCGGATATAAACAGATTTGCGGGGTTACAGGCCGAAAATCGCAAAATCATACGCTAAATCGTAAATCTCTATTCAATTTCGCAGGCACTCACACCTGTAAACCACAAATGCAGAAGCAAATCCTACCCGCAAGTGGGTTAAACACCTGTTTGTGGCACCATAAATGTAAATTAAAAGTCAATACTGCACTTTGAAGTACGGGTAAAGCGATGATTGGGTTAAACACCTGTTTGTGGCACCATAAATGTAAATTAAAAGTCAATACTGCACTTTGAAGTACGGGTAAAGCGATGATTGACTAGAATTAATTGCGCAACCGTTTCAAGCGCGCAAATCGGCAAAGTCGCGAATATAAGCCGCGCCCATCATTTTCAAGCTCGAAATCAGAAAAAAATTGCGACTTATGTTCGGACCAATACGGTATAAGCCTCATTACACATTTTAGCTTATTATCTATGGGGCGACTCATCTTCTTCTATGTAGTATGTAATTTAATTAAAAATCAGCCGAATACATAAATATGTCATGTCATTTACATAGGTTTGTGGAATATACATACATTTATAAATTAGCAGCAAAAAAATGTGTGTTCATTCAAGATTTTCTCATTTTTGTTTCAGTCAATCAAAAATTTCAAATAGGCCAACAATTCCAGTACTCTCTTCTCCTACTTAAATTTGATTAGAGATTATAGGCACGCCAAAAACATTCTTCCACAGTTCAGTAATTGTACTTATCACTTATTGCACAATTGGCAATGCACTTATTCTGTGCACAGATCTACAGTGGGCACCTTACTTGATGCCTTTGATTCTCCTATACTTCAAAAAATACTTGTGTTTAAAGAACACTTTATTGCTTCTCCTCACATACCCTTCGGAATAGTTGTATTGTATTTGATAACATATCATGAGAACACCCAAATCACCCTGTCAGGGTTTTACATACAATTCAGTAATTGCACTTGGTCTTTTTTTGCACAATTAATAATACATTTTTATATAGCAATCTATAAAGTGAGAGCCTCTTCAGTTTGTGCCTTTGATTTTCATATACTTTAAAATGTAGTTTTGTTTGAAGAACACTTTGTGTCATATCTGAAGAAGTGATAAAGGTGTAGCTATGCAGTGTAACGCATGCTGGAAATTATCAGAAAATGCAGTATTGTGGACAGAGAGCCGCTATACAGCTGTGCAGGAATTGTTGGAACATGTGCAATCTTTCAGCGACTAAAACAAAATTATAATATTTTGAATAACAAGACATTTGGTTGCTTCATTCCACAAATTAAGAAAGATTGACTATAATTGCAAATGTGGGTTGGAAAGATAATGTTTTACAAATGTACCGTATATTCCACAGCCCTCTAAAAATTTATATAAACTATTTATGTATTTGGCTGAGTTAAAAAAAAAAACAACAAAAAAAATATCTTTCACTGTGTATCTTGAGAGAATCTTCAGGTCTGATGATAGGCCATTTTACAGGACCAGATGCACCCTAGGGTGCAAAGACTGTTCCCTTGTGATGTTGCCATATAATCAGTGCCTCCATACCTACAGCTAAACAAATTCAAAGAGTGGTTTCATAAACACCAGGGTGATGTCCAACACCTACTGTGTCCTTCCCAATCTAAAAATTACTGATCATTAAAATGATCGCTGCAGTACAAAAAAAGACACTTGTTTGTCAGCAATGTACCAAATTACCAATATTAGCAGCTGTGTACAACTTGGGCATAAAGCATTTTTTGGGAAAATCTGAATTTTTGAAGACTGTTTATAGGTAAAGGAATCCATTTTTCAGACCTGAATGATAAGGGTTTTGGTTTTAGCTATCAGTGAAGAGAGGGTCCAGAAGCAGACACCTTGCATCATTCACTGCGGCAATAGCTCTACAAAAATGTAAAGGCTCCACTCGCACATACTCAAGTTTCACCAATGTATCATGGATCTTTCCTGCAGAGGCATCAACATGTTTTTTATTTAAGAACTTGATGTCCAACTTTTTTCCTGCCTAATTATGAGTTCTGTGACCAACTTAACATTTTCAAACTATTATAATATATTATAATATAACTAATTATTATGCAGTGGAAATTCTGGAGCACAGAGTATCAAGTATTTTCCCACCTCCTTCATCCCTCCTAGCACTGGAGGCATTTCTTCTTGATGAATGTTGCAATATCCCACTACCCACAGTTCAGGACTTGTATGGCAGTATTCCAAGAAGAATTGAAAATTGAATCTGTTCTGAAGGCTAAGGTGACCATTCTCCTTTTTAGGCAACTGATATTAATATACTGTTAGGTGGGTCTGTTATTTTATCCACTCTGTGCATTAATATCGTTCATTTCTTTATATGTAAGAAATTTTTTTTTGGTTCAACAAGATCCGAGTGCTGCCATTCTCCTTGTATTTTTGTATGTACATGCACACAGATTAAAACCTCAAACTTGCACGCTTAGAACCACCCATAGATGTATAGCCACAAACAGTCACATTGTTTTCAAATCATTCATCTGTTGGATTTTATCATTATCCAACTTATGACAGATGTATTTACTTTAATTTTAGGGTCAGATGAGCAAAAGCCCATATACATGACTTTTGTTAGCGTACGTGTGATACACAATTAAATGGAAGCAAATTATTTTGTTTTTATGGGTTAAGGTTGCACAAATGGTTTCCTTAAGTTAATGAGCCTATGGTGGGAAAATATGGAATTTCACACCTAGAGGATGGATGTTCCTTATCTTGTACGTCCAGTGTTGTTTCTCATGTCACTTTGTCTTGAATCATGCTTCCAAGTGAACTGAAAGATTTGACAGTGACCATTATACTCAACAGAGCTCAAGCCATCATCTTCAAACAAAGCCTATTTTTGGCAGAAACAGTGCAAATATTTACCTTAAATTTAAGTTTACATGTATTACCGTGTTTCTTTATTGGGAGGATAATTCAGTTTGGCTTAACCTGAGTGAGAACTCCCCCCAAAAATGGGAGATGCAAGCCATGAGCCTCTGTCTGTATTTACATTGAGTCATCAGTTTAATGGATGTCAGTACAATGAACTTCAGATTCAAGTTCTTTGAGGCCTGCTGTACATATTTATACAAATCCCAGACATTTTCCCCTATAACAAGCTAAGGCTTAATAGAGAAGTAGCAATAAAAGCATTACATTCTGCTGCTGTGTTACTTTTTTATCTATTATAGTTTTGTAAAGTGTTGTTTTATGCAATAATATTCTATCCTATAGGTTTTTAATAGGTATGAGTGTTTTCTTGGATTAAAGGTATTATCCTCAATACTATCTGGTGCATCACTTTCTTTCCCAAATCTAGGATAAGTGTTAAAGCCCCAGGTCCTGATAGAATACATCCAAGGGAAATGGGCTTGGTAATAGCAAAACCATTATATCTAATTTTTCAAGATTCACTCAACACAGGGTCTCTACTAGATGACTGGAGAAAGGCAGAGGTGATACCAATATTTAAGAAAGGAGCAAGAGCAAATCCGGGGAATTATAGACCAGTGAGTCTCACTTCGGTAGTGGGAAAGCTTTTAGAAGGGTTAATAAGGGATAGTATACAAGAATATGTCTATTCATTTATTTATGAAGGATAGATCATGTCAAACCTAATTAGTTTCTTGGAAGAGGTTAGTAGGAACTTGGATCAAGGCAACTCGTGAATGTAGTATTTTTGGATTTTTAAAGGGTTTTGATTCAGTGCCACATGGGAGACTATTGAGCAAACTAAGGGATACAGGAATTGCCATAAATATTTGCTTATGGATTGAGAACTGGCTAAAAGACAGGAAGCATAGGGTTGTTGTAAATGGAACCTACTCGGATTGGACTACTGTGGTAAGTGTGATTCCTCAGGGTTCAGTATTATGTGCCCTCCTTTTTAACATATTTATGAATGATTTGGAAGTGTTATTTGTCTGGGAAGGAAAAATAGCCATGCAATTTATAATCTTAATGGAGTAAATATAGGGAGATCAGATATTAAAAGGTATTTGGGAGTACTTGTGGACAACCACCTTGGTAACAGTGCTCAATGCCAAGCAGCATCTGCAAAGGTAAGATATTAGCATGTATTAAGAAGGGTATAGAAGCAAATATAATTATGCCACTATACAAATCTCTCATTTGGAATATGGAGTACAATTTTGGGCACTACTACAAAAAAATGACATTTTAGAGCTGAAATATGTACAGAGAAGGGCAACAAAACAAATAAGGGGAATGGAGGGGCTAAGTTTATAAGGAAAGACTAACCAAATTAAACTTATTTTCTCTAGAAAAAAAAGGCATCTAAGAGGAGATATGATTACCTTTTTATATAAATATATCCATGGTCAAGACAAGGCTTTGTCAAGTGAACTTTTTGTGCCAAGAGGTTTTCAACTGACAAGGGGACATCTTTTGAGATTAGAAGTAAAAAGATTTCACATTAAATAAAGAAAAGGGTTCTTCACTGTACGGGTGGTTAAACTGTGGAATTCTCTTCCAAAGGAGGTGGTGAGAGCGGATTCAATGGATAAATTAAAACAAGGATTGAATATATTTTTTATGAAAAAGGGCATTCAGGGCTATCCTGGATAATTAGAGAGGGAGTATTGATCCAAGGAGGAATCTGATTGCCAGTATCTGGGGTCAGAAAGGAATTTAATATTTTTTTCCCTTTTGAGACAATTGGCAAAGTTTCACTGGTGTTTTTTTTCTGTTTGCCTTCCTTTTGGATCAATTAACAATTAATCAGCATATTGCAGATCAGAGGAGATCTAAAAAGGTTTAACTTGATGGACTAAAATTATTTTTTCAACCTAAATTACTATGTAACATGCAGTACCTACTAACCAGAAGAAAAGAAAAAAATAGCTATTAGCATAGCATTTATAGAGAAATCCTCTATGACAGTGCTATGCCAGATATACAATAATGGTGCCAAAAGTAGAGTAGAGATCAGGACCACTGTTGCTGGCAGGGATAGTATCCTTGGAAGTTCTGAAATCAAGTTTCTAATGAATGAGTTAGTATTCTTATCCAAACTAGATTGCTATTCTGTATGAACTATGCCAGCCTTGTACTGACTGGTGAGTGGAACCCAAGTGAGCCACACATGGGATTTGTTTGATAGTCTGCAGAGACAAAGCTATTGTTCAGAGTCTACAGTATGTTGGGTTTGTGTATATTGCTTTTCTCTATCGGTTACTTTTGCAAAATTAATACATTAGTCATTCTTTTGCTTTCAAAATCATTACCCCATCTGCTTGTCTCCTCTGGTCCTAAGTAATAATGCCTTTGCTAATTCTTGCTCCTTATCTAATAATCTCTTTAACTTTGTAGGTTACATACCCCGATCATCACTCTCTTACCTCAATTCAACTCCATATTATTTTTTCCTTGCTCCTCATAATTTATCTGTTATGAAAATGGGAAAATATCTATGAACAGAATATTTAATGATTTATAAATGTGTCCCGTATACTTACAGTAATTTTGGTCCAGGAAAATTATTATTTCACTATGTTAGAGAGAAATGATCTGTCTATAATTAATGGTAGGTGTATTTTAACAGTAAGAGACAGAATAACAAAAAAAAAGAAAAATGCATGGCCAACAAAGTTATAAATTGATTTGCAGGTAAATGAGGGAACTAAGTGTTTGACCCCTTTGACTTGGTACTTGGTGGCAAAACCCATGTTGGCAATCACAGAGGTCAGACATTTCTTGTAGTTGGACACCAGGTTTGCACACATCCCAGGAGGGTTTTTGTCCCACTCCTCTTTGTAGATCCTCTCCAAGTCATTAAGGTTTCAAGGCTGATGTTCACTTGAACCTTCAGCTCCCTTCAAAGATTTTCTATGGGATTAAGGTCTGGAGACTGGCTAGGCCACTCCAGGACCTTAATGTGCTTCTTCTTGAGCCACTCCTTTGTTGCCTTGGCTGTGTGTGCATTTTGGGTCATTGTCAGTCTGAAATACCCATCCACGACCGATTTTTCAATGCCCTGGCTGAGGGAAGGAGGTTCCCACCCAAGATTTGATAGTACATGGCCCTGTCCATCGTCCTTTTGATGCGGTGCAGTTGTCCTGTCCCCTTAGCAGAAAAACACCCCCAACGCATAATGTTTCCACCTCCATGTTTGACGGTGGGGATGGGGTTCTTGGGGTTATAGGCAGCATTCCTCCTCCTCCAAACACAGTGAGTTGAGTTGGTGCAAAAGAGCTAGATTTTTCATCTCATCTGATCACAACACTTTCACCCAGTTCTCCTCTGAATCATTCAGATGTTCATTGACAAACTTCAGACTGGTGTGTGTGTGTGCTTTCTTGACCAGGGAGAATTTGTGGGTGCAGCAGGATTTCAGTCCTTCACATCGTAGTGTGTTACCAATTGGTTTCTTGGCGACTATGGTCCAAGCTGCCTTGAGATCATTAACAAGATCCTCCCGTGTAGTTCTTGGCTGATTCCTCACCGTTCTCATGATCATTGAAACTCCACGAGGTGAGATCTTGCATGTAGCATCAGACCGAGGGAGACTGAAAGTTATTTTGTGTTTCTTCCATTTATGAATAATTGCACCAACCTTCTCAGCAAGCTGCTTGGCGATGGTCTTGTAGCCCATTCCAGTCTTGTAAATGTCTACAATCTTGTCCCTGACATCCTTGGACAGCTCTTTGGTCTTGGCCATGGTGGAGAGTTTGGAATCTGATTGATTACTTTTGTCGACAGGTGTTATTTATACAGGTAACAAGCTGAGATTAGGAGCACTCCCTTAAGAGATTGCTCCTAATCTCAGCTCGTTACCTGTGTAAAAGACACCTGGAAGCCAGAAATCTTGCTGATTGATAGGGGATCACATATTTATTTCACTCCTTGACCTGCAAAATCTCACTGTTAAAATACACCTACCATTAAAATTATAGACTGATCATATCTTTGTCAGTGGACAAACGTTCAAAATCAGCAGGGGATCAAATACTCAAATACTCCCCCGTGTGTGTGTGTATATATATATATATATATATATATATATATATAATATATATATATATATATATATATATATAATCAGGGGTTGACACATTTTCCTAAAACTTAGGCGACAGGTTGTAGATGGAAATATATACATATATAATAACATATTAAACATTTCAGTGGCTCATGGGAATTGGCATGCTCTGATTTATATACATAAACAATACCTTGGTTCCTTTGAAAAGATTGGATGGTGCCTCAGTATTCTGGCTGGCTACTTAGTTTGGCACAAATTTGTCAACCCCTGTGCTAGAGCTGGAAAATATTCTCTTTAATGTCTACATGGGCAAAGGTGCAGCCACTGAATTGCAACATTGTTCAATTATTTTTAAGGGGACAAGTAACTCTGCTGCTTATTTTTCTTCAAGCATTTAAAAGTGCATGTTTTAAACATTTCCTGGAAATGCAGATCGTATTCTTTAGTCTGCAGATCTCATTGGGTGACCGCATGCCCCCAAGAGCAGTTACATGAAAATACATTTTTGTGCTCTGAGACTTTTTGAAACACTGTTGTTGTTATTATTAATATTGTTGTCATTGTTATTATGATTATTGTTATTATTATTCCTTATTTGTAATGTGCCATCATATTCCATCGCTCTATACAGGGGTTAAGTACAAGGCAAAAACACATTGCAAAAGAATAGAGGGCTATGTCTTTGGAAACAGGCCCTATGTACATTTGATTTTAAGCTCAAAGCACCTAACAAGATTTAAGACTGACAAATTTACAATCTAAGGGTTTGGTTTTTTGTAAATACCATCTTTCTGGTGCTACAAGGAAAAACAAATATTTCCATGACCCTTTTAAGTACTGCATCACAACTAAAAGATCTTTTTAGTTTAGTTTTCGGGATTCTTTTCCCCTCCATGACAGACAGCTGGGCAATGTCCTACATATCCCCTGGTAAACTCTCAGTCGCCCATTCACCATGCCTTGATACAAAAAGGCCCATTTAATAAAAGTTTATTGATATACCCCAAAATAAACATAATTGCAGTTGGAAGTGCCTACAAAATGATATAGAGGTTATGTATACATTGGAAGATTCACCCTCTGAGGTAATCGCCTTGCCTACAGCAATTCATTAAGGTTAGCAGTGGGTAATGATGAAGAAAAGATGTCCATTAAAAAAAACTTTCACTATTACCATGTTCCAGCTGAGCATGTGGATCTTTGAGCTAATTTGTACATACAATAATTCTAACTGGTATAGTAATACTTTAAAGTAACATAGAATGCTTTTCTATTGTCCATGTAAAAGAGCATGTTTCAAACGTTATAAAAGTGTCTTATTACCTCGAAACATTTAATAAACTTGTTTAAACGTATTGGAAACTAACAGGAAATACCTCTGTGTGAGCAGGCAGTAAGCACGACTCTATATCCCATTGGCAGACACTTATGACTCGTGAGGCTCTATTACAACATATTGGCTAAAAGGGACAAACCCCCAAAGACATTTATACATTCAAAGCAGTATATACTGCTACTGGAGCTTTATTTTCATAAAATAAACACATTGTTCAACATTATCAGATGCCCTCTTTCAGGTGCAACAAAAAAAGTTGCCTTCAATGGTCCTTTTTAATGGACTTGGTAATCATGTTTACTTTTGGGAGTACGGTACTTTGTTATTTTTTGGGCTTTTTTGTCACCTTGTAGATTGTGTTGTTACTGATGACAAAACCTAGAGCCACATGTTTTATTTGTGAAATTTAGTTTTATTGTTGTCTGATGCATGTCCATCAACAGATTATGGCAGTAGGGTCATGTGTTACATTGTGGGTTATGTTTAAATGCTGTTTCAGTGGGCAGGCGCCCATATAACAAGCCATCATGTCACCCTTTGTCTATCCTCTCGATCTTATATAGATGCATTACGTATCTGTTAAATAATCCCGTATACCGAGTAAAAGATTTTTATTTTCAATGTGAGTTGCTACCAGAGACTTGCAGTTTTGCAGACTCACCCAGGCCACAGGCATTCCTTTTGGTATTTGCAAACTCCCCTCCCCCTCAAATGTGAAGGACAAAAACCTTGAGGTCACCGGGAAATATAATTAGAGATGCTAATTTTGATTCTTCACTTGTAATCACTGACTTTCAATGTAATTCAGAACTGCTTGAGGGTACCATATAATCATGCAGGCTTTAAATGATACCACATCAAGTAGACACAGGATTTTAGTAGCTCCTAGTGGTTAAAGAGCCACTGCAGTTAAATAAAAAAGACACTCGTTTGTCAAGTATGTACCCAGATAACAATATGCTATATAGGATATTTTTTTTTGTTGTTGTTGAGGAAATCTGAATTGGTAAATTCAGGAATCAATTGTGTGTTTGTTTTCATCACATGAGAGTTGTATGATGTGTCTGTGCGTGTTTTGTAGTTATCAGTGAAAGGAACAGGCAGAAATCCAGAGCCGTTTCTTGATGACTTTATGACGCTTTGCATCAAAGGCTGGAACTACAGCTGTTCGGAAATATAATTGTGCATCTCACACACACATACAACTTGCACCAATGTATTGTGGTTCCCTCCAGGGTCCAGCAGATGCATCAAAAAAAAATTCTACTTGAAAAATTGCTGTATTACTTTTTCCTGATTAATTAAACCCAAACTTTTCAAACACGTGTTTGTTTTTTCATTGAACAGTGGGTTTTTAACCTTCCGGCTGGGTTAACACCATTTTGTCTTGGTGGCAGGTTACATTTTACTACTTATGTTCCTTTTGCGTGTGTTTGCGTCGCTAAGTCGTGTCTGACTCTGTGTGACCTCATGGACTGCAACGCACCATGCTGATCCACTTGGTATTCATGGCAGAGATACTGGAGTGGGTTGCCAGTTCATTCTCCAATGGGCCACAGCATACAGCTCATCATATTCCTAGGTGGTCTCCCATCCCAGTTCTTACTAGGTCCAACTCTGCTCGGCTTCAGGGTAGTGTGGCCTCTTGGTTCCCTGACTGGAATAGCACCCATGTCGCAGAGATGAAAGCACAGAATCCTAACCCAGGACCACCAGGGATCCCTTATGTTACTTTAGCCCCCAACAATTACAAAGAAATGGGTTTACCTCAGAACTTGCATTTAAACTTTTTCTGTTTTCAGAAACCAATTGAATCTCCATTAAAAAAAAGTCTGAAGTTGCTTTGTGTTTTAGTTCTCACTGAATTATACAAAGGCCGAAACAAGGAACCTATTATACAACCTACATTTTCTTAGGGGCTATCATGTTTGTATTGTAACAGACTATTTGGATGTGCAGTGGCAGTTTGCAGGAGCTACACAGTTGTAAGTATAAAATAAAAACAATACCCAAAACACAAATGACATCCTGATAGAGCAATATAAGATTACTATACTGAAAGTCTTGCTTTGTTACTGGTTTCAATTACAGTTCATTATTTCCCAAGGTGTGAATTACACCGGTTAGTTAGCAAATGTATGGGTGGTGCCAGGAGGTGTCATGAAACCCCAAGGATAGTTGCTGGGATGGGAAGTTGCTGCTAAATAATCTGGGAGGAAATACAATATATGGGAACACCTTATACTGAGGTAAGAGAACAACATTTCAGATCAAGGTAAAAGTCAACTTATGTACTTGGTAAAAAGTTATTTTCTATCTCAAGTCTGTATATTGCAATATTGTAGGACGCACACAACTTTTTACTGATTAAAAATGATTTGAGCTGCCGGTGAGAGAAGTTTTACCTCCCATCTCCCCCCTCACTCTCTATAGTTATATTGCTTCCCTTTATATTTCTCATCACCTCTGTATCCACCTTTTTTGTTTCTTTTCTTACTCACTTATTATTTCCCACTCACTGTCTCCATTTCCTCTCTATTCCCATCAAGTGTATTTGCCCCACTCCGTGTTCCTGTCAATACAGACATTTCCTATCTTTGTTTTCCACTTTCCCTCTCCTCTTTCACTGCTTTCTAAACCCCCCCCCCCCCCCCCCAGATATACCATATCCATATTTCTCTCACATTACATCTGTCTTCATTTCCAATGATTATTCAAACACTGGTTTAGCAGAATAGTTAACTAACTATTGCAGGTGCAGATAAAATATTGTTAAATGTTATTTTTAGTATGTATTTTTTTTTTTTACTGATTTAAACTTCCTCTACCTATAGGTAGAGGGCACAATTAGGACCACTGTAGTTTAGTTGAAACTTCAAATGCTTGTAAAGTATGTAGCAAACTATTAACTTTAACAGGAATGCACAAACATACAAGCTTTTAATTGAGTCTGCTTGTGGCATTGGGGATTGTATTTTAGACAGGGGGTCTGTCCATAGCTTGAGGGCAAGTGTTACCCAATGGGGGGGGGGGGGGGTGGAGGGGGCTTTGCTCTTTTACTGAGTTCATTTGTATATAATCTGTTGAGCTCAGATATGCATCTATTTCAAATTAACTAGATTACTCCTCCCTATTCTTCCAGGCCCATCCTATACCCTTCTCAAAATAGATAAAAAAAAACAAACACAAAACAAGAAGTCAGTGTGTCTCTAGCAACTTTCTAAATTAAAGTTTATTTTACATGCTTAGAGATATACATACTCTGTAACATCTTGCATGTATTATGAAATTGTCATTAACCTGTATATATCCATGATAACTATTTGACTATTTGCGTACTTCAGACTTAACTCAATACTATCCTGCTGGGAAATTGTTCCATTAATAAAATACATTATCAATAAAGCAGTAGCTGCAAAGTGTATATCGGACTGAGAAGCCAGACTGGCAAGGAGCCACACAGACTGTATGTGGGAAGGGCAGTATATATGTGTATAGATATGCATTTTTATGCCTCCATCTGCCCTACAATTGATTCTGACATGTAACTCAATTGCTTTTGAAAGTACCATTTATAATACGCATCAGACGCACCCAAATTGGAATTTACTTGAGGGAGGTCCCAACAAAGCTGTATATAGTAGTTATATCCTTAGTCCCTGTGTTTACTGAGACCTGCTCTACTTTTTGCTTGTGATGCTGTACTTATAGATAACAAGTAATATTACAGTTTATAAAAATGTAAAACCCCACTAGAGTACCATATCTGCTGATTTTTTTTATTTTTTTATAAAGAATTAGACTTGCCATTGGGTCAACTTTCTTCTTTTGCCTTTTAAAGGGAAGGGCGACTTGCATTTCAGTACCCATTTAATGGCCATAGTGGGCAGAATATTTCAATGTTGTAAACCTGAAATGTTGCTTTCCCTTTAAAACAATGCTGATTTAATCTTCTTAAATGTATTACATGTATAATTAATAACAAAGCAATGCAAACAATGACCTTTAATAATATTGAAACAAATGTCTTATATGGAGGTAGATGATGTAGTTGAAGACTGCATGGTCCTTTTCTGTTCTAGAAGCACAATCCATTTTCAATTATAGAGTATCTCAACAGATTCCACTCTATATGACTGTAGATGAAACAATGAAGCCTGGTCTATTTCCTCTGTACATGTACACATAAGTTATACAGGTTACTCTAGACTAGGCGCCAGTTCCCAATACATAGTTCCTTTATCTGCAGCATTTTTTTGCTTAGGTTCTATATCACATGCATTGACTGGTTAGTGTGGTCTGTTTTGTGTATTTCATGCAAAGAATTGCCACTTAATATTGTTCGTAAATGGGAGTGATTTTTCTAACAAATGATCCAGGGATTTTTAAATGTTATTTGGACCTTTTACTGTTTCCTGAATTATCTGCTCTGTATTTACATTGACAATATCTCTGCCATTCCTCTAGGAAAAATAGCTATTTTTTCTAGCCACTTTTACAACATAGTCACGGCAATTTTTGGAAAGTGTGTAAATAATGCGAGAATACAAATGAACTAGCTACTTGCCCGTCAAAAATGATGTGAATTAAATTTTTGGTCTGGGAAGGCTGTACTTTCGGCTCTCATTGCGACCCCCGCTCAGCGCGCCTTTGGCGCTCATCGCGTGGCTCGCAATGAGCCTTTGGCGCTCATTGCGAGCATCTCCCTCCGTCTACTGTACGGGCTTCACAATGAACTTTCATGCTTTGCAGTGATCACCTTTGAGCCTCTCCCCCCTGTGTATTTTAGGGGCCTTGCGATTAGTGTTTCTGGCTTGGGCTGAGTGTTACTGCCTTCGGCCTCGTTTTCATCCTGTTACTTTTTTTCGTCCGCCATTTCTTTTTCTCGCTTAGGCAGTTTTCGATCCGGGAAAAAAACTCAAATATGCCTCAAATTCACTTGCAACCTCACTCACAGGCTCCCTGGCTCTCCCCCTGTGCTGTGTGTGAGTGCGTAAGTTAGTTTGAGGAATATTTTTGTTTTTTTTGCTGGGCTTCCGAGTTCCGTGGTTCGGCCGTTAAAGTTGTAATTTCTTGCCGCGGTGCAACTGCGTGCCTCGGTTTGCAGGGCTTGCAATAAGCGAGTCCCTACAATGAGCGCCAGCAGTGCTCATTGCAGCCTAAGTCGTGCAGCCCTTGCGATGAGCGCCTGCGGCGCTTAGCCCGGGGCCTGCAATAAGAGCCTTTGACGCTCATTGCAGTCCCGCAACTGCGGTCCTCACTTTGCGAGGGCGCAATATTTAACATTGCATTACCAACGGCTCGTATATCCACAACTATTATATGTGATAAATCTTAGTTTTAATCCGAGCCTATTTCTTTGAAGAGTAGTCAGAATCCCTTTTAAAAGACTGCTTGTATTTGTTGTATGCTTTTCACTTCCTAATTAGTGATTTCCTTATATGTAAATTTCTGTTGTTTATGACTTTTCTGCTGTTGAAATTTGGGCTGCTTCAGTAAACTGGTTTATTTGGTTTTATATTTTACAGTAGGCAAGTTAGTCCTCCATGGATGGAGCCAATCCAGCTTTCCAAAATATTCCTCCATGACTGAATCCCTGACTTATCCATCTTATCCAGTGTGATACTGACTTAAGTTGAACAATCCCTTTTTATATGTCTTCAGTTCAAGGAATTTCTGAGATTGTCCTAGGCCAGTGTTTGCAACAGAGATTTGATCAATTCAGACTTGGTGGTCTCTCAGCTAAGCCGGTGCAGAGAAATGGTTAATGCCTTGTGTAGTCCTCAAAGAAATACAAATCCTGGCATACAATGTGTATTTAGCAATCTCTTCTGAGAGTTTCTAAATAACATGTTATACAATTATAAAGAGCCTGGAATCTAGGGGTTAGCCTTAGTGAAGGGGCTCTGTTAAAACTCATTAAAAAGGAGCTACTAGCAAGTACTGTACAAAATGACATGTTTGTGTGTATTTATAGAGCGTGTGAAAGGGGAGTCTGTGCCTAGGAGCCTTTTAGGCGTGGGTCCTAACCACATCTGGGAATGGTTTGGGCAGTGGCTTAAAGAATAGTCTGTAATGTACAGATCTTAGAAAGGCAGCATGTTACTAAGGCTATATTTATGTGGAAAAGGCAGCCAAAAAGTTTACATACTTCCAACGGCATAAAAATAATGATATTTATTTCTGACTGTATATAAGAGGTGATGGACCTGTCTGGAAGTGATCTGTTAAAAACTAAATTTTATATAGTATTTATATATGTACTTACATATATAAATACAATTGTCTTTACACAAAAACATTATATATATATATATATATATATATATATATATATATATATATACACATACATACATACACATACACACACATACATACACATACACACACACATACACACACACATAGATACACACACACATACATACACACACACATACATACACACACACATACATACACACACACACACACACTAAGAATAATTACAGAACCAATGCAGAGATAACTAGACAGATATTCCCCTAGTGGCAATCTCACAATAGTTGCACAAAAATGTATATCTTACATTTGTCATGAGACTTGTGGCATAAATTGAATTCATTATATAAAATGTTCTTGGGTTTGAGGTAAAGGATCACCGGTCAAATGTGTTTTTGTTTTTCTATATTGATTTTGTCAATAACAAAACATAACATGCAACATGTTGTAGGATCTTGGTGTCCTGTCCATTGTGATACTGTTTAAACCTCCTTAAATACCTATATCCATTCACACTATTAAAATGTTGTTTTAAACAAACCAACCGTCATAATAACCATCAAACTGGTATTCCCAGCCAGCCCTCTATAATCCAAACTCTAATTCAAAGTCATGTTTAATAGAAGTACAGCTAAGCAAAACTGACCAATTTGCATTAAAACAATCTCGAATTACTGGCATGCAAATTTTTTCCTGCATTAAATGAGTCTTTTTCAAATGTATGGTCGGAATTATTACAATGGACAGGACACCAAGATTCTTTATAACATATATTTTCTTTGTAACAAGGTAATGTGGAGATTATCTGTCCAACACCATAATCTTAGTGAAGTAAATAGAAATCACTAGTGATGAAATCAACTTGTGGGGCTATATGCCTTCCAGTGAGGAGTATCCCTTCGAGGAACATAGGACAGATTAAAGTCTCAAAATATCCTATCAAGATCAGGGTGTTGAAGACAACTTGTGGGGCTATATGCCTTCCGGAAAGGAGGATCACTATGAGGATCTTACTTGCATGGTGAATTCAACATCAAATATAACCCTTCACCACTGCAAAAAAACAACAGGTTAGGGATGTGGTGGCTCTAAGCATTGTAATATTAAACAAAAGTATATTAGGGTGTTCCCAGGGATAAATATTAGCACATCTGTCAATGTAGGAGAAAGACAAAAATATCTCTCTGGAGAGAATACATTTTAAAATATAACTTTTATTGACAATGCTTATAAATATGTTCATTAAAAACTTGAAACATAGACACTATACATGAGATTTCTTGAGTCCGTATGCCTCTTGGATCAACAACCAAGTTATTAAATTCTATAGAGTAGAAGGACTCTGAACATAATCAGTTGGAATGCCTTAAATCTATTGTAACGGAGCTGGAACACGCAGTCCAAAATCTCCGCTGGTATACGATAAAATACCCAAGAGGCACTACAGTTTCACCATTCCCGACCTCCCATATTGGACGACACACAATTTGGGAGTCAAATGAATACTGACTTTATTTTGTTATTGCAGAAATATATATACATCTCTTTGGCCACAGGCAATACACATGCCCATATTTGGCTACACACAATACACATAAAGAGAACAATAGGGGGGTCACACCTCCCTGGCAACTTTGATACAATCAGACATTGATTCAATTACACTTCTTTGTTCTTATCAGAGAATGAAAACACTTTGGAAAATGCAAGGATCCTTTACAACTTTCTTATCTCTTGAATCTCTGTAATAGGATTATCTATTAGCCTAGGTCTGCAAAAGTCTGGCTAATATTCTGCAGAGCATAAACCAGCATACATATTGTAGGATCATATTTTAACCATAATAATCATAAAACAGGGTAAAACAGTGATGGGTTCCGCTACACACCTCCCCCGTGACCATAAGCCGGCATACACGGTCTGATCCCAACGGATCGGCCTGGGGATGTCCGGACAAAAGTATTTGTTGGTCAATTCTCTAGTTTGACAACCCATCAGCATTACTGCAATTCACCTTTACTCACATTTCACATATCCCCAGATAGCTGGGATCTGAGCGCACAAAACTACCGAATAGCGCTCAGATCCTCTTCACACAGTTCAATTGCCATGTAGCTAAAGTCTTTCCCATAGTCTTTCATTATATGAATGGGCTTCATGGCACAGTTATCATGGCTCACACAGGGCAAGTACCGAATGACCCCCCTGTATGTAAAGGGCCAGAATGAGTGACATACACTCTGGTATGGCCGAACACTGGTTCCAAAGGGCAATATGTACCAGGGCCATAGTCGCAGGGCAGGAGGCTGGCAAACAGTCCTCTCCAAGCCAAAGTGGCGAAGGGCACTTCGTCACACATCTCCCCTTTGGGGGGAAGTCTAACCAGGCACCTGGATATTTTGCTGGGGTGATGGTGCAACACGCTGAGGGGACTTGAGGCACTCTGCCCTGATGCCAGCTCTTCTGCTGGTATAACCTGCAGGACCTCCTGCTCTGTACAAGGGACAAAGGGAGGGCAGAGGCCGACTGCACTCTGCCCCTCTGTCAGCTCTTCTGCTGGTATAACCTGCAGGACCTCCTGCTCTGTACAAGGGACAAAGGGAGGGCAGAGGCCGACTGCACTCTGCCCCACTGTCAGCTCTTCTGCTGGGGTACTTGGGACATATTCCGGCTCAGTAGCCAGGGAAACGTGGGGGTTAACATTTCCTCTGTTAACCCTGGGGCCACATTAGAAGTTAGCTGGGGAGGGGAATTTGTACTTACCCCCTCCTCCGGTTGTCCCAGTGACGGTAGTTGGGGATCTGGACAAGCTGTGGGCGCAGAGACCATGGTCCCATCTGCGCCGTCTGGGAGATTGGTGTCTCCCCTGGTTAGGGTAAACTGTCGCTGGGGGGGAAGGACGACACCTTCTGCCCCCTGTGTTTCACACTGCCGCTGGGGGGGAAGGACGACACCTTCTGCTCCCTGGGGTACACACTGCCGCTGGGGGGGAAGGACGACACCTTCTGCCCCCTGGGGTTCACACTGCCGCTGAGGGGGAAGGACGACACCTTCTGCCCCCTGGGGTTCACACTGCCGCTGGGGGGAAAGGACGACACCTTCTGCCCCCTGGGGTTCACACTGCTGCTGGGGAGGAAGGACGGCCCCTTCTGCTCCCTGGGGTACACACTGCCGCTGTGGGGAAAGGCCGACACCTTCAGCTCCCTGGGGTACACACTGCCGCTGGGGAGGAAGGACGACACCTTCAGCTCCCTGGGGTACACACTGCCGCTGGGGGGGAAGGCCGACACCTTCAGCTCCCTGGGGTACACACTGCCGCTGGGGAGGAAGGACGACACCTTCAGCTCCCTGGGGTACACACTGCCGCTGGGGGGAAAGGACGACACCTTCTGCCCCCTGGGGTTCACACTGCCGCTGGGGAGGAAGGACGGCCCCTTATGCTCCCTGGGGTACACACTGCCGCTGGGGGGAAGGCCGACACCTTCAGCTCCCTGGGGTACACACTGCTGCTGGGGGGGAAGGATGACACCTTCGGCCCCCTGGGGTACACACTGCCGCTGGGGAGGAAGGACGACACCTTCGGCTCCCTGGGGTACCCACTGCCGCTGTGGAGGAAGGTCGACACCTTCTGCTCCCTGAGGTACACACTGCCGCTGGGGGGGAAGGACGACACCTTCTGCCCCCTGGGGTTCACACTGCCGCTGAGGGGGAAGGACGACACCTTCTGCCCCCTGGGGTTCACACTGCCGCTGGGGGGAAAGGACGACACCTTCTGCCCCCTGGGGTTCACACTGCCGCTGGGGAGGAAGGACGGCCCCTTCTGCTCCCTGGGGTACACACTGCCGCTGGGGGGGAAGGCCGACACCTTCAGCTCCCTGGGGTACACACTGCCGCTGGGGCGGAAGGACGACACCTTCAGCTCCCTGGGGTACACACTGCCGCTGAGGGGGAAGGACGACACCTTCTGCCCCCTGGGGTTCACACTGCCGCTGGGGGGAAAGGACGACACCTTCTGCCCCCTGGGGTTCACACTGCCGCTGAGGGGGAAGGACGACACCTTCTGCCCCCTGGGGTTCACACTGCCGCTGAGGGGGAAGGACGACACCTTCTGCCCCCTGGGGTTCACACTGCCGCTGAGGGGGAAGGACGACACCTTCTGCCCCCTGGGGTTCACACTGCCGCTGGGGGGAAAGGACGACACCTTCTGCCCCCTGGGGTTCACACTGCTGCTGGGGAGGAAGGACGGCCCCTTCTGCTCCCTGGGGTACACACTGCCGCTGTGGGGAAAGGCCGACACCTTCAGCTCCCTGGGGTACACACTGCCGCTGGGGAGGAAGGACGACACCTTCAGCTCCCTGGGGTACACACTGCCGCTGGGGGGGAAGGACGACACCTTCGGCCCCCTGGGGTACACACTGCTGCTGGGGAGGAAGGACGACACCTTCAGCTCCCTGGGGTACACACTGCTGCTGGGAGGTGGAATTAGTTGGAGTATTCCACGTGGAGCGGCTTCTGTTTCTGGGACAGTCTCTCTGCATGTGACCCTGCTGGTTACACGTGTGGCACCTGATGTACCGTGGAGGGGTTTGGTAGTTCCCACCCACCGGACACAGTGCTGGGGGGGGGGGTTAATGGTGAGAGGTGGGTTAGCAGCTCCCAAGATGGACCGCTCCCGTGCCCGCTGCTTTTCCATTATGGATTTGTGGACATCTGTCATTAACCATTCCAAGGTTTTCATGGGAAGCGTACCTGGGAAAAAGGCCAGTCTGCTTTGGAGTTCTCTTCCAAACTCATTCTGTGGGGTAATACGAGGTACTGTAACCATGAGTTCCTTTCTGTCTGCATCCCTGTAGTCCGCGGCCGCCTCCTCCTCCTCATGATGGAACGCTGTCTGAAAACTAGCCGGTTCCATCCTGCTGTAGCCAGGGGCGCTGTACGGATACTAGCGTTGCCCTCAATTTGTACTCCACGGAATGGTGTCTCCTGTAGCTGTCCTTCTGACCGTGGGAACAATTCCGACACTTGCCACCAAATGTAACGGAGCTGGAACACGCAGTCCAAAATCTCCGCTGGTATACGATAAAATACCCAAGAGGCACTACAGTTTCACCATTCCCGACCTCCCATATTGGACGACACACAATTTGGGAGTCAAATGAATACTGACTTTATTTTGTTATTGCAGAAATATATATACATCTCTTTGGCCACAGGCAATACACATGCCCATATTTGGCTACACACAATACACATAAAGAGAACAATAGGGGGGTCACACCTCCCTGGCAACTTTGATACAATCAGACATTGATTCAATTACACTTCTTTGTTCTTATCAGAGAATGAGAACACTTTGGAAAATGCAAGGATCCTTTACAACTTTCTTATCTCTTGAATCTCTGTAATAGGATTATCTATTAGCCTAGGTCTGCAAAAGTCTGGCTAATATTCTGCAGAGCATAAACCAGCATACATATTGTAGGATCATATTTTAACCATAATAATCATAAAACAGGGTAAAACAGTGATGGGTTCCGCTACATCTATATTGTTCTGTTACTTAACGTGCTCATTGCTTGGTTAAATTCATTCCTTGAAACCTTAGTAGGTTGACAAAGTGACAGTGCTGAAAAAAAACTTTTTTTGCTTAAATTGTAAACAAGTGAATTCTGAAGTGCTAAAAAGTGTACCAATTTATCAAAGATGAATAATCTAACAGCTATTTATGTAGCTATTCGTGTAGTGATGTAAATGTATATACATTACTATCCAATGTCTATTCTAGTACTATGTTGAATCCACTACTCTTTTAGACTCAGTGGTAGCTAATATTTAAATTGTTATCGTTCATCTCATCCTATTCCTGGATAATGTTCCTCCCTCACAAAGGTACTATTTGTCTTCCTCAAAGAATAAATACGGGACCGGTATTGATTTATATGGGAGGTATATTATGAGGAAAGGACGCAAGCTACCACTACGCGTGTGCCGTATAGTGACGTCATCAACGTCTGACCCAACGCACCTTTATAAATGTCATCGGTTCGACTAAGTGGAGTTCTTAATGTTTTAAACATTATTAGTAAATTTCAAGTTTTTATTTACTACTTTTGGTCAATTGGTGTTATGCACTGGAATTAAAAGTTGGTCTAGTGGTAAGCTCTTGTTTTTAATATAATGTTTAGTTTTCATGATACTTTGTGTCTACTAATTTGTATAAGAGTCCCATCTGTGATACAAGAGGGGAGTACAGCAAAAGGACCAACAATGTTGCAGCATATTTTACACTGCACCATTTTGGTATTCTGCTCACCTTCCTTCTTGTATTATTACAGTTTACTTTAAAGCTTCTGTAGATTTAAGGACTGGACCAGACATTAAATTTAGACATCAGTCAATACTCTATACATTTTTCCTTAGAACATTTTGGGACTGCTCAGCTGGAAACTACTTATTTTTTTTCCGTTTCATTGAGTGTAACCCTCAGGTTCTTGGGTTTGCAGAGTGTACTTTTACTTTCATAAAGTAAGCTATTTAACACATTCAGCACAGAGCATTTTTTAAGTCTACGAATAACTCTGGTTAAATTAAATTTTCTACCTACCTATGTTTTGGTTTTATATACATTATCAGTCCTGCAGCTTTTTAGATTCCTATTCACTGTACTGTCAAGGTATCTAAGGAAATATATATTTATGTGTAAGGCATTGTGTCTGATAGCTGAACCAAAGAGGTATGAGGGCCATAGTTTATTGTGCACTGGATATTAAATTAAAATGTTTATGATTAAACCTTGTGAATTTTAACATTTTACTAATCATCTAGAAATGTTAACATGCATATAAGGATTCAATAGGTCTAACATTTTAAATGTTGAACATGCGTCCTTGGACTGCAATTGGGTTCAGCAGTAATCACTGTTCAACATAGAGAGCTGTCTTCTGTTTTTATCTTAGATCATCAAAACCTTACTATAATTGTATTTTTTTTTTTCTCTACAGAAACACCCATTTGTAAGATATGGCTGATCACTCGCACCTGCCCAAACACAGTGCATCCCTGGATATTGATGACTCTCAATGTGATGATAGCAGTTCAACTCATAATGAGACTTTTCCTCTTTCCTCCCTTGCCAACCTCTTTGAGAATGAGGAGGGGACACCCCCCACTGAAGCAACCCGAGCTCTTCCAGTCCCTGGGGACACCAAGCAGAACCTTAGGATAAGGTTTCAAGGAGCTTTCAAGAAAGGAATGCCCAACCCCATGGACCTTTTAGAATCTACCATCTATGAGTCACAAGTGCCAGGACCAAAGAAAGCCCCCATGGACTCTTTGTTCGACTATGGAACATACCACCATCATCCTACGGATAACAGGCGAAAGCGAAGGAAGTTACTTGCAGAGTAAGTAATAATTTCTAAAAGCATCTTTTCAAGTAAATAGATTTCCATGCCTGTACTTAAACAAGAGATATTTGGTATATATATTTTCACCATTCAATGGTTCTTCAATATGTTAAAATTTTATTCTAAGAGCAAAGTTAAGAATGAAACTCCATTCGCTATTTCCAAGATGCTTAACAACAAGTTATTTCTATTACATGAATAACGTTTTTTTTCCCTTTTTTTTTTATTATTAATTAAGCAGGAAAATTGTAATAAGGCTCATTAATTAGTAAGGAGTACATCTTGATATCTCTTCGGTCCCTGTATATGCGTCCACGATACCTTTTATGAAGCTAGCATGTGTGATAGGGGCAGTTGCATCTTTGTAGGAGCTGGGTTTGCTGTTATGGTTATAAACTGCCTGCTTTTGGGCACATGACTGAGAACGACTAAGTGGCAAACACCAATACCTCCAACAATGTTTAACAAATCCCCCTCCCTCCAGTGTTCAGCAGATAAGAACTTGCCCATACTCTCTAAGCTACCAGAAAGTGTTCAAGTTACATGAGATGGTAGTTTTCTATACACAACCAGAACCTTAAAAAATTTAAGATTTCCACCCAAAAAATATTTTATTTTTATGGTTTACACACCTCTAATGTTATTCATTTGTAAAAATACTTCACAAATATGAAATAAGATAAAATCTAGTGTCCGTTCACATATATAAACTACACACAATTGTTGCAATATGTGCGAATAAGAATTCTGGATATACAATACACAATAGATTTAATCTGTGACAGTCTTAGTTTGTATGTTGCACTGAAAAAGAGTTATACTGTATTTTAACACTTCTGAATTAATCCATATCTATGCGGGTCAGGCTGATATGATTGTTAGTATTTGGCAGCAGAGAACATAAACCTGTTGCTAGTGAGTAGCACCCTGTGGAACAAACTATACTAGCGACTTGCCCGTATTGACAGCAATACAAAGTGAAGCCTGGCAATGCTGTTTGCCACATAATGGGAGCCTCTCCCCCTCTACTTTATGGGCGGCGCTCATTGCGAGTCTCTCCGCCTGTCTACTTCCTCCCTTGTGTCTCATTTCCCCCCTCCTCTGCCTCCCTTGTGTCTCCCTCCCCTGTGTCTCTTTCCCCTTCCCCTGTGTCTCTTTCTCCTTCCCCTGGGTGTCTTTCTCCTTCCCCTGGGTGTCTTTCTCCTTCCCCTGGGTGTCTTTCTCCTTCCCCTGGGTGTCTTTCTCCTTCCCCTGGGTGTCTTTCTCCTTCCCCTGGGTGTCTTTCTCCTTCCCCTGGGTGTCTTTCTCCTTCCCCTGGGTGTCTTTCTCCTTCCCCTGGGTGTCTTTCTCCTTCCCCTGGGTGTCTTTCTCCCCTTCCCCTGGGTGTCTTTCTCCCCTTCCCCTGGGTGTCTTTCTCCCCTTCCCCTGGGTGTCTTTCTCCCCTTCCCCTGGGTGTCTTTCTCCCCTTCCCCTGGGTGTCTTTCTCCCCTTCCCCTGGGTGTCTTTCTCCCCTTCCCCTGGGTGTCTTTCTCCCCTTCCCCTGGGTGTCTTTCTCCCCTTCCCCTGGGTGTCTTTCTCCCCTTCCCCTGTGTCTCTTTCCCCTTCCCCTGTGTCTCTTTCCCCTTCCCCTGTGTCTCTTTCCCCTTCCCCTGGGTCTCTTTCTCCTTCCCCTGTGTGTCTTTCTCCTTCCCCTGGGTGTCTTTCCCCTTCCCCTGTGTGTGTCTCTTTCCCCTTCCCCTGTGTGTGTCTCTTTCCCCTTCCCCTGTGTGTGTCTCTTTCCCCTTCCCCTGTGTGTGTCTCTTTCCCCTTCCCCTGTGTGTGTCTCTTTCCCCTTCCCCTGTGTGTGTCTCTTTCCCCTTCCCCTGTGTGTGTCTCTTTCCCCTTCCCCTGTGTCTCTTTCCCCTTCCCCTGGGTCTCTTTCTCCTTCCTCTGGGTCTCTTTCTCCTTCCCCTGTGTGGGTGTCTTTCCCCTTCCCCTGTGTGGGTGTCTTTCCCCTTCCCCTGTGTGGGTGTCTTTCCCCTTCCCCTGTGTGTGTCTCTTTCCCCTTCCCCTGTGTGTGTCTCTTTCCCCTTCCCCTGTGTGTGTCTCTTTCCCCTTCCCCTGTGTGTGTCTCTTTCCCCTTCCCCTGTGTGTGTCTCTTTCCCCTTCCCCTGTGTGTGTCTCTTTCCCCTTCCCCTGTGTGTGTCTCTTTCCCCTTCCCCTGTGCGTGTCTCTTTCCCCTTTCCCTGTGCGTGTCTCTTTCCCCTTTCCCTGTGCGTGTCTCTTTCCCCTTCCCCTGTGCGTGTCTCTTTCCCCTTCCCCTGTGCGTGTCTCTTTCCCCTTCCCCTGTGCGCGTGTCTTTCCCCTTCCCCTGTGCGCGTCTCTTTCCCCTTCCCCTGTGCGTGTCTCTTTCCCCTTCCCCTGTGCGTGTCTCTTTCCCCTTCCCCTGTGCGTGTCTCTTTCCCCTTCCCCTGTGCGTGTCTCTTTCCCCTTCCCCTGTGCGTGTCTCTTTCCCCTTCCCCTGTGCGTGTCTCTTTCCCCTTCCCCTGTGCGTGTCTCTTTCCCCTTCCCCTGTGCGTGTCTCTTTCCCCTTCCCCTGTGCGTGTCTCTTTACCCTTCCCCTGTGCGTGTCTCTTTACCCTTCCCCTGTGCGTGTCTCTTTACCCTTCCCCTGTGCGTGTCTCTTTACCCTTCCCCTGTGCGTGTCTCTTTACCCTTCCCCTGTGCGTGTCTCTTTACCCTTCCCCTGTGCGTGTCTCTTTACCCTTCCCCTGTGCGTGTCTCTTTACCCTTCCCCTGTGCGTGTCTCTTTACCCTTCCCCTGTGCGTGTCTCTTTACCCTTCCCCTGTGCGTGTCTCTTTACCCTTCCCCTGTGCGTGTCTCTTTACCCTTCCCCTGTGCGTGTCTCTTTACCCTTCCCCTGTGCGTGTCTCTTTACCCTTCCCCTGTGCGTGTCTCTTTACCCTTCCCCTGTGCGTGTCTCTTTACCCTTCCCCTGTGCGTGTCTCTTTACCCTTCCCCTGTGCGTGTCTCTTTACCCCCCCCCCTCCCTCTGTGTCTCTTTCTTTCCCCCCCCCTCCCTCTGTGTCTCTTTCTTTCCCCCCCCTCCCTCTGTGTCTTTCTCTCCCCCCCCCCTCCCTCTGTGTCTCTTTCTCCCCCCCCCCTCCCTCTGTGTCTCTTCCCTTCCCCCCCTCCCTCTGTGTCTCTTCCCTTCCCCCCCCTCCCTCTGTGTCTCTTCCCTCCCTCCCCCCCCTCTGTGTCTCTTCCCCCCCCTCCCCCCCCTCTGTGTCTCTTCCCCCTCTCCTTACGCGCTTCGCATGCCCGGCTATATATAATCATGTGTTTTTCCTTGATTTTTACATTTGTGTTAAATGGGCTCTGTCAAGACAAAAAATATTTTCTTTATGAAGAGTATTAAAACCTCTTTATGCATTCATTATATTAGCTGTTTTTCTGTCCAGTACATCATTCTTGAGATATATGCTAATGTGAGGCATTAGTTGGAGAAGTGTGGCAGAGGACATCTGAATGCATTGGGTAAGATTATTTTGGCACCACACTGAACAGCACATCAAACTCAGCTAACTGCTATCCAGGTTCCCCTCATTTGCATAATAATGTAGCACAATTAATACTATATATTTACTTGAGAAAAATGATTAGTACAATATATGTCCAGTCCTTCATGATATTTAAGAATCTTAAAACAGCATGATTTAAGCCTGACAGTCACTTTTTAAGCTTAGTTTAATTTTATGAAATCTCTCCCTAAGTGCAGATACTGATATGGACTTCTTGCTTTCTTTGCTAAACAATCTGCTACTTGCCATTGGTCCCCTTTTGGATCTCTACCTTTTCGAGGGGAAGGGCTTGGGTATCTCAATGAAGCTGTGAGCTATACCATGTAGGGTCACCCAAGATGGGCATGTCATAGCAGAGAGGTCAGACTAGGGAAGGAACTGGCAACCAACTCACATACCTTTGCCAAGAAAACCATATGGATAAGCATAACCAGAAGCATGGTGGTGTGCTGGGGTTCATATGGTTACAGAGAGTCGGACACGACTGAATGAGTGAACAACAACACGCCATTAAACAACATGTCATTTTTTTTGGATATAGACCGATATTCACATGGATCCTTTTACACAACTGCACAACTGCAATAAATGTATAAGTGGGTACCATCCCTCAGAACAAGCTGCAGAATAAAGACCATGTGACAAGTCCACTACCCTTGTATTTTTTCGTCCTATTCCCAGTGCTTAACAGCTATGTAATGTATTGTATTGTATTGTACTAGCACATATGGATGACACTTTCTATCATACAGTTCTCTCTTCTCCTAACTGCTATAAACAGGGGCCACACATCCTTTTGCTGGAATGGTTGCTTTATAATTAATTGCATTTTTTGCAGTATATTTAAACCGTGTCAGGCAGCTCCAGCACTGAAGTTATAATGGTATGTTTTATCTGCAATGTATGGCGGCTCTGCATACACAACTAATAGGCCACCTGTTAAATATGCAAGATATGAAAAAACATTTCAGGCATTTTCCACGTCTCTCCCTACACATACTTCCTAAATCCTCCCTCCCGGAAAAGTGATTTCCAGTCTGCAAATAGAATGTACTTAGGTTAATGTAACATGCAACTCTCATTTTTTTTCTAATATGCACTTAGTAGAGATAGATATTTAAATATGTACAATTATAATTCGCACACAGCTTTAGGCTTGCCTATTTCTTAGAAGCCATTAATCATTCACCTGTTATGGGTATATGTCCCAGAGCCTATTGCAAGTGTATTGAGAGAAACAGGTCTGGTGGCTTTTCATATGACTAAAAGAAATCTAAATCATTTGCCTATTAAATTACACTCCATGGTGCCCTGCTGCTTGTTGCGAGTACTCTCCGAGTCGCAATGAGTTGGCAGAGCCTAAATGCTTAGACATTTTGTTGCATAAGAGACTTAGAATTAACTGATAATGTTAACCCCTCACTGCTCATTCTTATACAGAGTTGCACAAAGGCCTGCTAATCAGTTACCTATATTATGTATTTATTTACTGTTATGTACTTTTTTTATTTTGGGCAGTATTAACAGAGCTTTTACGCACTTATTAATTAAACAAAGTCCGAGCTTATGTTCTGTAGGGCTGGATGTGCGGTTTAGTGTCCTAGCCAATCAGGGACCACTTCTCAGCAATCAAAGATTGTATCACCACAGACCATTGGGAGGAGTACATATACAGTATCTCACAAAAGTGCGTACACCCCTCACATTTTTGTAAATATTTTATTATATCCTTTCATGTGACAACACTGAAGAAATGACACTCTGCTATAATGTAAGGTAGTAAGTGTGCAGCCTGTATAACAGTGTAAATTTGCTGTCCCCTCAAAATAACTCAAAACACAGCCATTCATGTCTAAACCGTTGGCAACAGAAGTGAGTACACCCCTAAGTGGAAATGTCCAAATTGGGTCCAATTAGCCATTTTCCCTCCCCGGTGTCATGTGACTCGTTAGTGTTAAAAGGTCTCAGGTGTGACTTGGGAGCAGGTGTGTTAAGTTTGGTGTTATCACTCTCACACTCCCTCATACTGGTCACTGGAAGTTCAACATGGCACCTCATGGCAAAGAACTCTCTGAAGATCTGAAAAAAAGAATTGTTGCTCTACATAAAGATGGCCTAGACTATAAGAAGATTGCCAAGACCCTGAAACTGAGCTGCTGCACAGTGGGCAAGACCATACAGCGGTTTCACAGGACACGTTCCAACGGTTTAGACATTAATGGCTGTGTGTTGAGTTATTTTGGGGGGACAGCAAATTTACACTGTTATACAGGCTGTACACTTACTACTTTACATTGTAGCAGAGTGTTATTTCTTCAGTGTTGTCACATGAAAAGATATAATAAAATATTTACAAAAATGTGAGGGGTGTATTCACGTTTGTGAGATACTATAAATGGACATGGAATTTTGTTTTTTTTTCTTTGTTCCCTTTTTTTATATGTATGTTTCTTATACAAATTACCATGTTGTCCAGTAATTACTTACTGTTGGTTTGTCTGTGTCTCTGTGTCTTTGTGTCTCTTTCTTTCTCTCTGTCTGTCTGTGTCTCTCTCTCTCTCTCTCCCTCTCCCCTCTCCCTCTCTGTTTCTGTCTGTCTCTCTGTCTGTCTGTCTCTCTTTCATGTTATTTAAATTTACATTGCATTACATTTTATTTAGTCCCAACAATGCTTGTCTAATGATAAACAAGCTTTTAAGTTCCCTTCTAAAAGGCAATTATTACAGTGGATTCACTTTAGTATCAGTTTAGAGGAAGGACCTCCTGTAATATCTGTCTGTTAAGTAAATCCTTTTACTTCTTTCCAGGAAGGAGAATCAGAATTCCCAGAATTCAAGCCCAGACCCTCCACCAGTCATCAAGATGTTCAATAGGCCGATCCTCTTTGACATTGTGTCAAGAGGGTCCACGACAGAACTGGAGGGTTTTTTGCCTTTTTTGTTGGCTCAAAAGAAACGTCTCACAGATGAGGAATTTCGAGGTAAGGTGCAGTCACGACTGATCTGGATGTCTTGCTCCTGTCTCCAGCCTCTCGAACATCCCACGGAGCTTAATGTGCAGGAATCTTAATCTCCTGTAGCAGGCACATACCTATGCAGATGCACAAACATACTGTAACCCTTTGCTCAATGGGAAGTTCAAAGAGGCTATGCAGAGAAACAACTCAATGGTTCTCTGTGCTCATGTGGACTCCACCCTGACCTTATGACATACACAGACATTTAACTGCCGTGATATGCATGTAATGAGACTAAGGCAAGGGTTGACAAATTTATCTGAAACTTACGAGCCAGCCAAACATTTGTGATGAGCCAGGATATAGATTATATATAGAAATATTTGTATCATTACAAAAGTTACAAGCCAACTGTAATATTTTAGGAGCCTTGTCCTCCTGGTATTTGACAAGACCTGGACTAAGGTGATTTCCTTGTTCCTGCAAGTCTGCCACTCACTAACTACTGTGACCCCTAGTACACTAATATTCAAAGCCCCCAAGCCCACAGAAATGACATATGATTTGTTAATAAATATGAAATGAACAATGAATTTATCAAAACCCAGTGTAGGTTATCCACAGTTTTAAATAACTAAACAAACAAAATGTATTTGTTTACTGTTTGACAAATTATCAATATCTACATAATTAAATTAATATAATCATTTTATTAGAACCATCAACAGGGAAGACATGTTTGCCCAAAGCTCTGCTGAACCTGAGTGGGGGTAAAAATGATACAATTCCAATGTTGGTGGATATCGCTGAAAAGACGGGCAATCTGCGGGAATTCCTCAACTCTCCTTTCAGGGATGTTTATTATAGAGGTGAGTTGGGTTGATTCTATTAACTTGGTGAGATAATTCTGACATAATGTACAGAACATGGGTCAACAGTTAAGTTAATCTTTTGTGGTAGCTAATAAAACTTCAATTAGCAAAACTGTATAAATATAATTACTGCACTTAATTATGTCAGTATTTTTACAATAATCCACTAAAGATTCCTGCTATTAGCTTTGTTTAGTAATTACACCAGTCTGTGTGATATTTCAGGCCAAACTGCCCTTCACATAGCTATTGAGAGACGCTGCAAACATTATGTGGAGCTCTTGGTGGAGAAGGAAGCTGATGTCCATGCCCAGGCCAGGGGCCGCTTCTTTCAACCAAAGGATGAAGGTGGATACTTCTACTTTGGTAAGTTATATGGTGTTTATTTTCAGAAATAAAGTATGTCTTGCTAATAGTGATAATCAAAGATTTTAAAAACATGTCTCCTAATATTGTGCATATGTAAATATTAAATCTCCCCTTCTTAAAACTTTCCATGAAATCACAATTCCCTTAAAAAGGATTAACCCAATTTGGTTCCCTTATAATGTAGAATAATGTCTGGACATACCAATCCTACCACTACCAGGCCTTCAGAGATTTTTACTTATCATACATTAATATGAGTAAAAACTTGGGGCCTCATTAAATTTTCCAAATCGTAGTTAATGTAGCGCTTAATATAGCCCGCCAAAGTTACTGCTATTAAATTGGCCTCTTTTCACTACTAGCAATCTATATGCGGTTGTCAAAATGGTAACTCGTCCCAGCTAAGCCTTTGTTCTGTCAATCCCACAATCGCTAAAATTGCAAATAACTGTTAAATAGCTACAATTCCTCAAGCCCCAATTGCTTTCACACCTGTAAATGGCAAATATATCCAAAAATTCTACGCGTACTATAGAGGATTCGCAAGGGGGTTAAACACCTGTTTGTAACACTATAAAAACTCAATACTGCACTTTAAAATATGGGGAAAGTGATGAAAGACATTAAAATTAATTGCACAAGTGTCTCAAGCTCGTAAATCTGCAATCAAAATTTTTTTTTTTTACGTTTGATTTTTGTGTTAAATTAATCTCGGGAATTAAGGAGTTAATACATATCAGGCCACCCACATGGACTAGAACAGTTTCTCTATAATCATTTTTCTTGATTTTTAAATCGCTAGACTGCAAGCTGTATATCGGACGTCAAAACATTAACTGATTGACGTTTACAGGCCATGTTTTACTGATATCATGTTGACGGTCTCATTTACTATTGGCTGTTTCTAAATTGGTAGTTACAGGCTTACTTAATTGATCATGATCTTCCCTGAAAGGTTTCTTATGGGTGCATGGTTTACTGTTTTGGCTTCCGTGCCATGTAGTTGCGAGCTTGTTCAATTTAATCGCTCTGTAACTGTTGGAATTTAATGAGGCCCATGGTTTGTAATCCCCATATTAACCTAATTATCACCCAGAATAAGTCATTTTCCAGAACAGACACCTTTTATTTTCATGATTAGATTTGTTATGGGCGTCTGGCATATTAAATATATACACCTATGAGCAAAACCATATTTAGTAGCATTTTCTGTATCCTAAAATTTAGATGCCATGTAATTTTGGGTACAGGGTATATGGCAATGTATCTTTTTATCCAGAAAGTACATTGCAAACATTCTTCTATTCAACAAATTCTTCCTTTTGCCTCTCAAAGTATTTTTCATAAATCTCCCACTTTACATTAAGTTAATTTAGAGTGGTGTAATTAGAGTGTTATGTTTTCTCTTACTTCCCAGTTTGTGACAAATCTATTTACCTCCACTAGTAGTACAGGAGAGTCAGTTTAGTGAACTCAATGCTCTTGGTTTGTGGCCTACAAGTCAGATATGCAAATACCTCCGCACTATTCATTTTCAGGCCTCAAAATGGTGGGTCGTGTTTAGTCAATAAATGAATATTTATTCAGCACTTTTTGCCAAGCTGGGTTTTCCCAAATAAACTACTCTATTCATCTCTAGTGCCACTTTACAAATACTTTTAGGCTGCTAAAAGAACCTAGTTTGTTTTTGTTTGAACTAGACATGTTTATGGGTTCATGAAGGAAAATATTCTCAATGGTCACTTTACATATACATATACATATACATATATATATATATATATATATATATATATATATATATATATATATGCAACGTTTGTTATAGAAAGTGTTTTTTATTAGACTATAAATTCATTAAATGAACAGTGCACAAGTGACATGTGACCCCAGCAAAATTATATTTCTTTAATGAAGTATATAAATGCTACCCATATATGCACTTTACTATGTAACTGTATCATTTCAAATATGTAGGGACAAGTCTAGATAAATCCCTAGGCTTCCATATCCAAAAATCCTGAGCCTTTTGTGGTATTTCAGTCAAAGATGAACAAGTTGTGTGGTCAGTAACTAAGGATGGATGGGGAACATGTAAAACATTTACTTAATGGGCTGACCGTAAAGGTGATATGGGCTGCAGTCTAAGACACAAGTATTTAAGTAGCAACAAATGAGAATGAATGAGATTTTTCTAAAATCAAAAGTTTTTGCTCTCTTTGTAGTACATAGGATACATATCCTGAAATATATCCATGTGAATTCGCCCAAAGGTATAGGCCTCACAATTCCAGGTCATTCTTTGTACTAAACATAAAGCAGACCCTCGGATATACTGTCTAGCGTCTCGGCACAGTGAGCAAGAGCTCATGTCTGGAGTAGCTTATTACTAGCTGGGAGACCTTAACAGTAGGTTACCCAGAAGCTCTAATTTATTTTAATCTCTTATTATTTTGGGCTGTTCCAGATTATTTGGTTAGTATTTGTTTGAAATGGAAATTCGTTTTTGAAGGAAAGTTTTCTTGACAGCGACTTTGCCAACCTGTGTCTGTGTAATATTTTTTATGAAGATTTTATTCTTTATTACAAATGACTAATCTCTATACATTTAACCACTGTTTTACTGAATCACAGAGGGGAGTATATTTTTCTCATATGGCCTGTGCAACAACTACTGCTTTTTTATTATTTGAAAAAGTGTGTATGAACATACATGCGATGACTGCACCACCAACCCCTCCCTGTGATGATCGTGCCCTAACTCCTCCCTAAAAGAGATAAGGGAGTTAATGATTGGGGTGATCTGGCTACTGGCTTTGACTGATAGACTGGGCAACAAGGGGTTCGTCCCTTTGCTGCATGAGTATGTCTGCATTGGCCATACACGCCTTCCTTACTCATGCAGGGATACCAGGCCACCATCCATATAAACTCCATATATTTTCCTATAGACTATATGCTCTTCTCTAGTTGGGTGGTTTGAAATACCCAGGGGAAACTCATGATGCTCTGATTGGTACAGATGCTCCCTAAGTAATTATTTGTTTGGACATTGGGGTCTCTGGAGAGGATGGCAGCCAATGGGTTCTCCTCTGAAGTAGGCATACATTAGGGTTTGTGGAGATAGAATTTTAAAATGAATACGGTAACTGTTATAACCTGTTATGGACTAATGTTTTCCTTTCTGACATCTCCTCCAGGAGAACTGGGATACTGGGAAAGAGGAGGCAGGAGCTCAGTGTGGGAATGTTGGTCATGATCAACTAGCTGGCAACACAAAGGGATGTGCCCGCCAATTGTACAAAGCTTTGATTTACCCATCTCATAAGGCCTAAAAGAGTTGTATACCTTTACCTGAATGTACAACATCCATTATGTATGCCAACTGAAGAAAAAATGTCACATTCTTTAATTCCAGCTGAGTTTGTCACCTAATGTCATGTATACTGTAATCCTATTCATCTGTAGCCCTTTGCCCCATTGTAATGATATGGATCAGTGGGCCTTATTGTGATTAGGTTAATTGAATTACCTGTGCTTGCCGCCACTCCCTGATTCCCTTATTAGTTGCACCAGAAGTCAATAGGAAAGACATCAATGCCAGCCCATTAAAGCAGGGAATTCATACCATGTTGGTGACTTTCCTCTGACTGGCTCCCAGTCAACCAATCACAGGACTGCCATTATAGACCCAGTTCGAGGATGGGGAATTCAAAGTTGCTTTATATCTACTAGACTTTTTCTACTATGTTCGATTGTTTAATATCCTATAAAAAATAAGTTATACTCTGTTGGAAAAGATATGCGTGTACTGTATTTTACTTGGGTCAGGGACCTTCCTTAGTGAGCTAGATGAACATCTCCTCCTGCAGCCTCCAATCATCTCCTGGAGCCTGTCTGGGCCTCAAAACGATCCTTTTTCAGATCGGGAACAGGGGCTGACCGGTAAGGTTACCAGAGCAGCAAGAACTCATTCCATGACAAAACTACATGTGTATATTGTGTATATTTTTTTTCAAGTAGATGAAAAGGTTTTATCTTATAAACAAACTTAGCAGTGTTTGTAAACCAGTGCATCAATGCCATGTCAGAAACACTTTTTTTAATTTTATATTGCAATATCTGGGCATAGCTTAGAAAGCTGAGTCCCTATATACCCTACACTCAGTCATAATTGAGTCATCATTTAAATCTACTTGTTAAATAAACATGAAAGGCAATTGTAGATTTCATTATATTAAATAAAGAGCTATATCCTGTTTAAAAATGGTGTCCAAGAACCCTAGCCGTCCAGGTTACCAGCAAGTGCATTGAATTCCCTGTGTGTCATCAAAAGTTAGTGTCATATCAGCATTCCAGTACACTGTTGTTCGTGCATGGAGAATTGAAAATGTTTTTTAATTTTTGAAAGACGTCCTCGCTGATCCTTTCGACATTAAACTCAATATTTCTGTATATGGAGCATATCCTTTATTGGGCTACATGCATATGATTTTCCATTTTCTGGTAGCTAGGTGTTCTGCCATACACAGAGCCGCATTGTAGAGTTTCCTGCTCAGGAAGTGAGTGCACCTAACATAAATATGAATTGTGCCAAACTGTCTTACACAGAAAGGGAGTTCCCTATATTTGAATAAATGTTGCATATGTTCTAACCGATGCTGACATCACACCAGGACAGAGGTCTGTTATGAGAAAAACATAGAGCCTTTCATTCATTTAAAACCAAGCACATAAACTGTTTAATTGACACAATCTGACCATGGTCTGATGTACTGAGGGCAGAGTAGTCAGGGGGCTGTGAGGTGCGTGTAAGGTCCAGCAAATATGATGCTTTTTCTGCTCAACCAATAAAAGACGAGTATTTTAGATAAATAAAGATCCTGCTGACTTATACCAAATTGTTATATATAGTTATTGCTAAATATGTGACAGCCCAGGGGTCTTTAACCTTCAATGTATGTTTGACTATATAAAGAAAAAGTGTTGTGACTGTGTATATGGTCAAGCATGTGTAATGTACACAATTCTATCTTAGTTTTATACTTAGATATACAAACTTTTATGGATAGAAGGGGTAGGGTTGTGAAATAAATCACATACCTTAAGTCATCCAGCAAAGAACAGGAGATACATATATGTCAAGGCAAGATAAACATTTGTGGCAATGCTCTAAAATTCTCTTTTATTTTGCAATGCATTACTTTATTGAAATGGAGGTGAAGACGTGGAATAACCATTCAGCAGATTTGGTAGCTTTTAAAAGGATAAATAAGTTAATCATGTTTGGCATAAGACTATACTGAACTTAGGATAAGAAAAACATAACATTAGATATTTTAAAACCAAGAGGACTGAGGAAAGATGGGCAAAACCGAAAGTTGGACTTTCTTAAAGGACGGGATAAGCTTTGTTTAATAACTGATTATCGATAACATTCAGCATTTGAACGAAAAATGTATGGCTTAAAAATGTACTTCTTCAAAACAAAAATATTTCTCTCCACTCCCGAAAGCAATTTAGGACAGGCTCTCAGGCAGACACTCTGCTGCTGCCTGGATACCTAATAGGTGACTAGAAGCAGGTTCTTAACCTCGAAAATTAAGTATACATTTTAAAACATTACATTGAATACATTTTCTTAAAATACTGATGTTATTACTCGTCATTTGCTAAATAAACAAATTAAACCCTATTGTATGGCCATCACAGTGCCCCTTTTATTAACTGCTTTCAAATATAGTGAGCCTCATTCAATTGAGCCTTTGCGAGATCTGGGCTTTGGAAATGGAGCCCGTAATTTAATTGGCTATTCAGTTGGCATTTATTTGCTGGGTCCGATTGAGTTACAGGCTCAGGGCTGAGATTCATTGCAATGGTGAAAATCGCAATCTATGGGTCCTCATAACCTTTGATCTTTATTGGCCGCAAGAGTTCCGAATGCTAAAATTACAAATCACTATGCCCGCCAAGGCTGCAAATGGCAAAAGTCAGTCCACAAGCTAGGGGTTCCAAGGAGGACTCGCAAAGGTCTTAAAGACATGTCCGGGGCACTTCAAATGCAAATAAAAAAATCAATACTGTACTTCTAAATACGGGGAAAGTGATGAAAGGCATTATAATTGATAGCACAACAGTCTCAAGCTCGCAAATCGGCCCAGGTAAATACTTTATTTCATGTTTAATTTCCGTGTTAATCAATGTGTTAATACATATAATGGAATCTGTATGTAATAGAATATCATATTTACGCCTTTATCAATATTGCATAATACCTGGAATAGGGGTCCGATCGTAACCTGTAATTGAAGCCGTAGGACTATAGAAAAAATGGAGGTTGGATTTCAAAGTCCTACGGGCTTGGAGGTTGGTTTTCATTGATGTCATGATGTCGATCTCTGTTTCCGTTGGCGGTTTCGTACTCAGGAGTTACAGCCTTGCTTGATTGATCATGTTCAAGCTCGCAAATGCTACATACTAAACCATGGTTTCCGAATTTTGCTATCGGCCCCTAACTAGCCGGCCCGGCCAATTGAATAGCACCAGAAGTATGCGGACCCGCAGCAGACGTACAGCCCACCTTCCCTAACTTTGAAAGCCTCAATTGAATGAGGCTCAATGTTCATGAAATAGACATAAACCGGCTCCACGCTATCATGAACCGCCCAGTAGAAAGTAGCAAATCCTCTAAAATTAAACATTTTGAGGAAGCCACTATTGGAGACTCCAATGGGAAGTTACTGTCCTTCCCAGTGCCTCTTAGAGGAATTTGAGACCTTTTCTCAGACATAACCCAAAATAGGGGTCCACCCAGCTCTGCAGTGTCCTTCATGTTCCTGCACCTTGTTGTAGCTATGCAATGTTTGAACTTGCATTTTAGACGTTGTGCCCTTGTTTGCTACAGAAAGCTTGTTTTATTTTATTTATTTTTTGTTAAAAACAGATACGTCAGTTGGAGGCATATCTCTCCTTTTTGACGCTAGACATCAGCTTATAATCTAGAAAAACATATATCCCATTTCTCCTCATCTGTGTGCAAATATTATGCAAACAACCTGATCCTAATGACTCAAGCCTGACAATGGGCTGTCATTTCAGACACCTGCACACTGCCCCAGGGAATGTGGGTCTGTTGGGAGATTCACCTGGTTACTATCACAGCAGCACAATGACATCTGAGCAGTCATGCAAAATTGTCATGTACACCACACTGACACTAGGGAAGGTAGAAACTGTAGTGGGGTAGGTCTGGACACATGAGCACAATTGCTGTAACCTTGCTCCAGTTACAAGGATGTCTGTATGTGTGTATGTAGAGTGCCTTGCAAAAGTATTCACCCCTTGACTTTTTACCTATTTTGTTACATTACAGCCTTAAGTTCAATGTTTTATTAATCTGAATATATATATGAAACTATTTTTTAGAAACAGAAAATTGGCATGTGCATATGTATTCACCCCCCTTGTTATAAAGCCCATAAAAAGCTCTGGTGCAATTACCTTCAGAAGTCACATAATTAGTGAAATGAAGTCCATCTGTGTGCAATGTGTCACATGATCTGTCATTACATATACACACCTTTTTTGAGAGGCCCCAGAGGCTGCAACACCTAAGGAAGAGGCACCACTAACCAAACACTGCCATGAAGACCAAGGAGCTTTCCAAACAAGTAAGGGACAAGTTGTTGAGAAGTAGAAGTCAGGGTTAGGTTATAGAAAAATATGTAAATCTTTAATGATCCCCAGGAGCACCATCAAATATATAATAACCAAATGGAAAGAACATGGCACACCTGACAAGAGACGACCATCCACCAAAACTCACAGGCTGGGCAAGGAGGGCATTAATCAGAGAGGCAGAACAGAGACCTAAGGTAACCCTGGAGGAGCTGCAGAATTCCACAGCAGAGACTAGAGTGTCTGTACATAGGACGACAATAAGCTGTACTCTCCATAGAGTTGGGCCAGAAGAAAGCCTTTGCTTTCAGCAAAAAAACAAAATGGCATGTTTTGATTTTGCAAAAAGGCATGTGGGTCTGGTGAGACTAAAATTTTACTTTTCGACCATCAAAGAAAACGCTGTGTCTGGCGCATATCCAACAGATCACCCAAAGATCACCATACCAACAGTGAAACATGGTGGTGGTAGCATCATGCTGTGGGGATGGTTTTCAGCAGCCGGGGCTGGGAAACTGGTCAGAGTTGAGGGAAAGTTGGATGGTGCTAAATACAGGGATATTCTTGAGCAAAACCTGTACCACTCTGTGCTTGATTTGAGGCTAGGACGGAGGATCACCTTCCAGCAGGACAATGACCCCAAACACACTGCTAAAGCAACACTTTAGTTCTTTAAGGGGAAACATGTAAATGTGTTGGAATGGCCTAGTCAAAGCCCAGACATCAATCCAATAGAAAATCTGTGGTCAGACTTAAAGATTGCTGTTCACAAGTGCAAACCATCCAACGTGAAGTAGCTGGAGCAGATTTGCAAGGAGGAATGGGCAAAAATCCCAGTGGTAAGATGTGGCAAGCTCATAGAGACTTATCCAAAGCGACTTGGAGCTGTGATTGCCGCAAAATGTGGCTCTACAAAGTATTGACTTTAGGGGGGTGAATAGTTATGTACATTGACACTTTCTGTTGTTCTGTCCTATTTGTTGTTTGCTTTACAATAAAAAAACATCTTCAAAGTTGTGGGCATGTTCTGTAAAGTAAATGATGCAAATCCTCAAACAATCCATGTAATTCCAGGCTGTGAGGCAACAAAACGCGAAAAATGCCAAGGGGGGGTGAATACTTTGGCAAGGCATTGTATATAAATCTGTAAGAAATGATGAATGTATCATTCCTACACATTATATATTGTTTTGGGCAGGTGAATAATCAAACCGACAAATAAGGTATAGTTAAAACATGTATTGTGTACAACAATCTAAAGTCTGTTACAAGATATGTATTTAATGAACAGATACAATATGTATAAAAACGATATGTATAATTGTTATAACCCCTATAGTCAAGTTCATTCTCCATCAGGTCACTGGTCAGGACTGGACTTCTCCACACCACTGCTCTTTTGGACTTCTTGCCAACGGTGCTCTGTTTCTGTACATTTCTCCTTGGAGATTCTCCCTAACACACTCTTCAGTGGACAGTGCTTGTACTTGTATGATACATTTGACTATGTCCCCTCCTCTTTACCTTAGTCATGCATAGTGATAATTTGGGTAACTAGCTCTTGGTTCCCATACAGGCTCTAACATTACACCCATCTGAGGACAGCCAGTGCTATGTTTATACCATAAATTTCCCCATACGTAATTTTCTTCAGCCATCAAAATTTACAAATGTCTTTCCCACACCTTCCTTCCCAAGGTAATTTTTGTACTGTAAATAAAGACCAGTTGTGATCTAGTATATATTTGGAAATTAGGTTCACACATGCTTAAGGGTTATTTTAATGTGAGGCTCTTGTCATCTGTTGTTTTTGTATTACAGTATAAGACTGGTAATTAATTATGCAGTATTTTATCAAACTACTATTATTATTATTAGAGTAATACACACACATAAATTGAATGCATTTGTAGACCTATTATGCAATTCATACCTAAAATACATGAAGTATTTCTTATAATATCTTGGAAGGAATTTAAAAACACACCATTGCAGTAACCAATTTCTAACACTAGAGGAATTCAGGCTGTCCAAGAAATGATTTGTTATTCCCATCCAAAAATAAAATAGATGCAATAAACAAAAGCACTTAGTTTTTCCTGCATGGAGCTCTATGTAAGTCACAAAAGCCTATATAGGTATTTTAACATATTGTTCAGTGCAATAACATGACTCCCACTACAGGCAGGAGCCTGTATGCAGCTGCTTACGCTGCCTTATGTAAAACCTCCCCAGCCCACAGTCCTGTGTTTTGGGCCATTTCAAGGGACCTATACAAATAAAAGGTCAATTTTATAATGTGTGTCTTTACACCTAAATTAATGTAAATATAATCTCTTTATATTCCATGTAAACAAAAATCAACATATAGTGAATAATAATAATATTTTTTGGCTTTTCTAGGGGAACTACCACTCTCTCTGGCTGCATGCACCAACCAGCCTGACATTGTGCACTATTTGACGGAAAACACTCATAAGAAGGCAGATCTGCGGCGCCAGGACTCCAGAGGCAATACAGTCCTACATGCACTGGTTGCTATCGCAGACAACACACGCGAGAACACCAAGTTTGTTACTAAGATGTACGACTTGTTGGTCATTAAATGTGTAAAGTTGTACCCTGGCTGCAGCCTCGAAGCCATCCTCAACAATGACGGCATGTCGCCTCTTATGATGGCTGCCAAACTGGGAAAAATAGGGGTGAGTGCTTCTCTCAAGTATTGCCAAAGCAAGTATTTGTATGTCTTACCAGAAGTATTAAATAGATAAAACAATCACAATATGACTCGTTGCCTAAAAGAAATGGCATTGCTTACCAATATTAACATTTATTTGCAGAATATTATGTGCAATGTTATTAAAGGACCACTGCACAATGAAAAAGTATGTTAGTCAGACTCAAAGTATTCAAAGAGCATAATCAAGCAGGCATAACTTCACACAACTAGGGTTGTGGTGTCATCTTCAGTCATATCCAATTTTCAAACAAAAACTCTGGAATTTTACCTGACCTCTCCTCCACTGGTAACTACAAACACACAATCCCACACCCAGCTCTCTGGAACTGATGTAACAAACACAAAATTGACCCCTTTACTCTTAAACAGTGTCTTCAGAATGTCAGACTTCTCAAAAAAAAAAAAATAATATGTCCATGACTTACACAGCTGCTAGTATTTTTGGTTTGGTACATAATCAACAAACGTCTGTTTTTTTTTTTTGTGAACTGCAGTGGGCCATTAACTTTTCATACCTTAGCATTATCTCCCATCCTTTTGGCAGGCTAAGTATTACAATAGTACTTGTTCACTTCTACCATGAGTCTGTCGCTATTCATATTTATACAACAATAGAACATTTTTTTTCTTTTTTTACGAAATTAGGTATTATTCATTTTACTGGTTCACACTGGCTTTATTTCCCTACACCTCCAATACACGTTAATATGTTAATAACCTCCTTCCCTTACTCCCTGTTTTTGATTCAGAGTATTCCAAGATCCATATTCCTTTCATTCACAAGCAACAAGTATTATGATTTAATCATTGTTTTTTTGCACATTCACCATAAGTTTATATAGCATATATTTCCTATATATGTATTGTTTCCCCATAAGGTATTTAAACCCCTCACTTAGTGGTGCCTGCTGTTTTAGCACTCATTAGCCTTTGAAAAAGTATTGAGTCATTCAGCACTTTTCTTTGCCCATTGGGAAGATATATGATCGGTTGTTATAAAATACCCATTTTGTACTGATAGATTATTTCTTGGACCCAATGTGGTTTAGAATTGGCTAAAGTTTTTTTTTTTTTTTTTAGCAGCATGAATGAGTTTTTTTTTTTTTTAACTTTATATTCCTGGTCTGGAATGAGAGCATTTTGATTTAGTCTATACTCCTTTACTATAGGACTATTTGCCAGCTTGTGGGGCACACCATAGCCCCTCAGATATGAGGTCTCCGAAATGAGACACAGGGATTGCTTTGTATAGACTTATTCTACATTTAATGGTCTGTGTACATTTCAATTGATATCTTTGATTTACCAATCCACCCAGGATATTGTTGGCACCGTCAGAGGGTCTTTATTATATGTTTTTTTTAAGCGTTTCAAATAAAGTCCCTATTTTTTTAATTTTCTTGTTTGGCTATCCATATTTAGCAAGATATCGCATTGTTACATTTTTTTATTTCTCAGAGATTAAGAACTGAACATTTTTTAACATAGTTGTCTTTTCTTTCTTTTCCTATCTGTTCATTCTTTTAGTTCGTTCAGTTTTTTGTCTGTGCTATACACCTTATTATGTAGGCCTTGTTTGTGTAATTTCTAATCTATTTCTTCCCTTTTAGAGGGCTTCATGTACTCTGTGTGGTCTAACCAGTGATCTTTAATTTGGCAGAATATAACATTAATTATAGTGACTTGGTAACAAACCAGAAAGTTATTTCAAATGACAGTGGGTGGTCAAAAGATACAGCAAAGCAATGGTGGAGTCATCGTGATCCAAAGTTGGGTAGGGAGAGACATTTTACCATAATTATAGTGATGCCACTTTATATATCACACGTAGGATTTCACATACAGTGTGTCGCTCTACAGAGAGAAAAAAATAAAATAGATGCAGACAATGTCCAGCACCCACACTGAAATTTAAGTGCTGCATATGTGCCCCCCACCTAAGTCATCAAAGGGTCTGCACAATAAAATATGTTTTTTTTTATATACATAGGAAAAAAAGGAAAATGTTATAATAATTATTATTTATTTATAAAATGTCTGCATTTTCCATAGCTCTATTTACAAAAATAAAGCAAAGTAGATACAAAAGGCAATATACAGTGATAAAACAAATGATATTATTATTAGTTATGTACAAATACAGATGCAATACAATAGGACAACAGAGTTGCGATCCCTGTTCAGAAGAGCTTACAATCTAGAAGATAATGTTATGATGTGAGACGGTAGGTGACAGATGCAAGATGACAATGATCGAGGCAATAGGTTGTAACAAGTGGAGGTGATAAGATCACGGAGGGGGAGAGATAAAGAAGAATAGAAGTATAGACAGAGTGGGGAAGGGTTTGTTGGGCAAGAGGTTGCCTCCACCTCCTGGCTAGATAACGTCCATCAATCTACAGGGTGTGCTGGTCTGCAGCAAGAAACATTGTAACGTATTTAATCGCAAATGTTCTATCATACATGTAAAATTGTTTATTTTAAACACACAAAAAATAAGTGTATATAATGTAAGAAAAATTTAGACCAGGAGAAGAGGGTAGTATTGTTTTCTTTTTACATTATACAGAGTGACACCAAGCCTTATGAATCTACTGTATGTTCACAAGGCAGTGGCTTATTAGCATTGGTTTGAATATAGAAATCTAAGCAGACGGTCTACGGATTTACTGGAACTATAAATAACGTTTTCTTCTAAATGTTTTCATCTAATTCTGTACTGTTACAGTATTGTCTTAATTTAAAATATATTTGATATTATTTATTTCAAAAACTATTTCATAGTGTTTGCAAAATCACATTTTTAAATGTATGATAGAGAATTCTGCATTCAGTGTCCCAAAACTTTTATTATAAAAATGTCAAAGCATAATGTGGAGATTTTGAAGCGGATGCTAGTTCACAGACTAGTGGTAAATTACCCCTTATCTACCATTTAAATCTATACATTTATTGCATCACTATATACTCTTTCATCTGCTAATTATTAAACTTATGGTGGGCTGCACAGTGACCACAGAATACAGTAGTACAGAAATTGAATAATATATTTGTAATTCCATTTGAATATCTAAAAATAAGTAAAAAAACATATTCCCTATTCAGGTTTCCCAGAAATAGTAATTGCACTGCACTCTGAGACACTGGGCGGGGACATGCAAATGTGAACACAATATATTCTCACTCTATCTGCTAATTACCTATACAACCACTGTAGTATCCTGCTGGCATTTGTTACTGGATTGACAAATAGATTTCCTACCTGAACAAGTAGCTGTATTTTTGAAGTAATTATGTACATTGTCTCCCCATTTGTTCCTCTACATGGATACTCTGCCATAGAAGTAGAAATATTGTATTTCATTCTTCATTTTCTATTTAACCATTTTAATGGGACCTAAGCTCTCTCAACTATGGAATTTAAAGGGACATAGAACACAACAGTTTTTTCAAACATGTAAAAGAATATGTTTTAAACATTACAAAAGTAGTTTTACCTGAATAAAATATTAAGCAAAACAGTTTAAAATGAATTAAAATAAGCAGAAAATGCAGATCACATAATTGAGTCTGTAGATCAAATGGGCTGCCAGAAGGAAAGCTCCAGATAGCAGTTAAACCTCTGAATAGGTTTCATAATGTATCTGTGTGTTTTCTTTTTTTTTTCAAATTCCCTCTTTCTGATGCAACAAATAAAACAATTATTTCTATGTTCCTTTTAATATATTTTTTTTTTATTATTCCTTTTTCAAATCTGTTACAGTTTTTAAGTAATCCATAAAAATGTATAGTAATTATTTCAAGCTGATGTTGTATTTCTAGGCATGGGTTGTAGTACAGACTCCTGGGTTATTCCACATCTTTTCTAACATTACAGATCCATCAAAATGCTTTAGTAGTTTAAAAATCTATAAAAGCTTAATTGTTGTGAGGAGGGTAATGATCAACACTACTTTATTTTGCAGCTGCTTTGGCTTTGAACAGAATCTTGAATTTCCCTTTTCATGAAAGCTCTGGTTTGGGCAAAATTCACATTTCCTGTCTGCCATTTAGAGAAATGGGAAGATGAACTGCTGAGCTGCCTGTTTTGAATGCAAACTAAGGGCCTCATTCTATTACCGGCCGCAGCCGCTGCGGGGCCGCAAGGACCGGCCGCAAGCTTTCCGGCTATTCTATTCCCCTCCGGCCGGGGACTCCGGCAGGCTTGCGGCCGGCGCCTTGCTATCCCTTGCGGCCGCTCGTGCCGGAGGAAAGCCTTTGATCTAAAACGTCTGCAAGGAAATCGGCCGTAAGAAAAGCCTGGTTGCAATTCTATTGCTCCGGGAACCCTGTCTGCAAGGCTAAAAGCGAGCCGCAGCTTACTTGCAGCAAACAGGTCCCGCTAGCACCAATTAAGCACATAAAATAGCTCAAATAAAGCCATCCTGCACTTTGAGAAGACTATAAAGTGATATTCGGTGTTAGCAAAAATAGCACATAATTACCCTATACTCAAATCCGTAAAATATTTTATTTTTAATATACGTAAAATATCCATGTAAAAAGTCCAGAGTGCTTGGAGCACCACGCCGCAGCCGGAAAATAAACAGTTAATTTGAACTCGGGTTTGGGCTGATGTGCAAGCTTGAGAGGGGGTTACTTTTAATCCTCATGTCCCCCAATATGATCCCTAGCATTTACAGAGCTGTACAGTGCAGGCTTGAATTTATTTTTACGTTTAAAGATTTCAGAGCTTACGGCCGGTTCCAAGATATGCGGCCGGCCGTAAGGGGAGATCCTTGCGGGGCCGTATAATAGAATCGCGAGTTAACTGAACCCCCGCAAGGAATCGCAGCCTTACGGACGATTTACGGCCGATAATAGAATGAGGGCCCTAGTGACCACTGCAGTCAAACTTCTATTGTACCTTTAAAGGGTCATGTTTTATATTCAATTGAGTGGTCTATTATTATTATTGTTCATTTGTAATTCGCCAACATATTCTGTAGTGCTATACATGGGTTACAATCAATGCAAAAAACAATAGTAGTCTTAACATGTTGCAAAGGATGGAGGGCCATGTCTTTGAGCTTAGAATCCAGTGTCCATAGTGCTTTCTCCAAAGCACCTTGCAAGATTGAAAACTCGCAAACTTGCTGTCTATAATGTAGATAGTGGGATTGTTTTTTTTTTTGTTTTTTTTTATGACCTACATTTTACAGAAAACAGAGGAATAAAAAGTTTAATGAATCCCTGGACTGCAACAACCTTGTGTTTTTATAATCAGTCTTTTGGATGTGTATCAGATAAGATAACACTGACAAAAGGCTCTCCACAAGTTCCTGTTTACACTTCCTCTCAAGATCCTTTCAATTCACTGTGATGTTAAGACAGATCAATCACACTACTTTTCACTTATTCTTGTTTAATATAATTTTATTTCCATGAATAAATAATTATGAATATAAAAATCTGTTCTTTTTTAAATGCATTTTGAGACCCTTTATTTTTTTGCAGTGTTTCTGCCCAAACCAAAGCTTCTTTATTTTAAAGACATACTTGCTTGAGTGTCAGATGTTGAGTAGTTGGAGGTGTCTCCATTTTAAAGTAATTTAGTTAGTTTTAATCAGTTATGCTGTGCAGGGAGATGGAATTTAGTTCCTGGTTTTATTTGATAGCATTTTTAGCCCTGGATAAGGATTTCCATTCTTACCTGTGAAAGGGCCCTGCATTCCAAGTGTTTGTAAGAAACCATCACAATTACCTTGATCGTCTCCTCTCGAGACTCACTAATCATTGCCCTCATCTAATAACACATGATTCAATACCATGTTCCCCAAATATTGACTGAAGAAAAACAAAATGTGCAAAATCATTAAGGGGCAATATTTCTGGAGTTTATAATAACAAAAGTAAATCCAGAATTATGGCTTATGTTTGAAAGGGTAACCTTAAAAAAATCAATACCTATATTTTTATTTATACCCTTTAGTTTTACTTTTGATTTGTAAATCGCCACCATTTTCTGTAGTACTATACCCTGTATTTGATATTTTCTAATTACTTGAGTCAATAAGTCCTAACCCCCCCCAAAAAAATATATATAAGTTTTTTTTTTTTTTTTTTTTTTTTTTTAACTTGATATGATAATATAGAAACCTTGATCGTAAATGCCATTTCTAACTGCCAGATCTTTACCTACTGCCTCTCCAGAACCAATCCCCTCCCTGCCCGCCTTCCACCCACCCCTGGTTACCCTTAATTAATTGAGCCACACAAATTCCTTACAGCTGATCAATAAGCAACACCAGCTAACTATTCCTAATTATTCCTTTACAAAATGTTCCCTCGTGCCTTCTCCTCCCTCATAATCTCCCGCCTTTTCTACAGGCTGCTCTTCTCATCTTTTCCACAATAGGTCTCCAACATAACCATTTCACCTTCTATGCTCTTCTCTCCTCTTTTATGCTCCTACAGTCACTATCTCCTCCCTCTTCTAAAGCTCATAAGCAAATACACTTCTGCAAGTTCCATTCCCATCTCTCTCTCTCTCTCTCTCTCTCTCTCTCTCTCTCACACTCACACTCACACACTGCACACTAGAGCCATTCACCTCAAATGACTTTTTATCCAATCTCTTCCCTCTCCCACTAAATGAAAAACCTTTCTAACGTTGCATACCTTATGCTTTGATTTGTAAAGTGCCAACATTTTCTGTAGTGTAAGTAAACTTTCATTTTGTTCCTTGTTATTCCTTATCTGTCTATTCTTGCCCAGGTTTCTGCCTTTTCCATTACCTTTAGATTGTAAGTAGCGAGTTTCCAATCTTGTAGGGTGCTTTAGAAAGTGCTTTTTTCCAAACTCAAAACAGGGCCCTCCATATTCTGCAGTTTAACACTGTATTCTTCCTTGTTCTTATCCACTGTACATTGCTACAGAATATGTTGGCTCGTTACAAATAAAAGTTAATAATAAAAAAAAAAATAATAATTTTGACTTCAGGACAACTGTCATGTCCTATTTCTAATATTCTCTTTTGGAGAACTTGAGCTGATCAAGCAAAACATGTTCCAATACTTTTTATAATCAGTAATGACATATTTTAATGTGTACCTGTTGCGATTAGAACTGTGAACTCAGAGAAGATCTTTATTTAATTCTGTTGGAAACATCCTGACCAAATAGCACAGTAGAACCAAGTAAGACTTATTTGGATAAACATAAGGCGTTCTCAAATATGTTTTTATGATACTGTCTTAAATGGTTGTTAATATTGCTGTTTTATTAAATACTTCAAAAGCACGTGAAAGTTTTACCCATCTACAAAGCTTTCAGAGCAGGTTGATCCTTTGCATACGTACAGAACTATAGGGAGACTCCATTTTTTTATGTGTGAATTAGTTTGCTCCATTGACACAAACCTAATTTTATGGAAAAGCCCATCATCACCATGAAATTTTGAAGACAGAATGAATATTAATGGTAAAGTGTTCTTTTAAAATAAGCTAATCCCTGTACAATATATGTTGTGTAATAACAAAAAAACATAAGTACAATTCTTAGTTGTGTCCCTACGTGGGAGCCTGACCAGGTAGTGAGGTCACTCCTGGCAAAGCAGCCGCCCACAGCTCCTTCCGCCCACAGCTCCTTCCACTGTGTGTTCGCCCTGTGGTGGGAATGGGCTGGGAGTTCTACAGACAAACTAACACCACAGGTCCCAACACAAATAAAGCTGTTTGTGCAAAGCTTAATTAAATACAAGACTATATTATATCACTCAGACTTTTTATGTGCTGCAGCTTGTATAATTATAATTTTATTGCTAATGCAAGGTTCAAACTGAAATGCAGATCACATGAGATGTCTGATGATCTCCAGGAAAAAGGCCACAACAGAAGAGTACTTTATTATCTTATATTGAAAGGAATCCCCCTTCCTATAGTGGCACAAATCCACCTATACTGTTAGGGCAGTATCCGGAGCCCAATAGTACATCCTACAAGGATACTGATAGTGTTACATAAACCAAGATGAGAACTTGACATTGCAGTTGAGATTTGATTTTCCACTTAAAAGGTATATTTTCAGTGCTCTGTATTAAGTAATATTTTCAGACCAATAAAAAATAATAAAAAAACCTTTATTTTACCATTTATTATATGTACCCTTAGCCATGTCCATTATTGTGTTATAAATACCTCCTCTTATCTGTTAAACCTAAGCTTCCAATGCTATTCTTGCTTGATGGGAAGATAAGCAGACTCCTTTGTCTGTATTGGAGATTGCACATCGGCTCACTGTGGCAATGAGTTAATCTCAACTTTCAAGGTTCCCACATATTTGATAAGTATATATTTACAGAGAGGGAGGCCTAACAGGGCAACAATAGATATGGCCAGGACTAAATACCACTGTATAAATAAGGAATACATTAAAAGTTTGTAATATCTTATTATGTTATTTTAAAAAGGTAAGAAGATCAAAACAAAGTCCTGTCAAAGCTTGTAGTAAATAAACTTTTAAACCACATTATCTTTAGAGAGAAAAAAAAAATCAGTTTGCTTGTTTCTATATATTAGTGATGGAACGAGAACTGATATAAAGTCTTGTATTAGACCCGCAGTAATTGTATAACCGTTAATAAACTAAAACTTGTTTTAATTAGTCATTTACATCATAGACATATTGTGCTCCATGTCGGCTCTTGCTACACAAAAGAGCATATTACATACTTGTCCTATTTTTTCTCACAGATGTTATATCTGATGGACTTGTTTATATTGCTCTATTTCCGTAATGGCAGCACTTCTCACCTTTTTAATACAGTTCCTCATATAATGTTTCCTTTGCTTTTCTGGCTGTGGCATCATCAGTCCTAGCACAGCTGATATTGGACAAAATGTACTAACCTGCACAGTGGATGTCATGTTTTGTGCTGAAGATCTTGTGATTGTTTTCTATAGAGTAACTGTCAATGCAACCCTTTCAAAGCTTTAGTAAAGAAATGCAAGCATGCCTAGGATACATGGAAACCTATTATGAAAATGAATTAATACAAACCTTTAAGGTACATAGAATGGACATACTAGAGGGGCTATTGGTTCTTATTGCCTCCAAGTCTGTTCCCATGTTTATGGTACTTTTAGCTCAGACATGCTAGAATTTCTGTGCTGTGTGTTAATCCTATACTTCAAGTAGAAGGCTTTTACAGTTATCTATTATCATTTATTGTTATTGTCCATTATTTGTAACGCAACAACCTAATCTACTACTCTTTCTGTAAAGTAGTACTTTTTCACATTGCCCATAACTCTTCCATCTCCCAAATTCAGATCATGACCTTTTGTTCTTGTATTCCCTGATTCTCTGGAACATGCGTCTCTGCTGTTGGAAGGTCTTTATCATGTCACACTTCTCCTTTTATACTGTACAAACTAAGGTTATGAAAGCTTTCATTATAAAACTTTATGTAAAAAGTATTTTATTTTGTTTTCTCATAATGATGTGTATGATTTATTTATTTTTTCTTTGGAGAACATAATAAAAATAATAAAGAAAAATTCTGCCAGGAAACTCCTAGTAAGTTTAATAAATGTTCTTTTTTTTTAGAAAACCGCTTTGGTAGATTTAGGATTGCCGAGATTTCATATGGTGGTATGTTGCCCCCTAATGGACATATGGAAAATTATAAATATATCCTGGAATTTATTCTCAAAAGATAAACCAGTTGATTTTCAGATGGCCTCTGCTGTGGGAGGAAATATAGCCTTGAAATGCTTTTAAGATTCTTTTTCACAATAAAAAAAAAATCAGGAGATCATAGACATCAGGCACTCCATGTGGAATTTGCTGCAGACTTTGGTGTTTGTTACAAAGGAAAAATAAAAACACTAATGAGCTAATATTCTGACTACTTTAAAGGACTGGTGAATAAAAAGTTAAGTATTATAATAAAGTGACGCAGAAACATTGCTGTTGCAATGGTTTGCTCCTCTTGTTCTAGCGTTTTTCAACAACTGTGAATTCAAACTGTTTTGTATCTGTAGCATTCGCATAACTGGCTAAACAAACACAGCTAGCTGATTTAGATTTAGCAATCGCTCTACAAGGCTTTATTTCACATGCTTTCAATTACCATTCGATGCAAGTGGACTGAGGTTAAACAGTTTCCTCAGACAGCTGCTTCTGTGTCTAATGATATATTATTTACTATAGATTACGAACTTGTAATGCAAATAATATATGTAGTATTTACATGGTGTATGGCTTCCCATAAAACCTAGAAGCGTTCTGGCTCAGACATTATTATGAACTACTTTACATAAAATGTAAAATACTCAATTCTGAGTGGTATAGGATTAAATCGACAATGCAAACACTTTTGGGCTGACCGGTTATTGATAATAAACGGTTTATAGTGCCATGCTGAATAGGTCAAGCGCCCCATATCTGTCACTTATGTCTTGCTTATTTATGTACCTTTCTTTTTTTTTTTTTTTTTACTAATTCTTGACCCATAATAAAAAAAAAAAAAATCTCCTGACATTTAAATATATTGATTTATCTTTTCTCTTTTGCTTGTAGATATTTCAACACATTATCCGTCTGGAAATAAAGGACGATGATGCCCGTCACCTATCTAGGAAGTTCAGGGACTGGGCATATGGCCCTGTCTACTCCTCTCTGTATGACTTGTCTTCATTAGACACATGCGGTGAGGAAGTCTCTGTACTTGAGATCCTGGTGTATAATAGTAAAGTTGAGGTAAGATACCAGCATTCAGGGGACTTATCTTTATTGGTTGAGTTAAAAGGATGTTGAATGCATTTTATATTTCTTGCATCTGAAATGGGGTTTTTGATAATGTACCTCTGTGTGCCTTTCTTGTTTTGAATAATGCTCTCAAGGCAGAAACAAAACTGAATCAAATGTTTAAATGATCAGACATATTTGCCTGCCACTGAAATCTACAGACCTACTTATGCTCTGTACTTTTTCTGCTACTTTTAAACAGGTTTCACTTTAAACATCACCAGAGCTGTGTTTCCATGTCAGAATTGTAGGCATGCATGTTTAAATGCATGAAAAAGGAATTGTGTCCCTTTACAGAGACTCCAAATATGGTATAGTTTGAAACTATAGGTGAAAAATACTTTTATCAATTGAATGTTATTTAAAAATACATTTCAGCAAATTTTCATTGAAGTTTTTGTAATTATAGAACCGATAAAAGAACATACTGGTGGGGTGGATCAGAAAGGCTTAATGAAAGTTAAATTACAAACTTTGTTTGTTAACCTGGTATTTTACCTGGCAGTGGTCCTTGTATAAGTGCAAAAACAAAGGAAGAGAGACGTAGAGCTGAGAATGGACATAACTTAATATGCCCTGGGGATAGTGCCCAGTCAGGGTGAGGGGTGTCAAGCTTTGCTCACATGTGTCTTTTCTCAGCTATGCCGTTCTCACTTTTGTTTTATTTTTAGCTCTATTGTGATGACCTGCACCAAGGAATGCTGCTTTACAATAGGTGGAACTGGAACCTTATTTACCAGCACAAGGAAGTAACTGATCCTTGGATGCAGAGGTTTGCCTGCTTCTGTTAAAGGGATGGGGTAGGTTTCTGTATTTTGTATGTATGTATTTATTATATTTACGTACTTTAGTTTATGAAATGCATATGTTGCAGTGGGCAGACCCATACAGGGACTATTTATTTTGATTGTATGCATCAAAAAACAGAACTCCTAAATACTTGTCAATAAACCAAAGTACGTAAAAGTAAATAAATATACAGGTATATTACATACCTAGTAAAATCCAGAAATCCATCATATCCCTTTAAGCTCTTAAAAGACTCAGAGTGATATAGTTTGCGTCTGAGGATGGAATGGACGCTAATATCAATATGGGATCAGGCAATTGGCCTTTTTCACATATTCATTAATTAAATAATATTTTATTGCCTATTTACCCATTGGTCTGACCATCTGTTATTTGCTTGCCATTATCCTGCTCTGATGTTGTATTTGTATATATATATTTTTTTTTTTTCTTTAAATAAAGCAATGCTAATACTGAGAATGTTTCCTTTCCTCGCAGAACCGCCATGAAATGTTGGCTGTAGAACCGATCAATGAGCTCTTGAGGGACAAATGGCGGAAGTTTGGTGCTGTCTCGTTTTACATCAGTGTTATCTCCTATCTCATTGCCATGATAATTTTTACTCTGATCTCTTACTACAGACCCATGGAAGGAACGGTGAGTGCGACTCTCAGCTAGGACACAAGGAAGACAGTGTAAAGAAAGAACAGGAGAATAGAAACCTTGGGCAGTTGACAAAGAGAAATGCAAATCTAAAATATGACTAGAGAGGCAAAGAGTGATGCTAATAATTGAGTAGATTAGCAACCCTATTAAATTTGAAGCCTGTCTGCATCGGCACACCCGCAAAGGCTGCGGGCTTGAAATGCGGCTGCGTTACAGAGCTATTAAATTGAACCATGCCGCGAGTTACGGGCCAGAGACGCAAACCTGTAAACCATTCTTGCGCACGTTGAATGTGCGGCCATGAACATAATCAATTAATCAAACCCGTAGTTACGGGTTTAGACCGAGCCAATGGCAAATGAGATCGTCATCATTACGTCACTGAAAAATGGAGGTTAGATTTCAAAGCCTTACAGGTTTAAATTACGAGTTTCAATCGGACCCGCATTCCAGAAGTAATGCAATATTAATAAATCAGTAAATATTATATTCTAGTCCATGCGAGTTCCAGTATACAGTGGATATAAAAAGTCTACACACCCCTGTTAAAATGTCAGGTTTCTGTGCTGTAAAAAAATGAAAAAGATAAATCATTTCAGAAGTTTTTCCACCTTTAATGTGAGCTATAAACTGTATAACTAAATTTAAAAACAAACTGAAATCTTTTAGGTAGAGGGAAGAAAAAATATAAAAATAAAATAATATGGTTGCATAAGTATGCACACCCTTAAACTAATACTTTGTTGAAGCACCTCTTGATTTTATTACAGCACTCCGTCTTTTTGGGTATGAGTCTATCAGCATGGCACATTTTGACTTGGCAAGATTTGCCCACTCTTCTTTGCAAAAACACCACAAATCTGTCAGATTCCGAGGGCATCTCCTGTGCACAGCCCTCTTCAGATCACCCCACAGATTTTCAATCGGATTCAGGTTTGGGCTCTGGCTGGGCCATTCCAAAACTTTAATCTTCTTCTGGTGAAGCCATTCCTTTGTTGATTTGGATGTATGCTTTGGGTCGTTGTCATGATGAAAGATGAAGTTCCTCTTAATGTTCAGTTTTCTAGCAGAAGCCTGAAGGTTTTGTGCCAATATTGACTGGTATTTGGAACTGTTCATAATTCCCTCTATCTTAACTAAGGCCCCAGTTCCAGCTCCAAAGCATGATGCTGCCACCACCATGCTTCACTGTGGGTATGGTGTTCATTTGGTGATGTGCAGTGTTGTTTTTGCGCAAACATATCTTTTGGATTCATGGCCAGAAAGTTCAACCTTGGTTTCATCAGACCATAACACCTTTTCCCACATGCTTTTGGGAGACTTCAGATGTGTTTTTGCAAAATGAAGCCTGGCTTGGATGTTTTTCTTCGTAAGAAAAGGCTTTCGTGTTGCCACTCTACCCCATAGCCCAGACATATGAAGAATACGGGAGATTGTTGTCACATGTACCACACAGCCAGTACTTGCCAGATATTCCTGCAGCTCCTTTAATGTTGCTGTAGGCCTCTTGGTAGCCTCCCAGACCAGTTTTCTTCTTGTGTTTTCATCAAATTTGGAGGGAGCTCCAGTTTTTGGTAATGTCACTGTTGTGCCATATTTTCTCCACTTGATGATAACTGTCTTCACTGTGTTTAATGGTATATCTAATGCCTTGGAAATTATTTTGGACCCTTCTCCTGACTGATACCTTTTAACAATGAGATCCCTCTGATGCTTTGGAAGCTCTCTGTGGACCATGGCTTTTGCTGTGGGATGCGACTAAGAAAATTTCAGGAAAGACCAACTAGAGCAGCTGAACTTTATTTGGGGTTAATCAGAGGCACTTTAAATGATGGCAGGTGTAAGCTGACTCCTATTTAACATGATTTGGAATGTGATTGTTTAATTTCTGAACACAGCTACATCCCCAGTTACAAGAGGGTGTGCAGACTTATGCAACCACATTATTTTTATTTTTATTCCCTCCACCTAAAAGATTTCAGTTTGTTTTTCAATTGAGTTGTACAGTTTATAGGTCACATTAAAGGTGTAAAAAGTTCTGAAATTATTTATCTTTTTCATTTTTTTTACAGCACAGAAACCTGACATTTTAACAGGGGTGTGTAGACTTTTTATATCCACTGTATGTATTAACACATTGATTGCCAGGATCGATATAACACAGAGATTTAACATAATTTTTTTTATTTTATATTGCAAATTTACGAGCTTGAGAAAGTTGTGCTATTAATTCTAATACCTAACATCACTTTCCCTTTAATTATAAGTACTGTAGTGTGTGTATATTTGCATTTACAGTGCTACGGATAGGACTTTAACCCACTTGCGGGTCGTCTCTTGTACCCGTTGGCTTTTCGGCTCTATTTGCAGGTTACGGGGTTGAACGCCAGTGGATTCGTAGCAATTTAATAGCAATTTTCAAACGTAACCGTTACGGCCTTGACAGCTCAAAGGATTTGCGGCTGCGGAGTTCAGATTTCGACATCTCATAGGGTTGTTTTGCCTGCAAGTTGTTAGTGGGTAGCTTTGAGAGGCCAATTTAATAGCCGTAAGACTTGCGGGCTTCGTTACGGACTGCGGTTTTACACGTTGAAGGAATTTAATAGGGATGTAAGACTACTTTAGGAACAATGTTTGTGTAATATGTAGCTGCTGTATATGCAATGAGCATAAAAGCATTTTTAGAGAAAATCATATTTTTTGTGTATGGGGACTTCCGTCTTTTCTGACTTCATCAACTCTTGGTAGCTTGAGGCCTGTGGGTGTGTGCTGGAAATGCTAGATATGGAAAACATATAGTGAATTATGTTTTTTTTTATATTTATTTAACCCCTCCTCTATTGTGGACTTGGCATATGATGAGACAGTAAGCACAAGAGTAGTCGGTTGTAAAATTAATTTGATTTTCTAACCAATATTCTGTAATAAAAGTGTTTAACACTTTCAAACACTTGTTATCTGTTCTTTAGCCGCCATATCCTTACAAAACTACAGTGGATTACCTACGACTGGCAGGAGAGGCCATCACCCTACTCACAGGAATAGTCTTCTTCTTTACCAATGTAAGTTATTGCACGGTCCCTGAGGGCTGTATAGTGAATACTTGTCTAGACCATCCTGTGTGCTGTGTCTACATTTACCTCTCTACCACAGCCCTTTCCAGATAAAAATGTGTTTAAAAAGTACAGTTTTGACTTGGCCCTTTAAAGTTACATAGGTTTATTTTGTCTATTTCCTCCTGTAGATGAAAGACCTGTTTATGAAGAAATGTCCGGGAGTGAATTCTTTGTTTATTGATGGCTCTTTTCAGCTGCTTTAGTAAGTAACTTGGTATTATAAGCATATATTGCCTGAAAAGACCACCCCTCTCTGCAGCTAATTGTATCTAATGTAATTAACTCTCACTCTTGGGGGTGATGCGTAGAAAATGATTGTCCAGCTTGTATAAATAAGAACAATAGGAGAGGTTTTAACACGTTTAATCCTCTGTGATTACACAGTTTTTTCCACACTACTATTACAAGAATTTAGCAAACTCTTACCACACTAAAAATGCCTGAATTAGACAAGCTTTATCACCACATAGTATAATTTAAAGTCAAGATGGTACTCCAGTGGTAATCTCATTTATTTTTATATATATATATATATATATATATATATATATATATATATATATATATATATATATATATATAAAATATACAGTAAAACCCCTGTTATCCGGCATCCACAAGGACTCCCTATTGCCGGATAACTGTAAATGACCCTTAAACCCACCAAATCCCCTAAAAATGCCTTTAAAAAGGCATTAGCGCCTAAACCGGGACACTTAGGGCCCAAGAAAACAATTAGGGAAAAAATTTGCATATTTTTTTTGCGAACTGCCTAATAGTGACGGCTATGCAGGTTTAGCGGGAGTTTTTTGAATTTGGTTAATTGATGCCGGTGCCGGTTGCTTGAGAGTCCCGGTTAGTAGGGTGCCGGATAACCGGGATTCTACTGTGTGTGTGTGTGTATATAGATTAATAGATAGATAGAGTGAAGTACCGCAGCATATTTATTTGCAGCTTGGAACCACAAATTTAAAACAGGTACACATTCTGCTCTAGGTATATATTTAACTTACTTTAGTACTTAATAAAAAAACAAAACAACAATATATATATAATGTGTGTGTGTTTTAAATATATTTATTTTAGGTAATAAGGACAAGCAGTTTGGGCAGCACTGGGAAGATGCAATATACCATGATCATCCATTTGGATATGTTGCTTTCAAATAATAAAGTTATATTGGCGTGGCTGTGCTCCTCCCTCCTTTTTAAACGGTGTCCCAGCCCTAAGGTCAAACAACATAATTAAAAAAATAAAACACTTTCAGCCCAGGCCTGGTACAGTAGTATTGCCCCATCTCCCTTTGTGAGCGGCCTTTTGGGAGGTGTAGTCTTATTATACTATCAAGTTATATCCACTACAGGCAGACAACCTCCATGTACATATCCACATACATGACTTTGAAGGCTGTGTTCTATGACAGGTGCTAGGAGTTTTCATGTAAGGCTGTGACATTCAGTCTTCATATAAGTATCAGCTGGGAGCAGCTTGTGCAGGAAAAGTGAGATAGATAGCCTTTGGGTAATTGCAAAATACCGATGGTCCCTTAACCTCATCCCCTGCTACTGCAAGCAGCTCTGATATTAAAAAGATTAATTAAAATGCTATAGAGTAATCTGTGTATGTTAAAGATTTATACATCGTACATATATATAGTATATAGTCTACAAAATGTGTTTATGGTGGACGCCTGAGGAGTCCTTGTCTAGGGTCTCCTCAAATGTAAATCCAGGACTACTATACACACAAATACAAGCTTGGGACCTTTCCTGTTTCATCAATGCCAGCAGTGGTGTGCAGGGCCAGTAGGTGGAGCGACTTTCTTCAATTTGTTCTTAGGGTTACAATTTAGGGTTACGTTTTCGGGTTAGGGTAGTGGCAGATGATACGCTTTGCATATGTAAAGCTTATCATCTGCCACTACCCTAACTAACCCCAAAATCTAACACGCACCCTAAAAGCAAATTGAAGAAAGTCCTGGTGTGCCACCATCACGCCACCTAAAAACCGATGCACTCCACTGCTGGCAGGGACAAAATTGGAAAGTTCCCACGCTTGCATTCTGAGGGAGTACCCTCACCTCTATTCCAAGGATTACAAATGCAATATTAAATTGAAGGCTTTTGCTGTGGCATGACATAAATAAATATGCTCTTCCTTTTAAAACAAGCAAAACATCTTTAAATAGAATTATTCACTTAATAATCAGCATTTTAATCCTTGTAATTGTTTCAATTTAAGTAAAACAATTTGTTTTGAAAGTGGTATTTTTCTTAATACTTGTAATTGTGAGCTTAGCATTTAACTTAATTGGTCAAATAAATAAAGTTTTTATATTGCCTGTTAAAGCATCAGAAAATTTTTCTGCACAGAGTGTACGTCACTTAAAAAGAAAAAAAGAAAAAAAAAGTATTTTTATAGAAAACGAAGAGATTTCTCGTATTGTGGGACATTAAATCCTCACTGGCTAAAATCAAAGCTATATCCGCTCCAGGCCACCTGAAATTCTACATACAACTTGACTTGGGAAGCTGGTAATGGCCATTTTAAATGTCATAAATAATGTTTTTGCTCCACATTTGACTCTAATTATAATCTCATCCTATTAGTTTTCCTATATCTACTCTTACCACTAGTCTGCTCCTACACTTTCTTACACTTAAAGGTCACTGACGTGTCATCTTATTGTATGGCTTTGTGGGGAATATGATCGTATTAGTTAATGGGTAACTGTTATAATTTGCTTTAAATTTCTGTTAAGATTTATTGAAAGGCTGCCACAGTGTTGTGGAACTTAGCAATAGATTAAAAGGAAGTGCAACTCACACTGGAATAACCCTCAGGCTCAAAGACAATACTCAATTTTCTGGAGTCAAATATGGAAACCCCCTAGACACAGATTGTGACAAAATCACAATGTTCTCTACAAAATCTTTATTTACATAGCTGCTAAAGTTGTTAGTATAATAAATCTAATCCTATGTTATGTGTGCATGGAAAACAAATCATGAATTTACACAAACAACTAAAATAATCAAAACTTGAAACAAAGAATTGATAAAAAATAAGCTGCCATTTCCTAACCTAGGAAGTATCTCAATAAACACATAAAGGAAGAGCTTGTTTTTAATTTTTCTGTTTAGTGTTGTCCATTTGTTACATACTTTGCAAATGTGTGAAGTTTTTCTTCAACAACAGTGGCCCTTTAAAGGGACACCAACTCTTCTTTATTTTATTTTAAAGAACTAAAAATGGTAATGGGCCACACAATTGGCTTTGTTTATCTGTTCTTCCAGCAGGAACATTTGTAACTTAACAGAGCAGGATTTAATGGCAGAGCTCAAGACTGTATATAGCTGAATATTAATTATAAATTAAATGGCCGCTATAGTTCAAGAAAAAAAACTGCTCATCTGTGAAGGATTTAACTAGGCATCATTAGCAGCTGTGTAAGCTATACGCATAAAAACATTTTTTTGAAAAAAATTGATAGAAACTTCCATTTGGTGTGGTTATAACATTTTCTAATAGCCTGGAGTCTGAGTGGTGGGTTTATCTAATCATGCATAGAGGAACGGGTCGGGTTGGAAGGAGGAGAGAGAAGCGAAGGGGATTTGTCAGATCATTGTATCTTTTAGAACTGACTTACTCGGGAGCAGCAACAATAACTGCAAACTGAAATGTAATGGCCCCCCTCACATACAGAACCATCACCAACATCATACCCTGGCTCTCTTCCAGATACCAACAGATAAATCAATGTTTTAATTAAGGAGTAGATGTGTGATATAATCTAATCATAGAGAGGTAGCTTTCCTCCTACAATGAACAATAATTAGGGACATTAATAGTTACTATTGTCACTAAATTATATTATTACTTGAGGTGATGTGGTATTTGTAACTTGTAAATTGCAGTTATTGTTTATTGTAGCTCTCTCTCTATCTATATATATATATATATATATATATATATATATATATATATATATATATATATATATATATATATGAGAGAGAGAGATAAATAAACACACAGTTGAATGTGAGTTTTTTCTGTCATGTTAAACGGAGTGTGGTTCCATCCTCTTACTCTCCTGTCTTATTTCCCAGCTTTATCTATTCAGTGCTGGTGATTATCACGGCTGCGCTGTATCTGGCTGGTATTGAAGCGTACCTGGCTGTCATGGTCTTCGCCTTGGTCTTGGGATGGATGAATGCCTTGTACTTCACCAGAGGACTGAAACTCACAGGGACCTACAGCATTATGCTTCAGAAGGTCAGGAGCCTTTACATGGGAAAATGTACTGCAATTCCATAATTATTGTGTGCTTTTTGGAAGAAATAGTAGTGAAGTAAAGACAGGCTTTCATTTACTTTGCATTATATCAGCTATTTTTTTACAGTTGTCATGTGGACTGTTTAGATTTGATTTCCACAGTGCTATTGAAAGCCTTGGCACTAAGATGTGCCACATTCAACTGTAGCAGCTTAGTCCATTTGTGCAGCCATAGCACCCTGACACTTGTAGATGCAAATCAGTAGAAATAGTGGCACCTCCTACTACACAATTTTATCACCTAATTAAATGCTGTATTATTATAGTTTCTATGTTCTAAAAGTCTGCATTATAATCTGCACAAGCAACACTCGTAAATGAAGGGGGCTCTATTATAAATTAAAAAATAATACCTAGCAAATGTGAGTATAAAAGCAATTTAACATATGGCCAGCAGATGGCAGAGGTTGCCAAAAACAGTCTGTAGTTAAGACCAAATTTGTGACTAATTGCCACTGCCAAATTGCATTCACACAAGTAATCCCACTTAGAGACACTGTCTAATTTAATTAAAGGACCACCAGTTTAAAAAAAAAAAAAAAGACACTAACCATATTAAATGGGCATAAAACATTTTTTGGGAAAATCAACATTTTTGAAGGCTATGTTTGTTTTATAGGTATAGAAATCCGCTTATTGCTTTTTACATCCGTTCCTCAGAGCTGAGTTACGAGGGTGTGTGTTTTGACTATCCATAAAGAGAGGGGTAGGGAATGAGGGAACAGAGGGCCGTTGTAAAAATAATTGTATATGGCCGAAATGGACACCACACCCCTTCCCTCCAATTGGCCCAGAAGCAGACAACTTGCATCATTCACTGCAAAAAGTCCCCTCTCACACACAAACTTCCACCAGAGTATGGTGGATCCCACCAGGGTCCTGCAGAGGCATCAATGTTTAAATTTAGTTTCTAATTAAAAACTTGCTATATGATTTATTTCCTGCTTAATTATGCTCAGACTTAAAGTTTTCAAACACATATTTTTTCGTTGTGCAGTGCCCCTTGTATGTGTTAAAGGAGAGCAATCCATATTGGGTTATAGTTGTATTGCTTCTTTAGGGCATTGCTTCTTTATTCTTGTATTCTGTATTCCTCTTTTCAAATTAGAGGCACTCGAGATCTGGACATTTCTCTCTTATTTTCCAGATCCTGTTTAAGGACTTATTCCGCTTTCTTTTGGTGTACCTGCTGTTTATGATTGGCTATGCTTCGGGTATGTATGGAAGAGATACAATCCCAATGTAAATATAAATGACCTCCTGTCTGAGAAGAGAAGGGGGTTAGGTTGTGTTTTATCCATATACTGCACACGGACACATTTATACATAATCACATATTCCCATGGGTGTACGAAGTAGGGGGGATTTTTCAATGTGTGAGTTTGTGTAGAGAAGCAGTTGTGTGGTATTTTTATACTATATGCGGCATCCCCCCATTCTCCCCACCCACCCCCCGCCCGGATTGCCTACTACACCATTGCATATCATGTAGAGAAGGGCACTGCAACCTATGGCCCATTTTTTGATAATATTACAAATATCATAATTGAAGGATTGACTTTGCTGACCTTTTTTTTTTTTTTTTTTTTTTTTAATTTTTTTCTTCCAAAACATCATTCATTACAATATAAAAATACAAACAACATAAAAACGTTTTCCCAGCAGATACAAAACATACAGTTACATCTCAACAATCCATGATCAAGTGAGACAAATCCTATTTACAATCGGCCGATATTTAGTGTTACTAAAATCTCGGGATCACTTTTCCATATTAAAAGATGGACAGAAAAAAGAGTAAAATCCCAATAAATATTAATATCCATATACTACTGTTTTTACTTTTTCCGTGTGCCCCATTAAAATTCTTCCATATACTGATCCCATAAAGTCCAATTGATAGTACTTATTTTATTTGGTTTTTCATTAAAATTTCCTTTCATCAAATCCTTATTATAATTAATTTTGTTGATAATCTCTTTCCACTTAGGGATTTCCAATTTATTCCAATATTTAACTATCATTGCTTTAATAATCAATAATATATGGGATATCAGTAGTTTATTACTGGGGAAAATTTTTTCTATCCCTATATGGAACAATATTAATTCCGGGGAACACGGACATTTTGTCCCGGCAATTTTCGTCAGATGTTCACAACTTTCTTCCCAAAATTTTTTTATTTTCTCGCATTCCCACCAAATATGGTACGCATTGCTTTCCTTGCCACAGCCCTTCCAGCAGAGTGAAGATTTTTGGGAATCAAATTTATTTAAAATTACTGGGACTAAATACCACTTCTGCAGCAGTTTAAAGTAGACTTCTCTGTACATGGTGTTAATAGAAGATTTCTTTATTACCTTAAAAGCCCTTAACCACTCTTGCTCATCACAATCTATATTAAAATTGTCTTCCCAATCTTTTACACTCTTTGTTTTTTCAAATTTCATATATTTAATCCTACTTTTACTAATTTTAGATACCAAATGATTCACCTGGCCTTTAGTCAGAATTGCTTCTAAATCATACAGTTTTTCTATTTTATCAGATGGAAATCCCTTTTGTTTCATTTTTTCCAACATTATTCTATATTTTATCCAAGAGAAAGATTTTAGTGTCCCTTTCTCCTGAAGTTCCCTTTGCTTTACTAAGCTACCCTCTGGGTATAGATCAACTATATACGAGATTGACGCTTTTTCCAATAAATTTACTTCTAAATTGAATGATTTGTCTCTTAAAATATCTATGGGTATAGATGCTGATGGTATATGGAATAACTCTGATCTAATATTACTTTTCCCCCAGAATTTTATGATTGATCTAATACCTTCTGGTAATTTCTTCCAAATTGTATCTTTCTCATTAAAATTCCCCAGCAATGTTCTTATTGGGACAATACCCACGAGATCTTCCTCGATATTTTTCCAACCAATTGTCCTATGTTTTAAATTCATATTAATTATATGTGATATTGCTATATTTTCACTGATCGTTTTCATATCTGGAGATCCCATACCACCCAATTCAAACTTTCTATTTGTTATGTTTTTTCTAACTCTCGGTTTTTTCCCGGCATATATAAATTTATCTAATATTTGCTGGATTATTTTAATGATGTATTCTGGGACTTTTTCTGGGATACATCTAAATAAATATGTTATTTTCGGGACAATACACATATTAACTATGGCTATCCTGGCCGACCATGAGAATCTTATTGTATTCCAATCATATAGTAATATTCTTATCTGTTTTAAAATTTCTGTTATATTATTAACTATATTTTTATTGTTTTGAAGTGTAAATTTTATGCCTAAGTGAGTTACATACTTTGTATTCCAATTGAATGTATAAAGTTTTTTTAATTTATTTAATGAGTCTTGCTCAATAAATTTGTGTATAATGTCTGATTTAAAGGGATTTATTTTAAAATACGAAACTCTACCAAAATCATTTAACAAAGATTGTAAATTGGCGCAGGAATTTATTGGGTCTGCTAGTGTTAGCATAATATCGTCAGCGAATAGCATTATTTTATATTCATTATTACCTATTTTTATGCCTTTAATATTATCAGTCTTCCTTATTAGTGAGGCCAATGGTTCCATAAACAGCAAAAAAAGCAATGGGGAAAGGGGGCATCCCTGTCGTGTACCATTAGTAATCACAAATCTCTCTGTTTCGAAATTTGTTCCTGCAATGTAAGCTGTTGTATTCTTATAAATAGCTTTTATTGTTTTGGAGGCGAAATTGGCTAACCCAAATTTCTGTAATACTGCATCCAAGAATTCCCAACTAACCCTGTTGAATGCTTTTTCTGCATCCAATGACAGGATTAGTGAGGGAGCCCTTCCCTTCCTAATGGAAAACATTAAATCAATTAGACGTCTGGTGTTATCTGTTGCTTGACGGCCTTGGACAAATCCTGATTGATCAAAATGTATCAACTTTGGTATAATTTTATTTAATCTGTTAGCCATGATTTTTGTAAAAATTTTCAGATCTATATTAATGAGGGAAATAGGTCGGTAACTGGTTACTTCTTCTGGGTTTTTCCCAGGTTTTAAGATATTGATTATTTTAGCTTCTGATAATTCTGATGGCATTTTCCCATAATTTTTAATCTCATTAAACATATTTTGCAAATGTTCTCCAATTTCTTTTTGAAAACATTTATAATATAGATGGTCAAAGCCATCTGGACCTGGGGCTTTATTCGCTTTTGCTTTATTAATTACCTCCTCTATTTCCTTCACAGAAATATCTTGATCCAATAATCTTTGATCTTCTTCTTGTACTTTTGGTAGAGTCACTTGACTCAAAAATATATTTATCTCTTCTATATTGGGTTTTTTAAATGCCGGGTTATTATTTAAATTATATAATGAACTATAAAACGTCTTCATGATTAAGCTTATTTTATCAGGGTGAATATTCAGAGTATTATCAGGTCCTCTTAGACTATAAATTTTATTTTGAATTTTTTGTCTTTTTAATTTATTAGCCAGGTATTTGCCTGTCTTATTCCCCATTAGAAAATTGTATTGTTGAAATTTCCAAATCAAAGAGTCAGCCTGATTTTGTAAGATTTTATTTATTTGGGCTTTCTTTTTTGCAATCAACTCTGATCTTTCCACCAATGGGTTCGCTCTATTTTCTCTTAATTTATTCTCCAAATCTATATGGAGTTGTCTCAGGGCTTTCCCCCCTTCCCCATGTATCATCGCCATTCGTGATATCATTTGACCTCTTATAACTGATTTGTATGCACACCAAAGCATAGATGGTGAATCTACAGTATTTCTATTAATTTTAAAAAATTCATTAGTTTCCTTTTTTAGGAATTCCAAAGTATCCTCGTTCTTGAATAAGATCGGATTTAACTTCCATTTTTTTTTTTACTTATTTTTTCTTCTTTTAAATTAATACCTAACAATGAGTGATCAGACCATGTAACGGTGTATATTTTTATGTCCTTTATCTGCCTTATTGTATGTATATCTGTTAAGAAATAATCTAATCTTGAGTAAGAATTGAAGCGGTTTGAAAAAAATGTATAATCCCTCTCATTTGGATGTAATAATCTCCATGCGTCGAAGAGGTCTTCATTTAATATTATTTTTTCAAAATCTTTAGAAATTTTCTTAATCTGATTTTCTGAATTTTTTTTAATTGTACCTGTTCTATCTTTTTCCGTATCCAGCACCATATTGAAATCCCCTCCAATTATTAATTGTCCTTTCCTAATTTTTTTAATTTCTTTCAATATCTTTTTAAAATATCTAATTTGTTTTGTATTTGGTAGATATATATTGGCTATTGTCATATTTACTCGATTTATTGTACCAGACCATATTATGTATCTTCCCAGGGGGTCTATAATCTTACCTTCCTCATGTACTTCTAAGTTGTTACTAAAGAGGATTGATACCCCTCTAGATCTTTTATTATATGTTGAATCTATTTTAAGGTTGTAATTTCTATTATTTACATATCTTAAGGTGTCTTTATCCCAATGTGTCTCTTGTAGTAAAAGAATATCTACTTTGTTTTTTATATAATGATTATAGGCTATTTTCCTTTTCGATGCAGAGTTTAGTCCATTGACATTATGTGATATTATTTTGACCATTTTTCCAATTAATTCTTATAACCTTATCTTTATATTTTACATGGTCTCTTTTAATATGTCTAGTGCTGTCTCGACTCTTACTATTGATTTTACCTGTATAAACTGTATCTCTGGGAAATTCATTCATTCGTTCATTCTTACACACCTTGGGCTTTTTTTCCTTGGAACTTAAAATAAGTCCAAATTTGCTTGTTTTCGTATTTTTGCCCTTCATTCTAAGCAATTAGTAAGGGCTGTTATGCCAATTTTAGGAAATGCTAGGAATTATAATAAACTTACTAGTTCATTAGTTGGGAGGTCATATGATCTTAATTCCCTGATTTACGCCCTTCTTAAATATTATCGTTATGTATTTTAATTTTCTTCTTACTCTCCTTGTCACTCTATTCTTTCTTAGTTTTTCTCCTTCTTTTTTCCTTCTTTTCCCTTTTTTTTTTTCTTTTTTTTTTCCTTTTTACTTTTTTTATCCACTACTAGTATTCAGGGGCATATGAGTAATATAATAAAAAAAGATGTCCTTATCCCCCTTAACTATAATATTCCCCATAATGTATTCAGAAGATGTCCTCCTACTCTTTTTCATTCTACTTAACCCTTCCCTCTGGCATCTTCCTCCCCATATTTCTCCCAAGACATATCATTCAATGCATATTTTACAATAATTTTTTATCATGATTTAACATTCATATATTATTCTGATAATTTATACATTATTCTCTTTTACACTAGAAAATCAAAATATCTATACATTCCCCTATATATCTTTATTCTAGAGGGAATCCATACCATTTTCTCTAGTCCTTGTACCACCCATACATAAATAATGTGATATATCCAGAGAACTAATATTAATATTTACATAAATCCCTTTTCCTCTTTAATATAACTTTTCTCACTTTTCTTTTACCTTCTTCCCTCAATTTACCCTTTCTTACTCTCTTATCCTCCTTTTCTCTCATATAGTAAGTATGGATTCTCCTCAATACATATAACAAACAATTCTAAAATTTTATTACTTTATAGTTTTTGAAGTGAATAATAATTTGTTAAATATTTCTTTAAATCTGTAAAGTGCATGTAAATAAAGTGCTTAATTTTCCCCCTGTGAAATATTTCCTTAGTGTTCTCTCGATGAAAAAAGTGTGACTTTCCTCCTTCCCTCCCCTTACTCTCCTAATTAACTTTGTGTCAACAAAAAAAAAAAAAAAAAAAAAATATATATAAAAAAAAAAGCAAAAAAAAAAAAAAAAAAAAAAAAAAAAATCTCTAGTATAGTGGGTATTTTTTAAACTCTTCCTATATTTTCCCAGTTCGTAACATTATTCTTTCTAAAACCTTTTATATAATATCCATCTAACTATCCAAACTTCCCTTTCTTTGTACAAATTCAGTGTTTCCGTTGCTATTTTAAATTTCTATACCTCATTAAAAGTGCATAAATAAAGTGCTTATATTTATATACATAATGTAGGATTCCCAATCCTTCTATATAATTGATTAAAGTGCTTTGTATCCTATAATAGACTATTAAAATCTATAAAGTGCTTTCATAGTAAGGTGCTCAATGTTCACTACCATAGTATTGGTGATCTCTTAGTGGGTACCTATATTCTAACTCCTACATACTATACACCCCCATTACATATCTACTAGAATAAGTGGACCAACCCATAATCAAAAAAAAAAAAAAAAAAAAAAAAAAAAAAAAAAAAAAAAAAAAAAAAATAACAGGCAAGAAAAATAGACATTATAATAGTGCTTTTTCTTCAAGGACTTTTCCTCTTCTCTATTATTTCAGGGCCCATTCCGGATTCTTTAAATTTAATTGGATATTGTCTTTGGAATTATTTGAGAGATCTACTTCTATGTTCCATTTTTGTAGCAGCATAAGTCCTTCTTTCACAGAGTCTATTTTATTCCAGGAGTTGCCTTCCATTATGTATAGACCCGTTGGGTACTTCCATCTGTATTTAATTTCTGCGTTCCTTAAGCTTTGTGTTATTGCCGTATATTCTCTTCTTTTATCCAAAGTATATTTGGACAGATCCGGAAATATTTTGATTTTATCATAGGGTACCTCCATTGTCCTTTTTAAGTAATTAGCTTTAATTATTGTATCCCTATAGTTAGTGGATTGAAACTTGACTATAACGTCTCTTGGTATATTTTTATCTAGTCCTCTAGGAAGGGAAATCCTTTGTATATTTTCTATTTTCATTTCATCTTTGGAAATTTGTGGAGATAAGTTGGTGAATAAATCTTTGATATAACCCCATAAATCTTTTTCAGATATATTTTCGTTTATTCCCCTTATTCTAATATTTTTTTTCCTTGATCTATCTTCCATGATATTAATCTTCATATTTAGTTCTTCAATCTTATATTCCAATTTATTTGTATATTTCAATAATGCATTATTATCCATGATTAGTTTGTCGCATTTGGTTTCCAATTCATTAATTCTTTTATTAGTTTCTTTTACTGAGTTTGTATTTTCCCTCAGCTGTTTTGTTATTTCCAACATGATCTTTTCTTGGGAATCTTGTAGAAGGTCTTTCATTTTTGAATAGGTTAATGGTTCCTCTTGTTGTATTTCAGTATTATCATGGGGAGAGTGTGTTATTTTCTTCGGGGAAGGAGTTATGGATTGTTCCAATATGGATGATTCTGATTGCGTTGTTTCTAATATACTACTTTTTTGTTTTGGGGAAAAGAATTGATTTGATTCTGGAACACCAGGTTTCTTCTCCTTGCTTTTTATTTTTATTATATTTGATGATTTCTTATTTGCCATCTTATTATTTTTTGGGAGGTATTCCTGGGATTTTGTGATTTTTAGTTATCTCCACTATTCTTTATCTCTTTCTTTTCCTTTAACTTCTTTCTTCTCCCCCTTTCTCTTCCTTCCCTTCTTCCTATCCTCCTTCCCCTTTCTTGTTTTCCTCTTTTATTCCTCCTTTCTTTATATAGAGTCCTTTTAATTTTATTTATCTTTTATGGTTTAAATTGGTGTATGGCCTTTAGTAGTGTTTTAGAAGAGTTCTTTCTATATCTTCATCTTCGCGCCCTTAGCCTCTTGTCTATATCATATTTTCATACAGCTTGTTTGTGGTTTATACCCTTTCTCCCCAACTCCCTCTACCTCCTCTGCCTCATTATAGTTCTATATCCTTTATTTTTATTCCCCAATATCGCTCCCTTGCAGATTGTAGCAGGTTCGTATTTTTCTGGGGCTTTTGTGCTTATGGCATAGTATGCCTCTTTCTGATATTCGCCTTTGTTGTTGCAGGACTTTTATATAATTTATTCTCTTTCTTAGTCCCCTTTAGGTCTCCCGAGCTCTCTCGCGGGGAAACCTCTCTCCTTCGCGCCCTTTTTGCGCGGTTTGCTCGTATTCTCGCGAGATCTTCACGGGGACCGTCTCCGTCCTCCGACTTTTACAATACTCAGCGAAATTTGATTATTAGGCTTAATTCCGCCTTATATTATTACTTATAGCTTTGGGAGATTATCTCTATTTGTTTGTTTAGATCATCTTTTGAGGCATAGTGGGAGGGGGGATGGGAAGTATATAGGGTAATTACACACACTAATAGATTACACTTATAGCTTTTTAAATAGTCTTTACTTAGCTGTAAGTTGGTGGGATGGTCCCTCTTGAGGCTTTCAGGCGTCTGTTTTTATCGTTGTGACCTTGGATCCAGGATCCGATATGGGCTCAGGATTACTGCTGTCTGCAATACATGACCTCCCAGCTCTCCTACCACCAGCTCATCTGCGAGCCGGTGTGTGTTCCACTTCCGGTACCGCCCTCATTCTCCCCGACTTTGCTGACCTTAACTGAAAGGAATGCCTAAATGTATGTTTTCTGTATTTATTGCCTGTTTTAAAATACAAACATTTCATAACGATCTAGGCAAAACAGGCCACATACTTAATTTTTAGCAACTTATGTATTGGTCGTCATTGCCTCGTCATAACTCAAAATCTGTAATCATTGTTACAATTTTATTTATTTATGTTTAGGCATGCAGATAGCATGAACTACAGTGCTCATTTTAAATATTGTGTATTGTAAATCATTTATTACTTTGTAAACATTTTATTAATTTATTTTTGAAATTATTTACTACCATTTATGTTTTGATTGATTATACATTTTACAGTATAAGTTTAGGCAAAAAATAACAATTTGAATTTAGAACTGTAGGACCTGGATTAAAATCCTGATTATTCCACTTTTTATTTTGTCACATTAATATTTTGTATTTAAGTTAATTATTTATTTGAAAAATATTACAATTTCCCGTGGTTTCATATACATTTTGTAATTTATTTTACAAAAAATAAAAATGACTCTTTATAAAAAAGGATATTAATAGCCCTTCCTATAATTTACAGCCTATTGGTGGATTATTATTGATATCAAAGTCCTCCCTGAGCATCACTATAATAGTTGTCAGTGTGCGTTACGTTGTGATATTGGTCACGTTCAGTTGCGGCCCGTTGACGCAGCACTTGGGCTCCTCTACCCCACTCATGCGCCGGATGTCTATTTGTAAAATTCTAGCTCACAAACTTTTTTAGCATTTTTTTAGAAGCGGCATAGTTCTAATCAAATAAAGGTGATATTTTTAGGTTTCCTTAGACTCAGTCTTTTTATTGTAGAATTATTTTTTCATGAAAGACCGAATTTACAGCCTTATTAAATTGTGATTCGGTAAATGTAAAAGGGCTCTATATAAGCACACAGCATATTTTTTTTACAGAAGTTTTTAGTTAGTGAAGACCTTGCTTTTAGATAGAAGGTCACTAACTAAAAACTTCTGTTAAAAAATATGCTGTGTACTTATATAGAGCCCTATTAAATTTACTGAATCACAATTTAATAAGCCTATTAATATTTAGAGCATGTTCTTTAAAATGTACGATAAAAATAATTTTGTTCCATATCCCTTTAAAGATTCTGTATAAGAAAATGCAATGTCCAGTACTGCGCTATTTTGATGATAATCACTCGTGTCATCCACTTTGTCTCCTTATCTTTGTTATGTCCCTATAGCGTCCTGAAACACACTCATCTCAGTGTTTTAATTATTTTAAAATCGATCAGGTCACATGTATAAAAAGTATGCCTTAACTCCCCAGCCCTGGTGTCCTTACTGAATCCTTGTTCCAACAAGGAGATCTGCACTGATAACGGCACAAACTGCACTGTCCCAGAGTATCCATTCTGCCGTGACAGCAGCACCTTCAGCAAGTTCCTGCTGGATCTATTCAAACTGACCATTGGCATGGGAGACCTAGAAATGATCAACAGTGCCAAGTACCCAGCTGTCTTCATCATCTTGCTGGTGACCTACATCATCCTCACTTTCGTGCTCCTCCTTAACATGTTAATCGCGTTGATGGGGGAGACTGTTGGCCAGGTATCTAAGGAGAGCAAGCAGCTCTGGAAGTTACAGGTGAGCAGGATCCATAGATATCATGGGAGGGCGGTTACAATAAGAGAGGAGTGGAGAAATGGAATGTAGAAGGAAAACAAGAGTAGAGGAGAGATGGATCAAAGAAGAGGGAAAAGAGAAACAGAATTTGTATGGAGAAGTTTATACAGAAATTAACATACACAAAGACTAAATGTACCACTGCTTTTTTAGACACAAGTTTCAATATATTTATGCTCAGATGGGCCATCTAAACATCAAAATGACCATGAGGAATTTGACTGGTATTTTAGCATAACCGAACGCTATAATCCTCAACTCCAGTTCTAGGGGACCACCAACAATTCACATTTTAGGTATATCCCTGCTTGAACACAGGTGAGCTAATCAGAGGCTCTGCACGTGGTTAAACTGAATTATCAAGCTTCCGATTAGCTCACCGGTGCTCAAGCAGGGATATACCTAAAATGTGAAGTGTTGGTGGCCCCTGAGGACTGGAGTTGAGGAACACTGATCGAAGAGATTGTCCTGAAATAAATTGAGCCTTGCCTCTTCTGTATGGCCCAGAGTTTTTCTTGCCCTGATATTTACCTCCTAGCTATTTTTGCAGAGTTTATAGTAAGCTTAGTCATCTCATTAATATACAAACAATTTTTTGCATTAACACTTGTTTTTGTTTTTTTAGTGGGCAACCACAATCCTAGACATAGAGAGGTCATTTCCAGTTTTTATGAGGAAAGCATTTCGTTCAGGGGAAATGGTAACAGTTGGGAAGAACTCTGATGGGTCTCCAGATCGACGTTGGTGTTTTAGGTAATGACATAATTTTATCACTATTCTATTTCCTTTTTTTCTTAAACTACCAAACATTTTTGTCAACATGTCAATTTCCATTTTATTACCTTTAATTTTCACTTTGTGATACTTAACCAAGGCACAGTTCCCCAAACCATTTTATTATATTTATTTGATCATTAAATTATTTAAATACAAATCTATACTAAGCAGGCATACCTACTATGTGTGTTTTACTATGGTTTGACACATTAAATAGCCCTAGATGGAATAATTAATAAAAAGTAAAAATGCCGCATTTATTTGCATTATTATGATTTGAAGTAATTCCTCCTTCATAAATGAAACCAGTTTAGGCTAGTTATGGGCACAAATGTAGTATAGTGTTGTCTTGTTTAATAGAAAATCCATCTAGTGCCCTATGACAAATGTACAACTTATTGCATCTCATTTAAGTGCCTCTGTAGTCCCATACATTTAATTGTGCTTTTAAAAGAACATATTTTATACATTACAGCAATTGTTTAATTTTTTGACCTAATACATTTATTATATGAATTTAATAACGTTACCAGCTCATTGAAATGAAGTATTATAAATAAGCATAAAAGCATGATAATGTTGCTGTTTAGAGACTCTCAAGACTTGCAAACCTTTTGTGTGCTGTAAAATGCCTCGATAGAGAAGAATTCAGTCCTGCCCTATCTCACTTGAATTTCATTTTTTATATAAAGATTTTTATTTTTTTTGTAATGTTTAAAATCGATCTTTAAATGCAAGATGGAAAATCTTAAACTACAGTGGGCCTTTAAATACCATGAATTTGCACACATGGAGCGACGATGAATATGTGTGTATGTATGTGTGTTTGATAATGGCTATGGATTGAAGAGCGAAGCATTTGCATGTCCCAGCTCATCTTCCCAGAATGCAGTGTAGTTTTTCTCGGAATTCTGAGTTGGAAGCAGGTTTTTTAATTTGTTTTTTAGACATTCAAATGTGAACACACTATTGATTTTTTATATATATATATATATATATATATATATATATATATATATATATATATATATATATATATATATATATATATATATATATATATATATATATATATATATATATATTCCTTTTTTATTTATTTTTTTTCAATTTGTTTCTGTGGAAATTAAAGTGCTGTTTATATGTGGGTAAGCACTAGACATAACTAATTATTCTTTAATTATACAGCCGAAAGGATGCTTTAATTAGCATGCTAAGCATAAGCAGCAATAGCAAACACTTCGTTTTAACCTATTAAAAGTAAGTAACACAGCTCTAACGTCTGGTGGATTCTTCTGAGAAATCAGGTTAAATAGAGGTTCCTTGAAATGGTTTTCAGGTCACTGCTGCTTTTAAAGCATTTGACTACAGATAAGCACGGCCATCTAATTTGCCTTTTTACTCCTTGATTAGCGATTTCAAATGTTTGTTTGAACGTTGAAGGAAAATGTAAAACGTTTTCAAGGAAAATTAATTAATACAAAGAGTAATTAATTCAAATTTCTGTAGATCTTTTTGCATGTGGTCGGTATACTACCACACATACAATTAACAAATACAAATAGTTCACATACACCAAACACGGAGTAGAATGGCTATATATATGTGTATATATATGTTTGTGTGTGTATATATATATATATATATATATATATATATATATATATATATATATATCTGCCTTCCAACATGATGCCTTTTAAGATTTTGCATATATTAAACCTCTACATCATTTACTAAACTATAACCCAGGGCCGGCAATTTCTTTAGACGTGTTTTATGCAATTTAAATCTCCTGCCTTTTCTAACAAGATGATGTATTAAAGCAGTGAGAGGTAAAATAGACAGAAAATCTATAAATATTTATATATAAATTAATAATGAGCACTGCAGTATATTATGATACCTTTTGTATTGGACAAACACCTTATTTATATATATACTGTATGTATATATTATCTGCAATGATATACAATTCTGAATATGAAGTGTAATTTATTATAATATTTTAACGTATTAATAATGTTAAGCTGTATATTTTACCTATATATATGGTCTTTCTTATGTATTTATATATTGGGTCATTCTTGAATTCTTTATCTAATGTTTTACTTACTTACTTACTTACATACATACATACATACATACATACATATATATAACATTACTGAAGACCCCTGTACCAGATTAAAAAGTTTAAATAGCGACTGAAGACAGGAAAACTGTACCATCACATAGAACTATCAAAATACAGACAATGAGAAAACACTTTTTTCATTTCAAACAGTATTTTTAGATTTGAATGCTGCCCTGTTAGTTTTTTTACAGCACTCAGTGGGGTTATTTAAAGGGTCTCTGTCACCCCAGCTGGAAGTTGATTTAATTTTAAATGGCATTGGAAATTGGCTATACATTGTATTCAGTTTGTCTCCACAGTAAATATTTCTTAAATATTTTGAATTGATTTTGCATCGCCTGTTGGCTAATGTGTGACTCAGAGTGCTTGAAAATCCCCAGGATTGACTCAAAACTTTAGAATACAATGCATCACACTTATAGCTAGTTTTTGATTCTCTTTTTAAGAATAACCTAAATAAACAACAACTTTATTTTAGGGTGATCAAGTCCCTTTGACTTGAGCCTGGAGCTCCACTGGGGGTATTATTGAGCCTACGGGTCCTGAAAGGCCCATATATCTCAAACTCAATCTCTTGATACAGAACTGATGAAATACTCGTCCCTTTAGTATGAGCCTTGTGATGACATATAAGTATGTTCTGATTATATCAAAGAACTCATGTTGGTGGAGAAATAGTTTAGTAGCAGAAGGCAGCCTTCTAATACTGGTCAGATGAGTCTTAGTCTTTGTTCTCATATTAGCAAATGTTCTTTTTATGCCAAAACCCCTACCTAGCTTGCCTGATATGAACAATTGAGAAATATGCTTGTATACACATATTGGCTCAGGTTATGTTAGCCACATTTTGAGTTAAAGGACCACTGCACAATGAAATAAAATACATGCTTCAAACTTTGAGTCTGAGGGCATAATTAAACAGGAAAAAGTCATACATTGAATTTTTAATTAGAAAAAACAAAATGTTGATAACTCTGCAGTGCCCTGGAGGGATCCATAATACGTTGGTGGAAGTTGTGTACAAGAGGGACGTTTACATTTTAATAGAGATGTGGTTGTACTGAATGATGGAACGTGTCTCCTACTAGGCCAGGGGTATGGTGGCAATTTCAGTCTTCTCCTGTTATCAAAGACTTTGGATTTTGCCTGTTTCTCCACCTGCTCCCCTTCCTACAAACACACACCCCCATCATCGAACTCTCTGGATGTGATGTAACATATACCAAATAGATTCCTGTACTCATAAATGGAGTCTTAAAAAATAAGTTTGTCCATGGTCTACATGGCAGCAAACAAATGTCTTTTTTTTAAATTCTTATTCTTATTATTAATAAACTGCAGTTGTCCTTACAAAGACAACAATACCATTTATACCTAGTAATAATTAAAATGAAAACCTTACTGGTTTAGATGCACAAGTATTCACAGAGTGCTGCTAAATACTTTTATTCATTATTTACAGCATAAAGATGCCATCAAAGCATAGTTTACAGCCTCAGTCACTCCAATGTGAAAAAATACATTTAGTTTAATAGTAGTAATATGTCCTTCCACTCCTTCCATACAACATATTTTATAGGCCACTGCCTAACTGAACAGAGCATTTCAGATTTAATTTTAGAACTTGATTGAGGAGGTGCCATGACCTTGAAAGCTTGCAATCTAATCCTACTTGGATGGCCATTCAAAGGTATACTCTCCATTGAAAATATTTATGTAACAAATACACTTAATTAAGATCTCCTAAAAGCATGTTGAAATACTAACTTTTACATTTTTCAAAAAAAAAAAATCAATTAAGTCTGTGTTTACATGTATCACTGACTGCCCACTTTGACATGCTGTTTCAGCTATGTGTAGTGAGCAAAAGAAACAAAAAAACAAACAAAACAAACCCGTTAACCCTCAACAAAACAATCTGTGCAGATCATGGAATACTGGAAATACCCAAAAGGTCAGCTGTGGGTCAACTTTTCATTATATTCCTGAGTTCAGGGAAACACTGCTATCAATCACTGTCCTCACAGTAGAGCTCTGCTGTCTGTTATTAATCGTGAAACAGCCATTAGGCAGGACAGACTGTGTTTTTAATGACAGTTTTAAGTCTGTTTACAAACAGAAATAATTTTAACACACAATCCTGTGCTCTTTCACATCATGAATATCACTTACAGTGAGGTAAATATCCCTTTAATGTTATGGGGTAGATGTTAGAAAACTGCTATATTAAATAGGATGTAGAGTAAATTAATTATATTATTTCATGCTTGGAACAGGCATGTGGAAAATTTAAAACATGTTATTCGTACATGAAGAGGATTTAAATTGATGCTGCAGTAAATTTTTAAACCTATATTAGCTGGTGAATAAAGAGTACCAAATCTAAACCAAAGTTACAGCTAGGGCCCAAATAGTATAGGGGAACTGTAGTAGTGGTAATATAAATATGACATAGTATAAATGAATGTCTTGCATATAGTTATGAAATTACACCTGGAGAGTTGTGACAATGCCCAGTTGGAGTTAAAAAATGTAATAGGATCACATTTGGCTATCATTGGAACATAACACAAGTCCAGTAACAGAAGTGTGGTTTTGTGTCCTGTTTGATAGGCTCCCATCCTTCTGGTCAGTTGAGAGCCAGAAGAGTAACCAGTGACACCAAGCTGTGTAGAGTAACTGGGCTTCTTCTCTTCTAACTCGTAATTTATGACGTCTTGTTTTAAGGTTTTGTTACTTGATCACTGATATTGCTTTTTTTCTTGTCAGGCTTTCATCTGTTGCAAGTATTTTATTTTTTCATTAGCATATCTCTTTAATTAATCGACCACTTTTTTGTTTGGCTCATTGTGTATTTTGGGCCCTACTGGCAGTAAATAGGTTAATCCTGACAGGTTCCCAAAGGCAGCACTAATCGTTAGGAGGGGTGTGGTGGGCCATGTTCAAAAAATGCTTTCTAATTTGCATATTAATGAACTCTCCAGCTATACCACAAGGCACAGCATGAAATAACAGATGGTATTTAAATCTTCTAGTAAATATGAGAGACGGGCAATGAATGGCAATTATGACAGCACTTAATGGAATATCTGTTATTGATTCATAATTAGACCTCATTAGACCCTTGTCTATTTTATGCTTTTTTTCCAGTCGGGTGTAAGAGGTTATCATATGTTCATTGTGAGAGCTTCTACTCTAAATGGGATGATCGGCATAAACACTCATTCATGAAAGGTTAACCATTTCACTGCTTATTGTGATAAAGCTCCCACTGTCATAGAGCAAAATATACCAAAAGCTTATTTCAATGTGCACATTTAGACCACAACAGACTGTCAAAATCAAACCAAGAATAACAGATTACAAATCGTATGACCAATAGAATGATATGTCCATCACCAAACCAATAGATTTCAATGCACATACACCAACAGAATTACATGTTCAGCCCCAGACAAGCAGATTCCAGTGCACATACATAGACCCACAGACTGGCATGTTCAGCCCCAGTCCAACATATATTTCAGTGCACACACCTAGACCAACAGAATGATACTTCCAGCCCAAACCAATAGATTTCAGTTCACATACATAGACCAACAGATTACAATGCACACACATAAACCAACAGAATGGCATGTTCAGCCCCAGACCAACATATATTTCAGTGCACGCACCTAGACCAACAGAATGATACTTCCAGCCCAAACCAATAGATTTCAGTTCACATACATAGACCAACAGATTACAATGCACACACATAAACCAACAGAATGGCATGTTCAGCCCCAGACCAACATATATTTCAGTGCACACACATAGGTCAACAGATTGATAAGTCCAGCCCCAAGCCAACAGATTTCAGTCTACATACAGAGACCAGCAGACTGACACATTCAGACCTAGACCACCAGACTCCAATGCACATACACAGACCAACAGACTGGTATGTTCAGCCCCAGATCAGCAGATGCCAATGCACCCACACAAACCCACAAGCTGTCATGTTCTGCCGCAGTCTAACATATATTTTAGTGGAGATATACAGACCTGCAGATTCCAATGCACAGACACTTTCAGATCAACAGATTTCAGTGCACATAAATAGACCAACAGATTCCAATACCCATACACAATAGACCAACAGACTGACATTTTGACATCCAGACCAACAGGTTCCAGATTTCCTACATAGAAATACAGACTGACAACTTTCTGGCCCAGACAAAGAGATCCTGCACATCTCTAGAACAATAGGCACCTACACGAAAAGTAATTTCCCTATAAATAAAATATATATCACACATGTATGACACACTCAAGCAGAGCAACTGCTACACAAGAAAAAATAAACCGTGAGAAAGAGGGAGCATTTCATCTGAATAGTTATATGCATGAGCACGATATATACAGTGCCTTGCAAAAGTATTCACCCCCCTTGCCATTTTTCGTGGTTTGTTGCCTCACAACCTGGAATTAACATGGATTGTTTGAAGATTTGCATCATTTAATTCACAGAACATCTTTTGAAGATTTTTTTTTTTTTGTGTGTGAAGCAAACGACAAATAGGACAAAATACCAGAAAAAGTAAATGTGCATAACTATTCACCCCCCTAAAGTCAATACTTTGTAGAGCCACCTTTTGTGGCAATCACAGCTCCAAGTCGGTTTGGATAAGTCTCTATGATCTTGCCACATATTACCATTGGGACTTTTGCCCATTCCTCCTTGCAAAACTGCTCCAGCTCCTTCAAGTTGGATGGTTTGCGCTTGTGAACAGCAATCTTTAAGTCTGACCACAGATTTTCTATTAGATTGATGTCTGGGCTTTGACTAGGCCATCCCAACACATTTACATGTTTCCCCTTAAATAACTAAAGTGTTGCTTTAGCAGTGTGTTTGGGGTCATTGTCCTGCTGGAAGGTGAACCTCAGTCCTAGCTTCAAATCAGGCACAGAGTGGAACAGGTTTTGCGCAAGAATATCCCTGTATTTAGCACAATCCATCTTTCCCTCAGCTCTGACCAGTTTCCCAGTCCGGGCTGCTGGTGTTCTTTTACGTGATGTGATGTGTTGGGTTTCCACCAGACATAGCGTTTTCTTTGATGGCCGAAAAGTTACATTTTAGTCTCATCAGACCAGAGCACCTTCCTCCATACATTTTGGGAGTCTCCCACATGCCTTTTCGCAAACTCCAAACGTGCCATTTTGTTTTTTTCTGAACGTAATGGCTTTCTTCTGGCTACTCTGCCTTAAAGCCCAACTCTATGGAGCGTACTGCTTATTATCGTCCTACGTACAGATACTCCAGTCACTGCTGTGGAATTCTGCAGCTCCTCCAGGGTTACCTTAGGTCTCTGTGCTGCCTCTCTGATTAATGCCCTCCTTGCCCGATCCGTTAGTTTTGGTGGGCGGCCGTCTCTTGGCAGGTTTGCTGTTGTGCCATGTTCTTTCATTTGGTTATGATAGATTTGATGGTGCTCCTGGGGATCATCAAAGATTTGGATATTTTTTATAACCTAACCCTGACTTGTACTTCTCAACAACATTGTCCATTACTTGTTTGGAGAGTTCCTTGGTCTTCATGGCAGTGTTTGGCTAGTGGTGCTTCTTCCTTAGGTGTTGCAGCCTTGGGGGCCTTTCAAAAAAGGTGTGTATATGTAATGACAGATCGTGTGACACTTAGATTGCACACAGGTGGACATCATTTCACTAATTATGTGACTTCTGAAGGTAATTGTTATGAAGCCCATAAAAAGCTCTGGTGCAGGGGGTGAATATATACGCACATGACAATTTTCTGTTTTCTATTTCTAAAAAAAATTTTTTCATGTATATAATTTCTCATTTCACTTCACCAACTTAGACTATTGTGTTCTGATCCATCACATAAAATTCAGATTAACAAAACATTGAACTTAAGGCTGTAATATAACAAAATAGATAAAAAGTCAAGGGTGGTGAATACTTTTGCAAGGCACTGTATGTATGTATATATATATATATATAAATATATATATATAAATGTGTGTGTGTATAATGTCCATGATAGCTTGCTACTTAAGACAACTTACAGTGATTGTGTGTAATGATTTAAATGGTAGATTCTGATTGACACATTAATTACAGAACAAATTAGTCCTGTTCTTACTGTAAAATAACACTTAGTGTTTTCATATGATGATATCTTTGTTTTAGGGTTGATGAGGTGAATTGGTCACACTGGAACCAGAATCTTGGTATCATTAATGAGGACCCTGGCAAGAATGATACTTATCAGTATTATGGGTTCTCCCAGACTGTGCGACAGTTACGTAGAGGTAAGTGCCTTATCTTTTTAATGAATGATGAAAATTTATGATGAATTGGGGATGTAAAGGAGGGAATATTTGTGAAGATGGAGAAGTGAAATATTTCTGTATATCAAAAGCTTTAAAGATTCTAGGACCTGTACTTTACCATGTGGGTTTGCTGTTTCATGATTTTTTACCAGTTCTATAAAGTATTATTATTATCATCATTTATTTGTAACGCGCCAACATATTCTGTAGAGCTATACATGGGTAGAGCACTATTTGCTCTTAAATTCCATCTGCTCCTGTAATTTGTACTTAGCACTAGACTGTTTCTGGCATATACTCATTCTTCCTGCCTCCCTCCAGCAAAGCCCTCCGTTCATTCCTAAAATGTCTTGGTATGTGCTCCATATTCACATTTACTATCTTACTATAAGAAAGTATAAATTGAACTGAAGCAAAACTTGTGCACATCATTACTAAATGTCTGATCAGGACAGAATTGATCATCTCTACAGACATACAGCCTTATTAAATTGCCATTTGGCCAATTGAATAGGTCTCTATATAAGCACATAGCATACTTTTTTTTACAGAAGTTTTTAGTTCGTGAAGACCTTGCTTTTGGCTAAAAGTTCACTAACTAAAAACTTCTGTAAAAAAATAGGCTGTGTGCTTATATAGAGCCCTATTCAATTGGCCGAAGTGCAATTTATTAAGGTTGTTAGTGGTATTAGCTGCACATTAATATATAAACATAAATAAATATAAAAAGGATAATACAATAAATAAAATCTAATGTCATGAAAGTATTATAATTTACATCCTGAATGTGTTTACAAAATGTATTTACATTTCAAATCATTTCCATCTTCCTTTTTTCTTGCTATACACGCTTTAAATATAACTGAAATTGTAATTTCATTAAGCACAATATCCAATAAGACTAACCTTACTTATGTTTGTAAATCATCCTCATGTCTTGGTAAAAGATTATTTATCAGAGTGTATATGGACAGTTTAAACCCCCTGTCTATTGAGGTGATCCATATAATCTTTCAGACCATATTCTTCCAGATCGAACCTTTATTTTTTAATTCAACGCTAAATTCCGTTAAACCTTTGCTACAGGATTTTTTAATATTGATGTGTTTCCCAGTGTAATTCAGCCATGAAACTCCAGAACTTTTATCAAAATATGTTTGATAACTGTCAAAGCAGATATAATTATATGTTCAATGAGCTTAAAATTTGAGTGTGTAAATAATAATAATATATTTGTATGTATAAAGCTTCACTAAAGAGATTAGTATTGTTTTACCATCCCAACAACGTAAACTCTTAATAGAGTGGATTTATTTTTGAAAATATTTGCTTGGAAGGCACTCTTTATTATGGAAGCAAACTCAGAAATGAGAGCTTTATAGTTAAATGAAATATTACGGAATGGATTGTGAAGGGAGAGTATGATTTATAATGTAGCATTTTATCCAAGGTTCTCACTGAGAATTTCCAAGGACAGTTCACAACACTCATCTGCAAACCTCCGTATGGAAACGATATGAGAGAAAATTCCAGCCGTGGGTGTATTTACAAAGGAGATTAGCATTCTAGAGAGCGAGGTTCAACATACAGAAAAAAACATTGGTAGATTTTTAACCCTGAAAGCTAATTTTTGTAACCCAGTGAACCTTAATTGTCATATATGACTGGGCTTTTGTCTTTGAAGGAGGTATATATGTACAGTTCAAATGGTACTAATGGCAGCAACATGTTTAAAGTACCAGTCTCCTTCCCATATATTACTGGAAGCAGTGACATGTTATAGGACAGTGGTTCGCCCTGGAGGGCTACACACAGGCCTGGATTTGAAGATTTCCTTTCTGTGCATAGGTGAGCCAATCAGAATGACTTAAGAAGCGATAGTCTCACCGGCAGGGATATCCTCAAATCGTGGCCTGTGTGTGGCTGTCCAGGACCTAACTTGCCCACCCCTGTCATACAAGATAGTTCTGAGACCGAGTGTAATAATCACAGACATTTAATTGGTCAGGCTAACTGATCAAAATGTACTAAAAGAAGAGACTTGTTTAAATCTAAGATTAACTCCTACAATGTCTATCATGAATTCAAAAGTGCAGCTTTGAAATATTATATAAACAACTCCAGGTTAATGTGTTTGCTGCACCTCTTGTGCTAAATTATAATCCATATGAAAACCCTATCAAGGCAAATAAATAAATGTCCCAATGGTTCTTCTCCAGGTTTTCTCTAGTTGACCTTAACAAGATAATATAATGTAATGTGTTTTTGTTTTTTCAAATGCTGCTCTCAAAGTAGGAAAAAATAATTTAATTATTTAACCAATTGATGGTTTGCCCCTGTCAACCAATGAGCAGTTCTATGGATGTATGAGTACTTACCTGCAAATTAAATCTACATCCATGTTTAAGCTCTGTGCACTTCTTCTCGGCTTCAATAAAGATTTTACTTAAAATGTTTTAGTTGAAAACATAACTTTTGGTAATGTTTAAAGCATGATGTTTAAATTATTTTGTGTTATGTTCCTGTAAGAATAGAGCCAATGAGCCTCCTCAGTTGTTTCTATTTTCAAACTTATAATAACTTAAATAGGAAAAAATATTTGAATGTTTAAACCCAATTTTATCGTGCATTTACAAGAAGGGTTTTTACAGGGTCAATTTAATATAGTAGCAAAGTAAGCCCATTGCACATAAAGTGGTCAATTCTAAATAGTGTACTAATAAGAAATATTTATGTGGTTGATCACCCTTCTGGTCAGACTACAGCTTTACAATGAAAACACTGACTTGTAATTAAATGTCTTTGTCCTTAATATCTTTTTCCTGTTTCATTTAGCAGATCGGTGGTCTGTTGTAGTCCCTCGAGTGGTTGAACTAAACAAAAGTCCCCACAACCCCGAAGATGTTGTGGTCCCTCTGGAACACATGTCACAAAATCATGGGAATTATCAAAGACAAGGCTACCCCCAGAACTGGAAGAAAGATGAGACCCATATCTAGATGGTGTTGCTGACCTCTAAGCCATAACACCTTTTGGTTCTCCAGGTATGTCCAGACAAACAGATTTGTCTGGACACAAAGAAGTGCTTAATTCACCATCTGTGCTGCTAACTAAACCAAGGGACATTGCAATTTTGCACAACTTTATTTTACAAGTGGCTGGACCAATTCCCACATTGACTCAAAGGTCCTGATCTAATCTAAATGTTAAAAGGACTCATTTCAGAAATATTTAATTTTTACAAATGATAAAAGGTATTTTACTGTATGGTTTTATGTATTTTAGGAAATCGGGTAAAAGAAGCAGAGATAAAGACTGTTCTTCTTAAATTACAGATTCTATGATGCAATGACCTTCTTTTATTCCTTAGTTTACATAGTAACTTTTATTGAAATCGCCATATATTATGTTGTTTGATATGCTGCATAGAGTTTAGAGGCAGCACTACTTAATGCACATGTGTTAATTATATATATATAATATAACAAGATTGCCCTTCTGTATGTTAAGGTCATTTGTTTGCATTATGTTGCCAATTTCCCCATATTACCAGAATCCTTTGCATGTCCATGTTGGCCAAGATCTATACACTGTGCATATTTGCAATATACAGATAAATTATTTTTCAGAATTCTAAATCCAAAGCTACAAGATATCATATAGAAAACAAACAAAAACAAATACTCCAAAGAAGTTTTGTTTTAATAAATCAAGCTTCGTTTGGCTTTGTGAGTTTTGATCTATGCAGAGAAGCACAACTGATGGTTGTAAAGTACTGTACTCATGTTCATTGAATTTCAGTCTGTAATCAATTTGTATTGCATTCATACTAAATCAAAGAAAACCTCATATTTCAAATTTGAATGAAACTAAATTTCTTTAATAGGTTGCAAAGGGGTGATGGATTGGAATAGTGCATGAAAGTGGTGCTAAACCTGAATCATATATGTACATACTTTGTAGCATACTCTATCATGGAGCCCAATGCCAGATCATATGCAGAGTACTGTATAGTATATGCAGCCTTATTCATCGTAGTCTCTCTATCTCTTATATTTATATATATATATATCTTTACTATTTTGCAATTTTTTATATATATATATATATATATATAAAAAATTGCAAAATAGTAAAGAGCAGATCCTGAAATGGTAGAATTGTGTTTGTACGAGAAGAGTCAGAACAGAAGAACTGTGTTTTAATGAGTAAAATGTTTTTAGTAAGTACAAATAAATAAATACAGCTTTTAATTTATTAGCTATAAGATGCAATTATGCTATACTGGGGCCAGGATTGTTGTTTCTTTGCCTCTAGGTGGGAGGGTCCATGAGCACTTCAATTCTTAGTGCCAGTCCTTTCCAATGGTCTAATGATAATTGCATCAGTCTAAAATGAGCAAAAATGTAAATATTGTATCCATCTTAGTGCAGACATAGTAGTTAATGTTTTGTTTTTATTGTTTTTATCTTTGATTTTTTATTTTTTTTAAGATCAAGGAAAGGAAAATATTGAAGTTTTCCATACACTCTAGTATGGTAACCTTTACAGCGTGAATGGCATTATTTTTATACTTCATTTTTTATTGTTATGCAATGTTCTTTACTTGTCCAGGATGCATTCAAATAAATATAATATTCATAAAATAATATAATAATTTTACAATGTTTCTTAAATAACTTTTTTTTTCCTAGTTCACCAATGATGTGTTTGAGAAACTCAATTGAAGAGAAAAAAGGCCTATGTGTATTAAAGGGTAAAGTGTGGGAGAACTCTTAAAAATTTCAAATCTTGGTAGACATACCAATAAAATAACAAAGAAATGGTTCACCAGCACTTCTGTTTTTGTACACCTGGTTCACATGCGTATATAGATTTCTCTGCACAAAGGTGTCATTTGTTCTATGTAATGAGTTACAAGTACCTGGAACATAGATATAAGGACAATACAATTACACTTGGCTTTTTTATTTACCGTATCTTTTGTAATCCACCACAATAAAATGTTTTACTTTAATGTCTGTTTTCTTTAACTCCTACACATTATGTACATATCACCAGTTACAGGGCTCTATACAGGTGTTACTTATGCTGGATTATTATATGATGTAGGAGTCTCATATGGGTAGCTAATGAGTTAAATCTAGCATTCTGCTGACATTTAACAAACAGTGTAATGAGCCATTCTAGATTAGATCCACCTCGGCACTTGCTGAAGTATCACAGGGAGTGGCAGTACTTTATCGGGAGAAAATGTTTGTGATGTGGCGCTACCCACTACACCCACATAAATATGATGGTTTACTTTATGGGCCCCTAAAAAATCCCTAGAACCCTGCTGAAGATTAATAATGTCTCTCCATTGCAAATTCTGCTACAAACTCTCGGATAGCCCTTTAACATTAAGAGTTTATCCCACCAAAGTCACACTAGCACTATAAATTCTGGTCTCATTGGAAATGTCCACAAACACCAAGGCAGTTCTCAGGAGCACACATCCTATAGCTTATCAGAGTCCCAAAATACGGTATACATTATGGTAGTGCATTCACATGAGGTCGCCAGCAAACAAGTCCATTTTAGTTTAATAACTAAACTACAGTACATGTAAATGCAGCAAAATAAAATGGGAAAAACACAAATCTTAACTCATGGTCACTGATACTAAAAATCAAGCTAGTGGGGGTATTTTCACAGGGGAGCACCACAGAGCTGCTCAGGGAATCCAATCTTGGACGCAGTCCCGCACAATGAATTGCATTCCATTTTCTCTTTTTAAATAACCCTGCTCCATTCCAGTTTTTTTGAGCACAGTCTGAATCAATCAGGGACATTCTTGAATCCTAATTTAATGGATGTATTATGGCAGATAATTGATTTTTTTGTATGAAGTAGATAACCTTTGATTAATCTCATAACTGTGGCTTTAAGGTCAGAGATTGTGGACATGTTCCTTCAGTTTATGTTCTGCAAGTACAATGTTTCATGTGTGTATTAAAATAGCCTAAACTTAGTTCGCCTCACCTTCTGACTGTTGGCATATCCCAGGGTTCAGTCTTACTCTTCTCATAATGTGGTTACTCCCACCTCACTATCATATCCCTGTATAACACAGGATTCCTCCCTCCTCACTTCCTGCTAATTTGAATAGCTACATGATACTTTCCAAGGGGAAAACAGTGTGTGTGAGGGTCGGTGGGATATGGGAGTTGAAGCCTGAGTCCTGCTGCCCATTGCATGGTCCAGAGCCAAAGTTATTGGTCATCAAAAATTGTCATAAATACATGGCATGTCTTAGTAATTACTGACCACTACAAATAGAAAATAAAATGCCATGCCTGGCTAAAAGAGTGCGTACAGCTTGAAAATGACATAGCTCAATGGATGTAGATATTTGGCATCAAGGCCGCAGAAGGGAAGTGACCCATGAGGAACATGGAAAGGGAGGATGTCTTGTCAACACACTCATTTAAATTTTAGTATTGCTATTCTTTTTTGTTTGTAGGGAGACGTGCCTGGTGTGTTTTTATATCCATCATATACATAGTTGTCAGTGTATGTAACATTTGCGATGTTGGTCATGCAGCCCACAAAAAAAAAAAACGTACAAAAAATTAGAACACACACACCACAGGGGGAGACACTGGAAGCCTGGTAGTGAGGTTGCAAGTGAATTACACCCATACAGTGCCTTGAAATAGTATTCACCCCCTTGGCATTTTTCATGTTTTGTTGCCTCACAACCTGGAATTAACATGGATTGTTTGAGCAGCAGCACAGCAGAGCAGTGCAGCAGGGGCGACCCATGCAGCCCAGAAGCCCACATTTAACCCCCAAAGACCATCACCTGCCACTGGAACAGCCTAAGCGGTTGAGGCCTCCACCACCTGGTCTCCTGCTGAACCCGCGCCAGGGACCGAAAGAGGAGCCAGACTTCAAGGAGAGGCTGCTCCGGGAGGTAAGCAGAGCACCGCACACCGGATCCCTCCCTCACCCTCCCTACACAAGTAGTGCATAAGCATACAAAGAAGGGGCAGCCCAGACCCCAACACCCAAAGTGGCACAACTCTATTTGACTCTGTATCTAGAGGGGGCAGGAGGCCATCTTGAGAAACAACCTTCAAGAGGCCCCCCCCCGGAGACAAGGCTACAAAATGGGGCCCAGACAGCACTAACAGCAGCCTTCTTAAGCCTCACAGGGGAGACCCCAACTAGACAGCCTACAACAGCACAATTACTGCCTCCAACGCATCTGTGCAAAGATTAAGATTAAAAGGGGTTAAAAGATTTAAGAGACAGAGTCACAACCCAGCATTTCTCTTAACTAAATAAACGACAACAAGTTGTGAGAAACGTCACAAATAAGCTGGCAAGATTTATCAAGACAAGTTTCACTAGGATTGTAAATATGTTAAACAATACAAAACGCAGGATGCAATAACTCACTGAACTACTCAAGTCACCTACATGAGCCTGCTACCAGAAAAACACTATCCTACCTGAACTCTCATGCTCAACTAAGCAAAATCCCTAGCCTGCTTCACCTACAGCACAGAGTTAGCAGACGGCAATCTCTATAGATCACATCCTCAGGTCAAGGAGGCAGCATGGCGGCTCGCAGCAGCACCAAACCCAAAAAAAAACAAGCTAGTAGAAACACCCAGGAGTTTTACAAAGCTCCAAATGATGCACCACTACTCCCGCACAACTCAAGCTCGCCGGTCAGAGAGGGAGAGCCTGAAGTAGTGCATGCTCAGGTGGAACTAACAAACAAATACATGGAGAAAATAAAACTGATGTTCCAAGAACTAATGACGACTGCTATCACAGACCTGAAAAGGGAGCTGCATGGCCTGGGACAAAGAACGCACCTGCTAGAGGAGCAAACAGACCAGATAGCAGAAGCCCAGATGCATGATCAAGAAGTAATGGCGCAACACTCTACACAGATAAAAGAGCTGACCGACAAGGTTGAAGACCTTGAAAACCGCTCACGAAGACATAACATAAGACTGAGAAATGTCCCAGACAGCATTTCAGACATACTGCAGTACTCAAAAGCGGTCATACTTGGGATCATTCCCACAAGCAGCGAAGCAGACAGGGCTATTGAAAGAGCGCATAGAGCCATTGGCCCGACAAAGGCTAACAACCAATCTAAGGATATAATAATAAGATTAGCCAAACAAAGCGCAAGAGACCTAATACTCACAGCAGCGAGAAGGCTCAAAGAAATCAAAGGTCCGGACAACTCATCTATACAAGTATACATGGACTTGGCTCCGGCCACACTGCAAAAAAGAAAGGAGATGAAACCCATTCTGGAGATATTGTCCAGCCACAAAATCCTCTACAAGTGGGGTTTTCCATTTTCACTAATTTTCCAGCGGGGCGGATCCACTTACAGAGTACACACAGTGGAAGAAGCCGAGATCCTCCTGAGAAAGCTGAATTTGCTAGCAGACGACAGAGACCCAGACCCAGCCTTGCCAAGAGGTGGCAAATATCGGCCAAAAAAACAAAAACAGCAGCCTTCAGTAGGGGGCCTCCTCTAGAGCAAGTTACAGGAGGAGGTCTGGACACCGTTCCGTCAGCCAACTGCGAGGATCCCGATGCTGATCAATGAGAAAGAGTATTGAACACTTTTTTTTCCCCCACAAGCAGGTTGAGCCGAGGAAAATGCAGCAAATAGCTAAAATGTATAAGTTATGTTAGATATAAGTTAGACTGTTATATACAGATATGCAGAACTAGCTGTAGCGGAGCTCTTGAGGTGACTTAAGTGATTTAGAGGGATGAAGATTAAGGGGAGTTTTGAGCCCCTAACAACTTCCCAGGTAGAACCCCCAGGAGGGAGTCCTCTCCCTAAGAGGTCAAACCCAGTAATGGGTGTAATAACTTCTGGCCTCAAAGTAAGGAAACAGTTACGGAGACAGGGAAACTACCAAATTGTTAGGAATTTTTTAAAACAGTTTATTGAAATGTTGAAACTAAGCTTCTGTATCTCTTTTGCTTTTCTTCTTAGTCTATCCAGTTTACAGGCGGTCTCGGCGCCCAAGGCACCCAAGGGGGGACCCCGACGCGGGTCATGGTCCTTCAGCATTCTACACCCAGGTAACCTAGCCGCCACACACTCCCCACAGAGAACATCTACAGCTAACTACACGAAAAACCAATGGCTGACGTAGAGCACAACTTTTTAACACAAAACATAAGGGGCTTCAACTCTCAATTTAAAAGACGCAAAGCCTTCCTGTTCTATAAAAGATTCCATCCATCTGTCATATTTATGCAAGAGACCCATATCGCCCAGGGCAAAGTACCCACTTACCTACACAAGGAATTCCCCATATTCTACACTTGCAACCAGAAAAGCAAAAAAGCAGGCTTAGCTACATTAATACACCGTGATTTCCCATTTGTAGTAGAAAAACAAACCAAAGACAAAGAGGGTAATTATCTAATATTAACAGGAACCATCCTAAATCTTAGAATCTCACTGGTTAATATCTATGCCCCCACCACAGCGCCCACCAGAGCGTTCATTAAATTGCTAAGCACCTTGAAGCAAAAAGACTGGGGCAAAATCATACTAGGAGGTGACATTAACCTTACTCTCGAGCCCTCTGTAGACAGATCAAGAGCAACCCATTTCACGCGTAACATGAAACAGCTCAAAACAATCCACACACAATTGAGGGAGTTAGAGTTGACTGACGCCTGGAGGGGACTTCACCCCTCGGAAAAGGAATACTCTTATTATTCCCCAACTCACAATTCCTATTCCAGAATAGATGTTCTCCTAACTCATACTTCGCTATTTAACCACACAGTGGATGCCCAGATCCACCACTGCCCCTGGTCTGACCACGCGGTAGTGAGCATCAAAATTCAACTGGGACTTAGCCTCACAACCCCTGGGAAGTGGAGCTTAAACGAGGCACTTCTAACCAATCCCGGAACGCTAGCACAAATAGAACATGACATTCAAGATTACATCACGTTAAACATGGTCCCCGAGGCAAACATAGGGTGGGTCTGGGTAGCGCACAAAGCATACATTAGAGGCACCTTAATTAAACTGGCAGCTGCCAGAAAGAAACAGTACATTCAAAAAGAAAATGCCTTATTTAAAAAACTGCAGTACTTGGAAAAAGCAAGTCAGGCCAAAGTTCCTGGGGTCTCTAGAACCCAGCTAGACAATACTAGACTAGAACTAGATGCGGTACTAGCCGTTAAAACTGAACAGGCCCTTAGGAAGACTAGGCATACATTTTACGCCCAGGGTAACAAGCCCTCCCCTATGCTTGCACGCAGACTCAACCTAAAGAAAAACTTAACTCATATCACAATAATTAAAACAGAAAGTGGAGAAATTACAATGAACCAATCGGAAATAAAAAAGACATTCCACAAGTGCTTTCAAGAAATCTACTCGGCAAAAACGAAAGCCAACAACTTCACAGTGCAGGAATTCCTTAACAGCCTAGACATCCCCAAAATCTCGGAGGGGGACTTAGACTCCCTAAATGCAGAGATAACCCCGTCCGAAGTTATTGACACTATATAAAACGCTTAAAACAGTAAAAGCCCCTGGCCCGGATGGCTACTCAAACTTATGCTATAAAAGCCTTGTAAAACACCTTGCCCCACACCTAAGCAAATTATTTAATGAGATGCTATTAGGAGAACCAATGCCAACCGAGCTAAACCAGGCAGATGTAATCTTTATCCATAAACCAGGAAAGGATACGTTAAACCCAAGGAACTATAGGCCAATATCCCTTTTAAAGGGGGACATTAAAATCCTAGCTAAGCTAATGGCAGCAAGGGTAGCCAAATTCCTACCCAAACTAATACACAAAGACCAGGTGGGCTTTGTGCCGTACAGACAAGCTGGGGATAACATACAACGTATTCTAAATGTGTCCCACATAGCTAAAAGTGCGAATATACCTCTCAGTTTAGTAGCCTTAGACCTAGAAAAGGCATTTGACTCCGTTGAATGGCCTTATTTACATGCGGTACTAGATAAATTCGGCATCAGAGGCAAATTTACAAATCTAGTAAACACATTATATAAAGCACCGACGGCAAGCCTTAAGCTTCCAGGGGCTAATAGAGATCTTATAAACATTCAGAGAGGTACGAGGCAGGGATGCCCCTTGTCCCCGTTACTATTCACTCTAGCCATCGAGCCTCTTGCTCAGGCCATTAGAGCATGCCCCATGATACAGGGTATCGAGGTTGGATGCCAACAAATGAAATGTAGCTTGTTTGCAGATGACATCCTGTGCACGCTTACAAATCCGGTAACCTCTATAGCAGCCCTTATGGATTTAATGTCCCGATATGGGAACTTGTCAGGCCTTAAAGTTAATGCAGATAAATCTGAAATAATATGCATAAGAGTGCCCTCAGACCAGGTACAAGCCCTAAAAGAAGGACACTCGTTCTCATGGCCAAGGGGAAGTATCAAATACCTAGTAGTTAATCTCACCCCAGAGATGTCAGCTCTATACAAAGAAAATTATACCCCCCTTTACAAGAAATTACAAGCAGATCTACTTAGGTGGAATAGATACAACCTGTAATGGACAGGAAGAATAAACGCTTTTAAAATGAACATGTTAACCAAAATGTTGTACTATTTTAGAACACTCCCGATTAGTATACATAGAGGAGACCTAGATGGCTTCCAAATAGCGGTATTTCAATTCATCTGGCAACATAAACACCCGAGAATTAACAAGAACCTAATGTATAGAGACAGAGAAGCAGGGGGTCTGGCGTGCCCAAATTTGATACACTACTTTAAAGCAGCCCAGATTTTCTTCCTACCACAAGCCCACTCCAGTGAACACCAACCAATGTGGATATTCCTAGAGAACTATCAAACGAAATCCTACAAATGGGATAATATAATTTGGTCCCCGACACTCCCCCTAATAGCAAAATCAGGCTATAATAATCCAATGATTAAACTATCCTTGCAGGAGTGTAGGGGGGCGAACTCCAGGCGGCAGTTAGCACACTCCGTTTTATCTCTCACAACAGTCCTTTCGGGGTCCCAGATTATGAAGGAGTTAGGGGGGACTCAAAAGCGTGGTGGCTCTCGCGGAAACTAGACCTGCTAGGGGCATGGTTTCAGGACGGCAACCTCCTAACCTCTATACAATTCATAAATAAGTACAATCTACCAGACAGGGAGATATTTAACTACAACAAAATATGCCACAGGGTCCAAGAACTGGTCAAAACCTGGGGACCCCCACAGGACACCTGGTTTGCTAAAGTATGTGTGCAGAATCCCCTTGCCAGAGGCATAATTGGTACCCTTTACTCGCTTGCCAACAAGCCACCTAAAGATCAGAAGCCTAAACACGTCCTACAATGGGAACAGGAATTGGGAATAGACTGGGACACTTAGAGATGGGGAAAAATACACAAGGCACTGACTAAAGGCTCCCTCTTCTTTAGCTATTTAGAGACAGCAACTAAAGTACTACACAGGGTATACATGACACCTGACAGGCTAAATAAGATAAATCCGCTTTCCCCACCTGAGTGCTTTAGGAACTGCTCAGATAGAGGAACCTTTGGCCACATCTGGTGGGACTGCCCAAGAGAACAGGCCTTGTGGCGAAGGGTAACTGCAATGATCTCTGAGGTATTAGACAAGGAAATACACCCCTCTAGGGAGACATGCTTACTGGGAATGCCAGTATTAAACGTTAGTAAGAATTATAACAAGTGGATACAAATGGCCATGCTGGCAACCAAAAGCCACATTGCAAAGAATTGGAAATCACCCTATTTAGATGCCCAAGAGGTTATAAAAAAATTAAACCACATCATGATATATGAAAAAATGACACATTCAATAAACAACTCCCTCTCCACTTTTAGTCAAATTTGGGTCAGATGGTTGGAATCGGACAAAGCTATTTTAATTTAACAAAAACTTTACTAATTTCCATTCTTAATCCACTCGAAAGGGAAGGCGTAACCGGAATGAGGTGGAGACTCTAGGCCAAGGTGACAGGTGCCTTGGGCGTTGATAACTACTGGCGAATTGCGTAAACTGAAGAAGATAGACAGGAAGAACGAAGGGGAAAAAAAAGCAAGGAAGATACAGGTAATAAGTTCATTGACTTGTTTATTTATTGTTTGTTTGATGTTATACTTCCCATTTACCAGGTACATAAGGTAAATCTCGAGCTATGCAAAATTGAAACATCTATATATATATATATATATATATATATATATGTGGATAGGCAACAAGTTAGCTCACATATAAGAATTTAACAAGCTTAGTCTCGAGAAGTCAACTGCTAGGGAAGGAATAGCTAGCAGGCGTTTCCTGCAAAGTTGAGAAAACGGAAAAAGCTTATGGTGGACACATAAAGCAGATACCCAAAATAGTCAGGACAGGATAACCATTATAGACAACAAAGTTGTAAAAGATATCTAAAATATTGTTATAAAAACCTGTTTATGCAAAACTGTGTTGGACCTGCGAGTCAAACAACATTGTGTTACTGAATACTGCTTATGTGTCAATAAAAAGATTTAAAAAAAAAAAAAACATGGGTTGTTTGAGGATTTGCATCATTTAATTTACAGAACATGCGCACAACTTTGAAGATGTTTTTTTTTTTATTATTATTGTGAAGCAGACAATATTGGACAAAATAACAGAAAAAGTCAATGTGCATGTTGGGGTTTCCTAATCAGTAGTTGGCGGTTTGGAACACACAGGCCCCAGTCAGAATTCTGGGGAACCGTACTGGAAGTAACACACACAAAATCATTCTCAGTACTAATTCCGTTTATTGTCACGTCATAGCATAGGTTATATAGTTGCAAAAGAAGGCGGATATTAGAGGCGATTTACAGTTCATGTTAGTCAGTTGAAAGGACAGATAATCAGGTGTTTTTCTGTTTCTTAGAACAACTAGAAATGTTTTGTGTTTTAGTAAGGTTGCAAAAACGTTCCAAGGACAGGAATGTGATATTATGGTTAGGCTATATCTTGTGAATATGTTAACCTCTTCATCAGCAGAATATGTTAACCCCTTCAGTGCATAACTATTCTCCCCCCTAAAGTCAATACTTTGTAGAGCCACCTTTTGCGGCAATCACAGCTTCAAGTCGCTTTGGATAAGTCTCTATGAGCTTGCCACATCTTACCACTGGGATTTTTGCCCATTTCTCCTTGCAAAACTGTTCCAGTTCCTTCAAGTTGGATGGTTTGCGCTGGTGAATGGCAATCTTTAAGTCTGACCACAGATTTTCTTTTGGATTGAGGTCTGGTTGCTTTAGCAGTGTGTGTTTCACTGTGGTGATGGTGTTCTTTGGGTGATGTGATGTGTTGGGTTTGCGCCAGACATAGCGTTTTCTTTAAAGGCTGAAAAGTTCAATTTTACTCTCATCAGACCAGAGCACCTTCCTACATACATTTTGGGAGTCTCCCGCATGTCTTTTCGCAAACTCAAAATGTGCTATTTTGTTTTTTGCTGAAAGTAATGGCTTTCTTCTGGCTACTCTGCTATAAAGCCCAACTCTATGCAGTGTACAGCTTATTGTCGTCCTATGTACAGATACTCCAGTCTCTCCTGTGGAACTCTGCAGCTTCTCCAGGGTTACCTTAGGTCTCTGTGCTGCCTCTCTGATTAATGCCCTCCTTGCCCGGTCTGTGAGTTTTGGTGGGCGGCTGTCTCTTGGAAAGAACATGGCACAGCAGTAAACCTGCCATTTGGTTATGATAGATTTAATAGTGCTCCTGGGGATCATCAAATATTTGGATATTTTTTTTATAACCTAACCCTGAGTTGTACTTCTCAACAACAATGTCCCTTGCTTGTTTGGAGAGTTCCTTGGTCTTCATGGCAGTGTTTGGTTAGTGATGACTCTGGCTTAGGTGTTGCAGCCTCTGGGGCCTTTCAAAAAAGGTGTGTATATATAATGACAGATCATGTGACTTGCAGGTTAACGAACCCTGCAATGAGTAGCCCGTACAGTAGGCGAGAGAAAAGGCATGCAATGAGAGCCTTTGGTGCTCATTGCGAGCCACACAATGACCCCTGAAGGTGCTCACCGTGAAAGGGAGATTCTTGCATTGAGCAAAGGTGAGAGGAAAGGCCCACAATGAGCGCCAAAGGCACTCATTGCGAGCCATGCGATGAGCGCCAAAAGCACTCAGCGTCGGGCTCACGATGAGCACCGAAGGTGATCAGTGTAAAGCAGGACACTTGAAGTACACAGGGGGAGAGGCTCTCAATTAGCGCCGAAGGTGCTCAGAGGACCAAAAGCTTCACATTGTGTGGCAAACGGCATTGCCAGGCTTACAATTTTAATCCCGTCAATTTCCTAGTAACATATATTTGTCAGTAGACCTGCTGCAGCATATTGCCTGAGGTTTTGGAATAGCAGTGAACTCCCAATTTTACCAAATGTCATCAGATTTTATCCTTTAATAGCACTCCAATTTCTGATTCCAGTTTTAAAAATACTGTATTTATCACATACAACTAGTCACATGTTCAAAAACACATTAATGCATTAGATGACAATGGCAATCAGTTATAGATTCATGAATAAATATCATATTAAAGGTTATTTAGAACGAGCAAGTGCAGAAATCAGACTTCCTGATGTTAAATGAATAGTGTCTGAAGGAAATAATGAAGTCTTGAACAACACATGGCTTCCAAATGTGTGCATGGCAATGCAAAATAAATTGAGCTACAGGGAGAAGTAACAGCAAATGCAGAATCACAATGGAGAAAGCACGTATTAGACCTTAAGGAACTGTACAAGAGAACAGAGAAGCTAAAGGAACTGCAGTTGAGGAACCTACAGTAGAAGAGTTGGTTCTGTGAGCTGCAGTGGCGGCTGGTGACTTTTCAAGTTGGAGGGGCGACAGGGCGAAACATAGCCACCCATTTTATAACTCCTCCCCCTGATGTCATAATGACCTTTATAAGCCCCGCCCAATGACCTTATGCTTGTAAAGCCCATTGAAATACATGATCTGCAATGCAGAAATGTCAAGAAGTAAAGTAACAATGTGTTAAATTCATTGGTATACAATATAGATTGAAAAAACTCATGTGACAAGACTACAGCAATATCATAATTGCACCTATACGTATTAACAGAAAAATTAAAGGAGTGACACCTACCATTAGTCGGCTCTTCTTCTCAGGGTATTCACGTTCATTAAGTTGACCAATGAGTAGAAACAAATCTGCAGCCACATAGGGTTTGCACCTGGGGTTGAAAGAAAACAAGCAAATCAATCATACCATTCAAGAACAAAACCATACTTAAAAAACATTAAACGACCAAGTGGAACCATATAGGCCCCAAACATACCTTAGAAGACCAAGTGTGACTATAGGCCCCAAACATACCTTAGAAGACCAAGTGTGACTATATAGGCCCCAAACATACCTTAGAAGACCAAGTGTGACTATATAAGCCCCAAACATACCTTAGAAGACCAAGTGTGACCATAGGCCCCAAACATACCTTAGAAGACCAAGTGGAACTATATAGGCCCCAAACATACCTTAGAAGACCAAGTGTGACCATATAGGCCTCAAACATACCTTAGAAGACCAAGTGTGACCATAGGCCCCAAACATACCTTAGAAGACCAAGTGTGACCATAGGCCCCAAACATACCTTAGAAGACCAAGTGTGACCATAGGCCCCAAACATACCTTAGAAGACCAAGTGGGACCATATAGGCCTCAAACATACCTTAGAAGACCAATCAGCACTGCATAGGCCCAAACCAGTGGATCTTGGGATTCAAGAAAACAACAACATTTCACTTCTGTTTAGACAACACAATAATCAATGTCAAACAAACACGTTGAATTAGCATATGGATAACCATATGAGCAGTAACGCCACGCCAAGGCTTCAACAATTGTTACTGACCATTCACACACCTTTCATAGCTCCTTCAATATGCACACCCACACACCATTCATACTTTACTTACCACTAGTTATTTTTGGTAGTGAGGTGGTGTTATTTCTGAGAACTTTACGTACCCTTGAAGGTGCCTCCAATTCCTTCAAACCAATGCATTTAACCGCTACAGGACCATGGTGCTTTTTAATTACTTTTTTGATCCTTTTTTCAATGTGGAGAAGCATCTTTCTGGTTCTTTAGTAGTCTTCGTTGTTGTAAGCAGGATTCCTTATAGCTTCACTCACTCTGTTAAATTATGTAGATTAAATTGATGCTAAAGTTGCTGCAGAGCAACAGCACTTGTACAGACATGGAATTCTTGCTTCCTGTACACAAGTGACAGCTACCCTTGGAAGTGCCTCCAATTCCTTCAAACCACGCCAAGGCTTCAACAATTGTTACTGACCATGCACACACCTTTCATAGCTCCTTCCATATGCACACCCACACACCGTTCATACTTTACTTACCACTAGTTATGTTTGGTAGTGTGAGGTGGTGCTGCTTAACGCAGTTTATCTTTGCACACCTTGGGGGTATGCATTCTTCTTTGCTTCAATCACTTGTATTTTAATTTTGCACGGCGATCTTTCAAAGAAGAAAACTTCTCAATGGTTTTTTCATTGAAGTCTGGGATCTCGGAAATCAGTTGCTTTTCCATTGAGAGCATCGCCAATGCATTCAACCGCTCCAGGGACATGGTGCTTCTTAAAAAGGTTTTTATCCTCTTCAATGTTGAGAAGCATCTTTCTGATTCTGCAGTAGTCATTGGTGTTGTAATCAGGATTCTTAATAATTTTACTGTCTCTGTGAAATCATTCTGCAGATTAAATTGATGGAAAAGTTTGTGCAGAGCAACAGCACTTGTACAAGTATGAAACTCTGTCTTCCCATACAGAAGTGACAGCTCAGTGCGTAATTGTTCCTTCTTCAGTATTGGATATGCTTGCACGGTGTCTTCCAGAGCTTGGGTTGGAAAGCAAGTGCCATGGGTTTTATACAAGTCACTTTGAACAAGTTTGGCACTGACTAGGTGATTTGAAAATGAAAAACGTTCTTTTGCATGAACCACCACTATGTCACATACCTCTCTTGAAAGTTGTCTCAAGGTTGAGATCTCCGCACTCCGTCTGTTGACTGTTAGATCGCTCGGCAAACTTGCTTCTATCTCTTCCACAGAATTACGGATTTTCTGGATGCTGGCGACAAAGTCTTCTGTGACTTTTTTGATATAAACAGTATCCGTGTCTCGCTTCTGAAGCTGACTATAGAGGATGTCAACATGTGGCATTATTAAATGAAATAATTTAAGGAAGTAAAGGAACTCCCTGTCTTCCAGCATTCCAATGAAACCTGCGGCTTCCCGTATAGATGTTGGATCAAAGTTTAGACATGCTTCAATTGTCTGGAAACACTCAAGTAGCGCATCTCTGTTCTCGTAGATTACGTTCACGGTCCTAACGTTGAAGTTCCATCGTGTCGGTGCACCTCTTGGAAGTCTTCTACCAACGACCTCATCCAGAACTCCAGTCCTTTTTGGAGAGCGTGAAAAAAAAGATGGTATGCCGCCTATGTTGGAAAAAAAAACTCGAACTCTTCCAATCCTTGAAACTGCTTTCTCCATTATTAGGTTCAGTTGGTGAGCATAGCAATGGACGTAGTGTGCGTTCGGGTACACGTCTTTTATTTTTCTTTGAACTCCTCCTTGATCTCCACGCATCACACTGGCACCATCGTAGCTTTGAGCTATGAGTTTCTTCTTGTCTTCTGGCTCTGGGAGAACAGTATTCAGTGTTTCCAGCACAACAGCAGCAATCGAGTCTGCATCCGTTGATTTCATTTCCGTGAAGCCATCAAATCTTTCCACCACTTGATGCTTCTTGTCAATGTAGCGATAGACTACAACGCACTGTGTCCTAGCGGAAATATCGGTTGTTTCATCCGCTTGGATTGCCACAAACTGGGCTTCTTTAAGCTCTTGGTGAATCACTTCCTTTATAACTTCATGCATGCAGTCCAGTAGCTCATTCTGCACGGTTTTGGAAGTGCCCTTAAACACAGTTGCAGTCTTCAAATGCTGTTCCATTGCACTATCGATACTGCCAACCAAATCCACCAGGCCTCTAAACACTCCTGGATTTAGCGATGTTTCACTCTCGTCGTGTCCTCTTAATGCCAGTTCAAAAGCGCCACAAAAGCGAACACAATCAATTATCTTCGAAAGGATGTACCGGTTCTTAGCCACTTCTTCGTTGTGTTTTTGAATGCTGACTTGGTATCCTTGGTCCAGTTGAACAGCAATGTTCGCCTGTCCAAGCATCTCAAACTTGATCCTGTTATCCAAGTGAGCTTTTGAACTTTTGTGTTTTGCCAATTTGTCAGCTAGATGTTTGACGTCAGTCACTCCAGTTTTGGTCCAAGCAGCGTCACCACCAAATAGGATGCATGGGAAACAATATAAGGACTTCCTAGAAACACTTCCAGAAAGCCAGTCGTTCTTCTTGTACCATTCAGTATTGAAATTACGGACATATTGCTTCCCTCTATCTCTTGCGATTTGCTGCAGATTTATCTCTGGTTGGTCAGCTCCTAACCGTTTTACTTCCACCTTCTCCTCATAGGTTAGGGTGGCGAAAGGCTTCACAAGTAGAGAGTCAATAGTATTCATTTCTGATATTGATACCAATAAAAGAAAGAGATCACGGTATATTAATTTATATTATGTCACAAAATTACTTTAAAATAACAGTGTGTTGATTTCATTGGTATACATTACAGATTGCAAACCCTCATGTGACAAGACTACATCAACATCAAATTTGAACCTATACACATGGACAGAAAATTAAAGGCAATGATACTCACCAACAGTTGACTCTCCTTCTCGGGGTATTCACGTCCAGTAAGTCAACCAACGAGTCCAAACAAATCTGCTTTCACAGATAGTTTGCACCTGGGGGGTGATAGAAAACAACAAAAAAAACATTAGAAATCTCAAGACCCAAACCGTAACTTTTAAAACCTTAAAAGTCCAAGTGTGACCATATACTCACCAACAGTTGACTCTCCTTCTCGGGGTATTCACGTCCAGTAAGTCAACCAACGAGTCCAAAGAAATCTGATTCCACAGATAGTTTGCACCTGGGAAGTTATAGAAAAAAAAACAAAAAACATTAGAACGTTTAAGACCCAAACCGTAACGTTTAAAACCTTAAAAGAGCAAGTGTGACCATATAGGCCCCAACCGCACCTTAAAAATCTTAAATAACAAATTGGGACCATATAGGCCCCAACCGCACCTTAAAAACCTTAAATAACAAATTGGGACCATATAGGCCCCAACCGCACCTTAAAAACCTTAAATAACCAATTTTGACCATATAGGCCCCAACCGCACCTTAAAAACCTTAAATAACCAATTTTGACCATATAGGCCCCAACCGCACCTTAAAAACCTTAAATAACCAATTTTGACCATATAGGCCCCAACCGCACCTTAAAAACCTTAAATAACCAATTTTGACCATATAGGCCCCAACCGCACCTTAAAAACCTTAAATAACAAATTGGGACCATATAGGCCCCAACCGCACCTTAAAAACCTTAAATAACAAATTGGGACCATATAGGCCCCAACCGCACCTTAAAAACCTTAAATAACCAATTTTGACCATATAGGCCCCAACCGCACCTTAAAAACCTTAAATAACCAATTTTGACCATATAGGCCCCAACCGCACCTTAAAAACCTTAAATAACCAATTTTGACCATATAGGCCCCAACCGCACCTTAAAAACCTTAAATAACCAATTTTGACCATATAGGCCCAACCGCACCTTAAAAACCTTAAATAACCAATTTTGACCATATAGGCCCCAACCGCACCTTAAAAACCTTAAATAACAAATTGGGACCATATAGGCCCCAACCGCACCTTAAAAACCTTAAATAACAAATTCGGACCATATAGGCCCCAACCGCACCTTAAAAACCTTAAATAACCAATTTTGACCATATAGGCCCCAACCGCACCTTAAAAACCTTAAATAACCAATTTTGACCATATAGGCCCCAACCGCACCTTAAAAACCTTAAATAACATATAGGCCCAAAAAAAATAATAAAAAAAATAATATATAAATATATATATATATATATATATATATATATATATATTGATAGATATATATATATATATATTGATAGATATATATAAAAATTGATATCAATATATCACAATAAATAAATATATATATATATATATATATATATATATATATATATATATATATATATATATCAAATTGATATCAATATATCACAATAAATATATATATATATATATATATATATATATCAAATTGATATCAATATATCACAATAAATAAATATATATATATATATATCAAATTGATATATATATATATATATATATATATATTTATTTATTGTGATATATTGATATCAATTTTTATATATATATATATATATATATATCAAATTGATATATATATATATATATATATATTTATTTATTGTGATATGTTGATATCAATTTTTATATATATATATATATATATATCCAAATATATATACGCATAAAAAATACACATGTATATACATAAACATATACATACAACAATATATATTAATTGATATTTATTATTTGATTAATTGATGTTCTTTATTACTTGTTATATTATATTGTTCATGCATTTCTATTACACATTATTTGTTATACATATTACAGTGCTATTTTTTGGCTATACATGTTACAGGATATTATCCTGTAACATGTATATCACATAAAATAGCCTTGTAATATGTATAATACATACAGGGTCAAACAAGTTCACACTAACCTTTTTTACCCTTACAGGCTTCCATACCTGCTTGCTGATTTGCTAATTTTTTAAGGACTCTCATTGGTTGAAATCGATGTCAATCAAAAATTTCAGCCAATCAGAGTCCTTCAAAAATTAGTATATATAGCAGACCGTGGGAAAAAAACAATTAATCGCGGGAGGGGCTCCTTGTAGGAGGAGCTCTTTTAGTTTGTTGTTTTTTTTTTTTTAGAGCGTCGTTTTTTTTTGTGGAGGCCTCTTTCAATGGGCCAGAATGGATGGATGGACAATGGCTTCAATCAAGATTGGATTATTTTGACCATTGGCTTCAATCAACATTGGATTATTTTATTTTGACCATTGGCTTCAATCAACATGGATTATTTTATTTTGACCATTGGCTTCAATCAACATGGATTATTTTATTTGACCATTGGCTTCAATCAACATTGGATTATTTATTTTTCATGACTATATCCAGAGGACAGAAGGCCAACGCTGGAGGGGTCAATTTTACAGGTAAGTTTGTGCTGTTGTTTATTTTATTTTTTATTAATGTTTGTTTAAAGCTGTTTATTTTTGTATAAAATGTGTTGTGTTACTAACTGTACTAACAATGTTTGCTTAGCTTACTGTTTAATTGTAATAATAATGTTTTTACTGTATTTTTTTTTCCCTTCCCTTATTTTTATTTTATCTTTAGAAGTGACAGGCACATATACATGCCTGTTACTTCTAAAAATGGAATAAAAATAGGGGGGGGGGGGGGTAGGTAGTTGGTTCATCCAGGGTGGGGTCGGTCACGGTCAGGCGCCCATCGGTCGCCCATAGGCCACTATCAGGGGTGGCACAGGCCTCATCGGGGTGAACATCCACCCCCATGTGGCCTGGTCAACCCCGCTCACTGCCCGAATACCCGGGGTAGCATAGGCCGCATCGGGGTGGTGGCGGTGCCGGTGGTGATCGGGCCTCGGGGGTGGCATAGGGCGGCAACATGGAGGTCATCAGGGGTGGCACAGGCCTCATCAAGGGGGTGATCCGATCACCCCCATGTGGGCCTGTGCCACCCCGCTCACCACCCGACTACCCCGATCCCGTGATCGGTGTAATCCGGCGGTGGCATGATGGCATAGCTAGGCTAGCATAGGGCAGGCCTGATCGGGGGTGGCACAGGCCACATGGGGGTGATGGCTGGGGTCGTCGGTGGTAGTTGGTGGGTGGCTGGGTAGGTGGCACTGGCAGGCCAGGCAGGCATAGTGGGGGACTGGGGGTAACTGGTCACCCCTAACTTTTATTAGGGGCTACTAGGGGTTTTGGTTTGGCCAGGGGCAGGGGCAGGGCAGGTGCCAGGCAGAGGCAGGTAGACTTACTGTGTTAGGCAGGCAGAGCAGATGAGTAGATTCAGCCAGGGAGGTCTCTCAGTCTATGCGTGACCAGGGTCAGGAAACAGAATGGGGGAAGGGACAGGGAACTGGTGGTTTTATTGACTGTATCAGTCAATCAAAATGATAACTCGAGGCCCTATTTGCTGGCGGGCGCTCAGGGCTAACGGTCTGGGTGGGTTTAGATTGATCACTTAGTAACTGGACAGCCTTCCATCATTGATTGGTCAATGATGGAAGACTGTCAGTTATTAATTGATACATTTATGACCGCCCATGCATATCGTCACTGTGATGGTGGGCGGCATGCATTAACGGTCAGGGGGCCAGGCCAGGACTCATTGAAGAGAGAGAAGACTCTAAGGTTAGTGTACACAGTGTATAACTATTGTAATTTGATCACACAGGGTGCAGGCAGGGGGCTATATAGATACACAGCATTAGTTAATGTAGCGCAAGGGTTATTTTAAAGTGACAGTGTCCCTTTACTAACTTTACTTCATTTTTAATACTATTTAGACTATTTAGACTTGAAATGATGATGTACACCTTATATTTATTTGTTTTTGGGTTATACTAATACATTGTTGTGTTTTTTTTATTGCAGGGTGAAGAAAATATTTGGGGGGGGCGTTTGCCCTGACGCCCCAATGGACGGGCCGCCCCTGGTGAGCTGTGACAAAATTATTCGCACCTTACAATGTTCTGCAAAATATTTTCCCTCCGTAATTACTTCATTCCACTGTAGTCAAGCAATGTCTCAACTCACATTTTGAAAGGTGCAACCTGCTGGTTATTATTTTTATTTTATTATTTCTCTCTAGTACTAATTCAGTAGCGCTATTTAACAAGTAGAATAAAGTACAGAGGGTACAACTAGCAAATTACAAAGGTATAGACCATTTTTATACAATACAGATACAATACAATACAAATATGACACAAGCTTGGTGTAGTAGAGGTGAGGTCCCTACTCTGAAAAGTTTACAATCTATAAGGCAAAGGGGGGGCGTGAGACTGCAAGATGACTGTGATCAAGGCAGTGGGCTGGTGCAAGTGGTGGTGGCCTTGTGTTTTTAGTAAGTTGTTGAGGGTTCTGTGGCCGAAAGATAGTCTGACAGAGTGAGGCAAGGCGTTCTTGACAGATCAAAAAAAAATATAGGAGATATAAGGGTTTCGCAGAGGCACGAGAGATCAAATTACCAATGTTTACTGGATATAAAGAAAGCAAGAAAAATATTTACCTCTGCTTCATAGACTGTTCTACTGCCTTTAATTGTGTGGATCACGACGAAATGTAGTAAGTTCTTAAAGATTTGGGGGTACTAGACCATCTCATCCGCCTCCTGAAGAATCTTTATGTGGACCAAGAAGCCACAGTCAGAACTAAACATGGAACAACCAAAATGGTACAAGATTGGGAAAGAAGTGAGACAAGGTTGTATATTGTCACTGTATTTATTCAACTTATATGCAGAATACATCATGAGTAAGGCTGTGCTGGACAAATCCAAAGCCGGAATCAATATTGCTGGGAGAAATATCAACAACCTCAGATACAAAAATTATACTACTTTGAAAGTAAGGAGGGAACTAAAGGGAGTATTGATGAGGGTGAAAGGAGAGAGTTCAAAACTGGCCTGCTGCTCAACGTTGAAGATGAAGATCATGGCAAATAGCAATCTCACTTCCTGGCAAATAGATGGTCAAGAAATGGAGGTAGTGACAGATTTTATTTTCCTGGAATACTTTGGCCATATCATGATGAGACAGATTTCCTTAGAGAAGACTGTGATGCTGGAAAATGTTGAAAGCACTCAAAGAATGGGCAGCAGAGGCGGAGATGTAAAAATTAGGTCACTGAAGCAATGAACATAAGCTTGAGGGAGCTCAGAGGGACAGTGGCTGACAGTTGTGCTTGGGTTGCTGCTGCCTATCTGTGATCCATAGGGTCACGGAGAGTCAAACATCACTGAACAACAATATCAAATACAAACTTATAAAGAAACATACAGTATCTCACAAAAGTGAGTACACCCCTCACATTTTTGTAAATATTTTTTTTTTTTTTATCATATAAACTTTATTGAGAGTAGTATGAATGGCAGTAACAAATAAAACATTTCAGGAATAAACGTACATTTGACACCTGAACACAGATATCCTCCAAAATGTAATACTGAGACCATTCTATCTTTCCTCAAAGTACCTTATTTTCAAAATTTTTAGTGATATTTATAATACATATAAATTTCTAACAACTCCGTAAAGATAGTAAACTAGCTAAGCTTAAATAGATTCAGCGTAAAGAATAAAAGTGAGAGAGATAAAAGTTTACTCTCGCTTGCCATACCAAAGGAAAATTCAATATTCCTCCGATCACTCCCCCTCTCCGCCGCCTCCTTAGCACTTATATTTTTTTTTTTTCCCAATAATCATTGTATTATTACCTTACCTCCAACAGAACAGTCAGCCTTCTTCCAATTCCGTCCGAACCGTACCGCTCCCCTCTCGGCTCCACACCTAGCCGCTTAAGAAAAAACAGGCCCCACCCGACCTCCCAGACTATCCCTCCTCAAGGAATACCGTTAGGTGATCTAATCCAAGGCTCCCAAATTTCCAAAAATGCCGGAAGAGAGTCTAAAAGAGTATAAGTCATCTTTTCATTAATAAATAGAAATTTTACTTTATTAATCACTTCTTGAAAACTGATAGAATTATCTTTCCATCGCCTGGCAATTATGTTCTTGACTGCAAGATAAATCATTTGAGCCAGCCTATTGCCTTTTCTCCCTAATTCTGAATGATGTATTCCTAGAAGGCATGTCGCTATTGAAGGTGTAATAGGGGAATGCAATAATCCTGAAATTAGTGTGGCTGCCTTCTCCCAGATCTCAGCCACCCTGGGGCATTGCCACCATGAGTGAATGAAATCCCCCCTACCTTGACACCCTCTAAAGCACTTATCTGAGATTGTTGGAAATATCTTGTTCAATCTAACTGGAGTCATGTAAGCCCGGTGCAGAATTTTTAGAGAAGTTTCCAAGAGACTGAAATTAAATGAACCCTTGGAGAGATTCAAAAAGGCCTCGGCCCAAGTTGTCCCCTCCCAAGTTTGTTGTAGATCAGATTCCCATTTTATCATGAAGGGGGGCTTTGAAAGATCCGGGGGAGAGTTTAATATGTCATAAAGATTTCCCAGGGTTCCCTTAAAGAGCGGTACATTCTTGCATATTGTAGACAGCCAGGTAGCCATGGGGGGTCCATGCTTCCTCACCGCCTCCGCTATCCAATATCTTATTTTTATAAGGTTAAATAGCTCTCGCTGGGGTATTATATGATCCCTTTTCACTGTGTCTAGTGTTAAGATTCTGTCGCTGTCCACCCATGCTCCCAATTTGTCTAAGTTAAGCGAGCTCCAAAAATTTCTCGATTCCACTGATAGAGAGGTTAAAAGGGAGGGAGATGAGAACACAGAAGTTAGGGGAGACAAGGCGTGGGCTAATTTGTGTTCCCGTCTGGCCCGATTCCAAGTCCTTAAGGTGAAGCTAGTGATAGGGTTACTAATCCGGTCCCCGTATGTCTCCGAGGGAGGAGCCCATAGAATTATTCTCCAAGTCAGGGGAGCCATTAATGCGTCCTCAATAAACACCCAATTTGGTTGGTGATGGATGGAGTGCACCAAGGGGATAAAAGCAAGTTGCGCCGCTTTGAGGTAGTTGGAAAAATTAGGACATGATAGACCGCCCTTGGACTTGTGCCTAAACATTATCCTCCTGGCTATCTTTGGAGGTCTATTCCTCCATATAAATTTAAATACCAAGGATTGGAAACGGGACAACTCTGCATTGTTTATTTGAATGGGCAAAGTCCTGGCTAGGTAGAGCAGCCTTGGCAAGATGTTCATCTTGACCGCAGCAATCCGACCCGTCCAGGAGATATGCCGCTTCGACCAGATGTTTAGGTCTCTCTGCAATGTTCTAAAGAGGGGAGGGAAGTTAGCTTTATACATTTCTGCTAGTGTACTGGTTAGATTAATTCCCAAGTATTTAATGTGAGAGGCTGGCCACAGGAAATTATATGTTAGTTTCAGCTGGTTCAATATGTCTGGGGGAAGACCAACACTAAGGGCCTCTGTCTTCTCCTGGTTCAACCTGAGCCCTGACAAGGAGCTATACTGCGTGATCGTTTCCATCAGAGCTTGAATCGATGGGCCCGGGTTCGTCAGGGTACAAAGGAGGTCATCAGCATATAAAGAACATTTCACATGCTGATGTCCCACCCGTACACCACCTATTTTGGAATTTGCTCTGATCGCCTGGGCTAAAGGTTCAATTGCTAGTGCAAAGAGGAGTGGAGATAGTGGGCAGCCCTGCCGAGTACCGCGTCCTATATTGATATAGGCTCTTTGAGAACCGGGTAGCTTAAGGCAGGCTTTGGGTGAAGTATAGTATGAGCGCAGCAGGTTGATAAACTGGCCCTTAAACCCAAATTTTGACAATGTGGCAAACAGAAATGGCCATTCCAGCATATCGAACGCTTTTTCAATGTCCAAGGCTAAAATACACACGGGGGGCCCACCTGATCTAGCTATGTGTATGATATTTAAAGTCCTCCTGATATTGTCCCCCGTCTGCCTGTGTGGGATAAAACCTGACTGGTCTTTGTGAATCAGTGCTGGAAGAAAAGCCGAGATTCTTTTGGCGAAGATTTTTGCTAACAACTTAATGTCTCCATTCAGGAGTGCAATTGGCCGATAATTTTTAGCCTCTTTGGAGTCCCTGCCCTCTTTAGGGAACAATGTCAAGTCAGCGTTGTTCAGCTCGGGGGGGGGTTGCCTCCCCTCTCAGAATTGAGTTAAAAAGGTTACACAGGTGAGGGGCTAGTATTTCTGGGAATTTCTTGTAATAAATATTGGTAAACCCATCCGGACCAGGCGACTTTCCAAGCTTAAGCTCTTTTATTGTCTCTAGGATTTCCTCTACCGTGACCTCCTTGTTTAAATTCTGCAAATCCCCTACTGAAACTTGCGGGAGATCAAGGGAGTCTTGATATGAGGTAATATAGTGTTCTGGGGCCATGTTCTGAGAAGTGTAGAGAGATTGGTAGAAGTCCCTAAATGTCTCTTGGATTTCATTCTGGCTAAACGTAAGAGCACCCGTCCCTGCCCTAATTTGGGAGATTCTAGATTGTGCGTACCGCGCCTTCAAACTCCTCGCCAACAATTTATCGGGCTTATTCGCCTTTAAGTAAAATAGATGCTGTGTTCTCCTTAGCGCCTTTTCAGTCCTAACCGCTAGAATACCCTCTAACTCCAATTTGGCCCCATCTATCTGACCCCTAAGAGAGGGGGAGGGGGACAGCTGGTTCTGCTTCTCTAGCTGTGCTAACTTCGTCATGAGATCACTCTCCCGTTTGCGGGTCATTTTCTTATGATTGGAGGCAATTTTGATGCAAGTCCCCCTTATGTAGGCCTTATGGGCCACCCACACCCAACCTGGCTCCGACTCCCCTCCCGCATTGATTTCAAAGAACGCCTTCAGCTCAGCAGCAATTTGCTCCTGGACTGCAGGCAGCGCTAATAAATATTCATTTATTTTCCAGGAGTAAGACAAAGTCTGGGTCCCCAGATCTACCTCCAGAGAGACTGCTGCATGGTCTGACCAAGTGCACGGGATTATATTAGCATCCCTGGAGTGGTCCAGTAGTGCGGAGCTCACAAGGGCCCTCATTCAATTGCGATTTGGCCAATTGAATAGGGCTCTAAATAAGCACATAACATATATTTTTTAAAGAAGTTTTTAGTTAGTGAAAACCTTGTTTTTGGATAGATGCTTACAAACTAAAAATGTATTTAAAAAAAAATATGTTATGTGCTAATTTAGAGCCCTATTTAATTGGCCAAATTGCAATTGAATGAGGGCTAAGAAGAGCATCGATGCGGGAGTAGGTCCCATGACTTGAGGAATAGAAAGTATATTCCTTCCCCCGCGGGTGGTGCCCCCTCCAAGCATCCACTAGCTCTAAAGAGTGCAGGAGCCTCCTAATCTGCTTGGTTTTGTACGAGAAGAGATTATGAGCCGATGGTTTAGACCTATCTGCCACCTGATCCAGAACCAGGTTAAGGTCACCCCCTATTATGAGTTGTCCCCAGTTCCCCACCTCTAGGGTTTTTAAAAATCTTATCAGAGTCTTGTGGGGAGCTACAGTGGGCGCGTAAAACGATGCTAAAGAGATCGGATTTCCTTGAACTGTACCTTTTATGATATAAAAGTACCCCTCCCGGTCCACTACTTTTGCGTCCAATTGGAACTGGAAATTCCTGTGGAGCAAGATCGCTACCCCTTCCTTCTTAGATGTTTGGGTTGTATAGTAATATTGGGGGTAGTCTTTACTGAAATAAGTAGGAGCCTTGTTATTGGCAAAGTGAGTTTCCTGAAGAAAGATGACTGAGGGACTAAAATTTTTATAATATAGGAAAGCCTTCCTTCTTTTAAAGGGGGAGTTAAACCCCTTTACGTTATGGGTGATTATCCTAACAGGGGCGCTCATGTGTAATTAGGTGTAATAAGCCTATATTTTGCGTGTCCCATTGTACCTTTCTGAAGCGGCCGTGCGGAGGGAGCGGAGTGCGGCCCATCCGGTCCAGGACTGGAAGTTGGCTAGAGTGTGGATCGCTATAGATACCTGAACTTAGTTCAAGCTTACCCCACCAGGACCGGGTAGTTCTTACTACCTCTGGCTGTCCTTTGTTTACTGGGAAAACCCTGTACCTCTGATGAAATCAGTTCTTTTAATCTCATCCGGGTGATTATATTAACTTTAAACAATTGTTCTAACCACTCAGACTATCTGTTTATCTGCTCAAGGTCCCTGTGAGGCCGTGGAAGTCTTCACAAGATAACAACAGTGTACATAATAGGCCTTAATCTTATTTAGGTGGGGGCTGATGCAATAGCCTGCAGAAAAGCCCAAATGTTATGCAGAGCATAAACCAAGATATATACAGTATAACAGAGTAATCATATTTTAGCCATAAGCAATAAAAATACATAACTTTAACCATAAACAGGATAACTTATTCCCAGTCCAGGCCCAAGCCATAGCCCAAAACAGTCCAGTCAGGCCCTGGGCATGACACTGTCATTTAGCCATTATTTCAACTACCTTTCCCCACACTGTTATACAGGCTGTACACTTACTACTTTACATTGTAGCATGTCATTTGTAGCATGTCAGCTAGTGTCATTTCTTCAGTGTTGCCACATGAAAAGATACAGTGCCTTGCAGAAGTATTCACCACCTTGACTTTTTACATACTTTGTTACATTACAGCCTTACGTTCAATGTTTTGTTAATCTGAATTTTATGTGATGGATCTGAACACAATAGTCTAAGTTGGTGAAGTGAAATGAGAAAAATATATTCATAAAACTATTTTTTAGAAATAGAAAACAGAAACTTGGCATGTGCGTATGTTTTCAGCCCCTTTGTTATGAAGCCCATAAAAAGCTCTGGTGCAACCAATTACCTTCAGAAGTTACATAATTAGTGAAATGATGTCCACTTGTGTGCAATCTAAGGGTCCCATGATCTGTCATTACATATACACACCTTTTTTGAAAGGCCCCAGAGGCTGCAACACCTAAGCAAGAGGCACCACTAACCAAACACTGCCATGAACACCAAGGAACTCTCCAAACAAGTAAGAGACAATGTTGTTGAGAAGTATAAGTTAGGCTTAGGTTATAAAAAAAATATCCAAATATTTGATGATCCCCAGGATCACCATCAAATCTATCATAACCAAAGGGAAAGAACAATGGCACAACAGCAAACCTGTCAAGAAACGGCCGCACACCAAAACTCACGGACCTGGCCAGGAGGGCATTAATCAGAGAGGCAGCACAGAAACCTAAGGTAACCCTGGAGGAGCTGCAGAGTTCCACAGCAGAGACTGGAGTATCTGTACATAGGATGACAATAAGCCATACGCTCCATAGAGTTGGGCTTTATGGCAGAGTGGCCAGAAGAAAGCCATTACTTTCGGCAAAAAACAAAATGGCACGTTTTGAGTTTGCAAAAAAGGCATGTGGGAAACTACCCAAAATGTATGGAGGAAGGTGCTTTGGTCTGATGAGACTAAAAGGTAACTTTTCGGCCATCAAAGAAAACGCTATGTCTGGCGCAAACCCAACACATCACCTCACCCAAAGAACACCATCCCCACAGTGAAACATGGTGGTGGCAGCATCATGCTGTGGGGATGTTTTTCAGCAGCCCGGACTGGGAAACTGGTCAGAGTTGAGGGAAAGATGGATGGTGATAAATACAGGAATATTCTTGGGCAAAACCTATACCACTCTGCGTGATTTTAGGCTAGGACGGAGGTTCACCTTCCAGCAGGACAATGACCCCAAACACACTACTAAATCAACACTTGAGTGGTTTAAGGGGAAACATGTAAATGTGTTGGAATGGACTAGTCAAAGCCCAGACCTCAATCCAATAAAAAATCTGTGGTCAGACTTAAACATTGCTGTTCACAAGCGCAAACCATCCAACTTGAAGGAGCTGGAGCAGTTGTGCAAGGCACGCTACACAGATATATATATATATATATATATATATATATATATATATATATATATGCACAAACACACAAATAAAACACATAGACACGGCTATACACAGACACACAAATACACGTTTCTAGTCACACATGTAAACCACATTATACATACAGACACATCCATACATCCGCAGAGACAAATAGCGTATTGGTCCAAATATAAGCCGCACCTTTTTTTCACGATTTCTGAGCTTGAAATTATGGGTGCTGATTGAGACTGTTGCACAATTAATTCCAGTCAATCATCGCTTTCCAAGGTATCAACTTTTAAATTACATTTATGGTGCTACAAACAGGTGTTTAACCCACTTGCGGGTAGGATTTGCTTCTACATTTGCCGTTTACAGGTGTGAGTGCCTACGAAATTAAAGCAATTGAATAGTGATTTACGATTTTAGCAATTGTAACTCTTGCGGGCTTGTAAGATCAAAGGCTTTTCATAGGATTGGAGCAACGATTTTTCGATTTTTCAGCCTGTAACCCGCAAATCCGTCTGGGTTTTGTCTTTTTTTTTCTTGATTTTACAGGTGTGGCTTATATGCGGGTGCGGCTTATATTCGGGCCAATACGGGTATATACACATTCTGCCAGTCTAGTCTGCCTGTGTCTTCCTCACTGCTATCAATTGTACAGAGCAGAGTACTTCCATAGAAACCCCCGCTGCCCCAGCCTATCAACTGAATGAAAAAGTTTTACATATAGCTCATTTAAGTTGCCTCTGATAAATCATATAGAGCCAAGGAAAAAAAAAACAGGTTTCCCAAACTCTAGCCATTTGCATGGCTTCTTCTAAAAGAAAATTAGCATTCTTCACATGAGAGGGGAGCTTAACCCTACCCCTGCACAACCTAATTGGGTGGGGACGGTTCCTCTGGCTGTCCCAATCTAGAGTTGCATAGCCAGCCCCTAATAAGCCACAAAGTTAGTCATACACCCTACACAAGTGACAGTTTGGCAAATCTCTTCACCCCCCAAACTGTGACATATATTCAGAGCTGCTTTATTCGGCCTGTACAAGCCAGCTTTGTGTCAATTACTGCAGTAGTACTTAGCTCAGGAGGGGAGGGGTAAGGACTCCATGTCCAATTTTACTATGACAGAGACTTTAAACAAACAAATACATAATAAATAAATAAATGATTACATTAGGGTTTTGAAGGAATATACATAGGGACCAGTATTTTATGCGATCACACAGAAATAAAAAACATAATAATATTACAAATATTATATGAAAAAAAAAAAAATTATACAGTTGTAAGGCGGCTGCCCCATTGCCTTCGTAGATCAGCCTCTCCTGGTTAGGAGAAGTCTTGACAATTCTGCTCTTTAGTTCCTGCCACAAAAAAAAGATACAACAAGTGGGTTAGGATGCTCAATCTTCTTTTTCACTTTCTTTTTTACTCCCTTCATCTGCCGATGGGATGATGTGCTCTGAGCACAGTGAGATTTAAGTCTCCATACAGATTGCACATGGTCTGTCACCATAATATTAAAAATATTATATGAAAAAATTAAAAAATAATCCAATTTATACAGTTGAAAGGCGGCTGCCGCATTGCCCTAAGAGATCAGCCACTCCTGGTTAGGAGAAGTCTTGACAATTCTGCTCTTTAGTTCCTGCTAAAAAAAAAGCATATGGAACAGGGTTTTAAAGAGATACGAGGGGGTTAAGATGCTCAATCTTCTTTTTCACTTTAGGGAGAAAGGATTTACTTCCTCTGTGCAATCTGTATGGAGACTTAAATCTCACTGTGCTGAGAGCACATCATCCCTATTGGCAGATGAAGGGAGTATGGAGATGCAATAATATTCGCTGAACATTTTAGTGTAATTGCGAAGGAGATTTAATACCATGCTGGTCAACAATGTTAGGATAACTATAAAAAAGTAGAATGAATGATGCCCAGCAACTCAATACTGAAGCAGACACTCCCAAATGAGAGTTTGTCAGAGCGGGGTCCTGACTTTGCTCCAGTGTTGCATTTCTAGTAACATTTCTGAAATGTAAAATTGAATTCAAAAAATATTTTTGTCTGCTCTTTTAAATGCATGTCAGATGAATATGTGAGTTATGCGTTCCTTTAAATATAGTTCTATTGTTAACTTTCATTTAATATTTTTTCAAATACTCTATTTTCATCTTTTCTATAGGTTGACCCCCTGTTAAATGTAACTAGAAAGAATACTATGAAAGGAAAACCAGTCAAAGGGTGTCCTATATATAGGAAAGAAAAGTTATTGAGGAGATAAAGTGATGAGAGAAAAAGAATATGAAAAATTACAATCTTTTTGGGGGGAAATGAACAGCAATATAATGTAACTTTACAAAGGAATATTTTAAGCACAGTTCCTTCTTACAAAATATTTACCTAGAAGAATTAAAAAAATATATGAAATTTATATCCAGGCACATAATTGGACCCATTACTCAAAATTAAAATGAAATACTTTAATTCAATCTTATATTATACAGAATCAGACACTAAGGTGCAACACGCATCCGTTTTAATAAATATTTGGGCAATGCTACAACAGTTTTCCAAACCAGGTCTTTATTTTATTAGGTTTAAAAGCCTGTTTGGAGCTCTGATTTTACCCATGAATCTGTTAGCTAACTCTGTGCAAAATATATGAGTAGCTCCTGCTAAATTCCACCAACAAATTGCACACATTTTCTTCAAAAGAAAAAGCTAAATAATTTAATAAACTTACGATGTGTAGCAAATAGGAATAGCTTCCGCCCTAGCTCACAATTGTTTTAATGCAACATAATAAAACAATGGCTGCCTGTGCTAAAGCATAAAGTAAATAAAATATATTTTTAATAAAAAAAAAAAACATTATGTGGATTATCAAGTCAATTACATCAGAAGAGCATGGCATGCCATAAATATGAGGCGACATTGATCTTTTATGAAGAATAGTAGAATAGTAAAATATCCAAAATATAAATATTTTCAGTTGGAAGTTATTACAAAATTTAATTTAATAATAGAAAAACAGCTTTGGATTTACTAAGTCATGGATATGACTCAGCACAAGATATCCTCATTGCCCTGGTATCACTACCTAATTACATCATGACTGAGGAATGGCTCACTGGCTAAATGACTTCACTTCATGTGGCTTCTGAGATGTCAAACTGTACAGATTGCTCTAAATCCACGTGCAAAATGGTTAAGGGAGGGATCATGGTTTTCTCATAAGGAGCTGATGAGAGAAAGAAATTCAAGATTGAGTTGGTGGACTCAACACCATCTAGCTATAGTAGCAGACATTCTGACAAAAACTTCTAAATGCTTCCCAGAAGTGTTTAAAGAACAGTATCAATTACCTCAAAAAGAATGGTTGGACCCAGCCACAATAAATTAAAACATGGCTTGCAATTTAAAATACAATAAATTAGCTATCAAATCGCCATTTGAGAACTGCTGTATATATAATCATATGGGAAAGAAAAACATTTCTGTTATACAGTACTACATGGATTGGTAGATGCCAAATAAATGTTGTTTCTGGTTGCTTGAGAGTCACTATTAAAAGAGGCCTAGATTAGCTGTGCATAGGATGCTCTGCTAAGTATATTTGTCAGTGAGGGCTGTTCTAGCAGCAGCAGCTTTCACTCCTCACACAGAGGTACATTCGGCTGACAGGGGACTGAACCCCGGGAATGTAACGCCAACACTGCGCTGGCTCAGTCACTCATGCCTCTCTGCTTCCAGATAACGCTGAATTGCAGAGACGTACCGTGGATAACATCTAGGTGCCTTTTATTTAAAGTACAGTATTCTGGTTGCTTTTCGATCTAGTTAACTTACCTGATCAATCAAACTACTATAGTCAAACTACCTTATAAGATTTCAAGGGAAAAAGTGAATAATGTTACTCTAGACAAAAAGCAATGGGACCAAAATTTAAAAAAATACAGCAGGCTCTTCTCTCAAGATAACTTTAAGAGAAGACGCATATAAGACATTGTTGAGATGGTGCCTCACACCTGTGAGATTACAAAGTTTAAATTCATCTGTTGATGGTAAAATCTTCAGATGGTACTTAAGAGGTTGTGGATTGGATGGTACCATGAAACATGCTCTATGGGAATGCCTAAAAATCTCACATATATGGGAAGAAACATATTTGTTAATGGAAACGATTTGGGGTTTTCCTATTTCCAGAAAACACGGAAGAGGCACTACTAGACTTACCAATATCAAAGATTTACAATTATTAATAAATCAAATTTTCTTGGAAATCAGATATACTTACAATAGAAGAAGTAAAGAGAAAAAATTATTAAATAGACACGATTTGTATGGGCTATAGAAAATGGGCGTCATGTTGGGACATTTGGAGTATCAAAATAGGTTTGAATTAATGTAATGATATCGGAGAACCGAGACTACCTAAATCCATTAGACCATTTTCGAATAAGTTCACCTCCCCCCGGTCCTTCCCCTTCCCTTTCTGTTTTTGTGTTTATTTTGTTTTACATATTTTTGTCTTTATTTTGTTTTTGTTCTTGGTTATACATGTAATTACTCTACTTTAGTTATTATAGAAAAGAATAAGTATGGTTGTGAAAAAGACCTGTTTAGTTTCCATACATATTGTATACATTTCTCTTTGGAATTATTGTTAGAATTTAAACAGAAAAAGATGCAAAAAGAAGATTGTTGTATTAAAGTAAGCATGCAATATCATTGTTGATTACTTGTATTCACACTGTGTTTCAATAATAACGTGGGAAAAAAAAATATTATTAACAAGACCAGCGTAGTCAGAAGATATCTTCAGCTGGCCTCTGCCTTGTCCGTTATATCAAAGCAATGTCATGTCAGGAGCCGGCATATTTCTTTAAAAAAATGTCATTTGCAGTAACTGTATCTGTTCTACACACTTTTAGATAACCTAATCTCTTCCAGGGGCCTGGCAATGTATTGCTGTGCATGCCACTCTAGCATTGGTTAATGGGCTCTGTGTTTCATGGTGAAGTAGCTTCCAGCCTCCTTGTCACATGTGATCTGCTCAGTCTGATCCTGAGCTGAGTTTACAGCAGCAGTTAAACTGCTCGTGCTTTGATCTGACAACTCCTTTCTCATGGCTTATATCTCCCTGTGGCCCAGCGACCAGCTGCCTGCAGCGACCACAACTCAAATAGTCAAGGGCACAGACTATCTTGCTTGTCCTTTAAGCCGCTGTGATGGTTTGTGCTTGAAGGAATCAGACAACAGATAACTAGATTAGCGATGGCCAATTCCAGTCGTCATGGACCAAATGTATACACTATATCACACATTATACACTATAGTAATTATTAGGGAGTCTGTTCTACTGTGCACATGCTCCTGTTCCTGCAATGTATGGTGCTTTGTCCCGAAGCCCCTCAACACACAAGAAAGAGTGGTCTCTGCTTCTTCCTTGTCATATGCACTAGGTAACCATGTTTTCCCCAGTAATCTGTCCATGGCACACTTGATTGATATCTCCAAAACCAGTCGATTTTACTCAAGGAATGAGAAATGCATTACAAAAACATTAAAGGACCACTACATAATGACAAAAAAAAGTAGCTTGGACCTGTTATCAGATTCTTAACATAATTAGGCAGGAAAAGTCATACATCAAGTTCTTGAATTAGAAAAAATATATATATTTGGATGTCTCTGCAGGAACCTGGAGAGATCCATGATACACTTGTAAAAGCTGAGTGTGTGTGAGGGGCATTCACATTTCTGGGGAGCTATTGTTGCAGTGATTGATGCAAGGAGTCTACTTCTGGGCCGGTGAGAGGAAATGGATGCTATGTCTTTTTCAGTTGTATCCAATTATCTTTACAATGGTTCTTTGTTTCCTCATTCCGAACCCCTCACTCCACTCCAACGCCCCCATGATTCATGTATGTATATACATAGTCTTCTAACCTTCACATCAGCATACAATCTTAGGAAGTACACAACACCTAGATCCTAACACTTATTTCTTCCTTCAGAGTGTCCAGCAGAGGGTGCTAAAACCAAGCATAATATTTTCCTTATTTTGTGTCAACCAGGTGTAATAAAGTTGATTTTGTTTTTCTGAACTTATTTTTCAGTGAAATTAAAGAAGCACTCTAGTAAATCACTGAAACGTCATATTTATAGTTTGCTATTGTAAAGGACTTGATAATATGCACAGTGTTTTTAAATAGTTTCAATTAAATAATTACGGTTTAATTTTGCTTTAATGATCAAGGTTTAGGAACCTCGAAGGAGTGGGAGGAACCATGGATTCAGATAATATCTTTATTCACTTCTGTTGAAAACTTCCTCTTCAAATAGCACACTTGACAATTTAATTAAGTTTATAGCTATTGCAAAATATGTCATCTTATTAAATGTCATTTTATTAAATGTGCTCCTGCTCCCTTCTTTTTCAAAACCCTTATTATATTAATTTTTAATATAGTATTTTACATTTTCCTTTAAATGTACCATAGACTACAGTACAATATAGTTGGAGGATTACAATTACCTTTTAACGCTCTTCTTTGTGCAGATATAAAAAGATTAATGCCAATATATCTCAGTTTATACAATAACATTGCTCATATTTCCAGTATCACCTGCTGTTTACAATATAATGCTATTGTTTAGTACCTGTTACTGGGTTTTACATGTTGCAAGCTCAGTGTGCCCCCCCCCCCCCCCCCCCCCCCCCATAAACAGTTTAAAAGGACTAGTGTGGTCTTACATTTACAAAATGTATTTTGAAGAACTACACTTGATAACAGCCAAATATATTTCAATCTAAAAGCAACACCTACAGCTTTCAGTTGAATAAATGTTGTATATAATTATTCTGTAGGGGAAGATGCCATTTTTGCTTCTACAAGTGGGAAGAGACCTTGAATAAAGAGAAGCATTTAGCTTCTACAAGTTGAAATGTTACAATGGCTAGCAGTCCATAAGTTAAGTAAATGTACGTAGTGTACAGTCTGTTGGGAAAGCAACTAAAAGGGCTAGTGTAAAGAATCAGGTACAGGTCTGTGAGTATCTTGTTTGCTACTTGTTAGTTCAAGAAATGTGTCAACAATAAAGTTATCTATAAATAAAATGGTTTAAACATGAATGTTAACCTGTCTGATCTGCTAGGTATGTCTCCACTTCCCTCCTCTCTTGACTCAAACTGTTTCTGTAGAAGCCATTTAAGTTATCTGGCAGCTGTTTAATTATTTAGGAGTTCCAATTTAAGCATGCCTTTAATCCGATAGGACTGCAAATTAGCCTTTGTTTGGAAAATTTGGCAACAAAAATAAGTATTTTTGAACTAACAAGTGGTGAACTAGTTACTCACAGCCCTTTATCTGGAGCTTACATTGGCCCTTTAAACAAGACAATTGTTGCCCACAGTAAAGAAGAAGTGCATATATTAGTTAATGGATTAAAGGCTGGGTTGTAAATGTGGGACTTCAGAGATCCTTTAAAGATATGTATTGCCACAACCGAAGCATTGAAAATAATGAACTGCAATGATAGAGACAGGAAAACTGACTGTAAATAATATCTGTTTCATCTGCCTTCTTTATACATGTTCTCTTGCTGTCTATTCTTTCCTACACCTCTCATGAGGGCACTTCCATGGATCTATTATTCCGTGTTTAAAGCAGTAAACTTAAGAGTGTGACTTCTAGCACTTCACTCATCAATCTTTAATAACCAAACTGCGTGGTGAGGAGATCTGCATTGTGTTATTATTGGCTGCTTTCTAGGCAATGTCATGGGATTTAACTCAAAGCATTTTGGGAGTTTAGAGGGAATGCTGTAAGATTGGGCTACATCACTATGTTGGTTACACCATTGTTTTTACTCAGTTCAGTTCCATTAATTATTTTTTGTCATAAGAGCGGACATACCATGAATGTATTTTTTCTTTAATTGTTCATCTTGCATGGTACAGGAACCACACAAATTAGTATAAGACACTATGCAGATAGCAGTTCTTTTGGATTGTTTAAAACAAATAAACCACATGGATTCTTGAACATTATATATAGGTGCTAGACAACAAACTTACTGTATGTATATTCCTATAATAAAGCTTACTTACATGCAGTAAAAATTTTTTGAAGCTGCTCACAAGTTTGCAGCACCTCCCTTAATTTAATAATGTTACCCGTAACATAAATAGTATTAGAGGAAACTGCATATCCTCTATGGCAGTGGTAGGCAACTTGAGGGCCACCAACAGTCCTGAATTTCAGTATCTCTCTGTGCTCTGTTTCTTTCGCCTTCATCACACCTAAGTTAATTAGTTTAATTTTGGTTGATCCACCTGGGCTCATGCAGAGACAGGTTGAGGTCATGGACTGTTGGCTGCCCTTGTAGGACCAAGTTGGCCCCCACTGCTCTGTGGTCTAGCAGTAGGATAGTTTGTGGATACAGGAAATGTGGGCAGCATGTCGGAGAGGTTGGTACCAGGTGAATGTTTGAGTTAAGCTTTCAACCTAAAGCTATCTAGATCAGTAGTTCTCAACAGATGGTCCTAGGACTGGTACACAGGTACCCTTATCTACCGGTCCTCGGGGATGACAAGAACATAAAACTATTATTCACAGATATAGAAAAGTTACAGAGGAACTTATCTGCAGTTTAACTGTACACTATTTAAAGGTAGATGAAAAATGTGTATGCCAGAGGAAGTATCACTGTGCTAAAAAATGTTCTTGGCTTATACATTACATTATGATTGATTGACTAATTATAATATTATTATAATTCCATATTCTATTTCTTATTAACATATGAAATATCTGCATCAATATATAATACATATGTAAAAATTAAAAGTAAAAAAAAAAATTCCAGATCCCACAGATATTAGCACTGGAAATTAACCAACCAGGCCCTAAACCAAAAGAAGTTGTGAACCACTGAACTAGAGGGTAATAAAGGAAAACAAGGAGGTGAAATGGGAAAAAAGTGTGGTGCTCTCCACCACATGAACAAGGAAAAGAGATTAAGGGTCATGGTCAATGCATGTAGACACTACAAAGGTTCGGCACAAGACCTACACAGTGAGTAGATTCTAGTCTTAATACTAGCTATTGAGTATTGGTGACTTTCATCGGGACACAATGTGTAGTTTTACTATGCCACAGATTTCAGTGATGAGTCTTTTACAATATAATTTTATTCCCCATGGAAATATGCCAGGTAGACTAGAGCTGTGAAGACCCACTTTGCTGGCACCCCCCCTGCCGAATATAAGTTACCTATTTCAGATCACTTATTGGCAGATGTGTACATGGTATCACAGAATATTAATACATTCTTCTAAACTGGCAATAGCATCTCTATTCAGATTTGTTGATCTGTAGTTGATGGCATGTGATTTAACTCCAGGCTTTCTAGGAGCACATTCATATAAACACTTCATGTGTTTTTATAAAGTTATCACATAAATAGTTCTCAGCAGCGCGGGCTTGCCAAAAATCTTTGGTAATGCAATGGTAAAACTGCGGCCGCAACTGCAGACTTCGGGAAGCAATGGCTTTTTGAAGAACTTCCTATGAGAATAAGCAAAATGTTGTTCGAAGTGAACAAAACAAAACACGCTTATATGAGACGCTTATACAAAAACATTTTTATAAATTAAAACTTTAGAAAAACTCTATGTATATAGATCTACTGCAATATAAACAGTAGATCAACAATACAGAAATGACCAATCTCTCCAATGGACAGTCCAGTAATGTTTAATATCACCAATGCTTGATCAATCTCACCATGGTATATCAACAGGCTCTCCTTTGGGATCTCTGATAGTGCTGCACCCATTAAACTGGTTCCACAAAGCAAAAAGACATAATCTAAAACACAAACACTCATAGAAACCGCCAACCTATAGTAAAACCCGTAGAGGCACCGAAACCTAAAGCAGGAAAAAAAGCAATCGTTCAAACAAAACACCAGTGGCGTAGCAAATCCAGAAGTTCTAGCTCATCGACCGCTTCCAGATATACACTGCAGATCTTACAATTAAATGTAAAAAAGTAATATAGTAACTAATTTATTACATTATATATATATATATAATTCTGCTGGAGTAGAATCTACTCTTTTGTTTTCTGCTGGTTAACTTCGTGAGGTGGTAGCAGATTTTAAAATCACAAGAAGCATCTGTGTGCTTAGTAGGAGCGTGAAAGCTTAAACTGTCAGTGCTTTCAACAGGACTAAGTAAAGCTTATTGGGTTACAGTAGCAGGCTGAACTGAAGAAAAAATGGAATCTTGCAGTAAAGAATAATTGCATATTAAAGTTGTTATAAAGTTATGTTATCCAAAAGACCAAACAGAAAATCTGACTACAGTGCTCCTTTAACTGCTCATCTACCCTTCACCCACCGAAAAGTCTTGAAACAGAAAGGAGAAATATTAAGATTCCTGGCCTGTACATACTCTGTATACTGGAATCCAGGATACACTTGAAAACAAGATATTAACATTAATGTGTGTTTCCTGGCTCAGTAATATGTAATAAAATAAACAGTTCCCACTGTGCAACATTGGCCTGGCCTGCACGGCTGACCTTGATGAGCAGTCAACAACCAGGAGGTGGGGAGCCCATAAGCAAAACAGCACTTTTACAGCATCCGCAGTGATGCATGAAAGTTTGTGTGTGGGTTTGTGTTTATTTGTACCTGTATGTACAAATCCTTGTGTATTATGGTACATAGATCATTGCGTGTGTTTGGATAGTGTTTGTGTATTTAGTGCCTGGATATGTGGTTATGTGAGTCAATGTATTTAGCTTTTTAACCCATTTACTGCCTTTAAACCTGGAACACACTGTAATTCTGCTGGAGAATAGTTTTAAATTCACTGCTTAGCAACTAATGTGTCCTATTAGAGTGTCTGCAGATGTCTGGTCAGTCTACTTTATCCAATTATCTATATAGTTTTTTAAGACTGCAGTTTTTTTTCACTGAACTTAGGGAGATTGTTGTCCAGGATTTGTCTGCCATACATTGGTCCATACAGATATGTATGTTTGGTAGAACTAACACTCCAGGCTTCTATGCATCTTTTAGACTTTAAGAGAAAACTGGAAGAACTGGGAAAGAAGGAGGAACCAAATAAAGCATAATATACAAGGATTTATATTTAAATGTGGTACATTTCATTAAAAGTGGGACATTTGGAAGCCTAAGAGGGAGAGCGGGATTTCCGTTGAAAAGAGAGACTGTACCTCCAATTGGTAGGTAAGCAGTAACAGGGTTCCTAGTGCCTTTTGTACAAAGAAAATTATCAAACTGGATTAAACAGGATGGATAAAATTCCTAATTGTCCATGAGTGTCCCATAGAAAAATATTAAAGACCCAAAAACTAACAATTGTATCTCTTGGAGCTCCTATATTGGCAATTTAGACTGACTCTCTATATATAACCACGTTCTCCCATATATATATCTGCCACTATTAATCCCCAATCTTGTTACTCTATACTATGGTATAAGAAGGATTTGTAGTAGTGGGTTATACAGATATACATAAGTTCTAGGGCATGTGGCGAATACAGTCTAGTGGCAAGCTCCTTAACATACCAACGGTGCCTTGGTCAGTGTCGCGCTAGCGTAACGTAACGTGTAACCCGACGCACATTTCTATCCTTTCATTTGAGAACCATGTTTAGGGTTAGACGCCACGTTACGATAGCGCAATGCTGACCACTGACGTCATCTTTAGACGCTGAGGCAGCATTAGAGGGTTTAGGAGCTTGCCACTAGTCTGTATTCACCACATGCCATAGAACTTATATATATCTGTATAACCCACTACTACAAATCATTCTAATACTATTTGGGTCTTTAATATTTTTCTATGGGACACTCATGGACAATTAGGAATTATATCCATCCTGTTTAGTCCAGTCTGATAATTATCTTTGTACAAAAGGCACTAGGCACCTTTTAATATGTGAAATAGCACCTTATTCACCAGTCACTTTATGATATTGCTCTATTTATATTTATTAATTTTTCCTTATCCATTTATTGTTTTCTTGTGAAAGCACTTAGCACTTTTACTTCTTAATTTCACATTTTACCTGGACATCTAGGAATGGTTTACTATTATCACCAAAGCCAAATATATTGTCCCATATTGATTGTCATCTAGTATCCAAACTCATCTAATTATTAGCGTGGCGTCAGGTTTTCAAGATTTTAATATTGGAACACTATTTTAACAGACAGAATTAAAAGTTACGTTTTATTATTACTCTCTATGTTGAGATTAGTTTTTTGGGTGTGCACCATGGACAATGGATCTCTTATGATCTGTTTTTCTTTTTGCAGTATTTTGTGATCATCATTTATTGATCCCAGGTTTTCACACCTAGAGCCACCTTATGTTTACATTGGTGAAAACAAATACTGCAGCTCTGCTTACAAACAGCAGAACACATCACCAAGCTGAATATATATACAAACATATATCACCCCCACGTATACAACATAAGATTCATCCTGATGATATAGGGTCCCATTAATGGTATATGCAGGTGAGGGACGTCGGTGGGATACCAACAGGTAATGTTGGATGTCTTTATGTGCTGTCTGTGTCTCTCTTCTTCAGTTCATTTCATGCTGCTCTGTGATGATGTGAAAAGAGAACCACTCCAGACTCTTCCATTAGCACTAACTGCACCTCCTGCGGCTCTTGGAACATACTTTAGGAAGGTAAAGGTGAAGGAGGCCGAGATAAAAAGCATTGCCTGGGGATTCAGTGATTGCTCAATTTGAAGCATTTCTCTGCAGGGGTGCAATAGGGGTCTGGGAGGGGACTTAGTCTTATCTCTTAAATGATGCTCACTGAGTCATTCTTTGCCAAATGTGCCTGCAATGCATTTACTTTAAATAGTACAGTATGCCGATTAAAGGACAAAAGTAATGCTATTTCTAGGATTATATGTATCTTTCATAAAATTCTTAGCATAATGAGCACTTGCAGTTCTTATATAAAGATAAAAATGGCTTTTAGAAACCAAGGCTTTATAGAAGCTCTGTATATTATAAAAGGAAGCATTATTCACAGTATGCACTAATAATGTTATCATTTTGTCCTTTACTGGGTTATCTGTCAAGGCAACACAGCACAAATTTGGGGCAGCATATTTGTAGTTGTGGGGGCCAGGTTTCCTCAAATTGCAAGTGCAGTACCACAGAATAGCATGTATATATGCACAAAAATGTCTATATGCAGTGACATTTTTTCTAGAAGTATACCTAACACTATGCAACATACTGTACATAGATAAACACATAGAAATGTATGTATGTGTATATATATATATATATATATATATATATATTTGTTGTTTAGTCGTTAAGTTGTGTCCAATTCTCTGTGATCCTATGGACCGTAATTTAGTCTCATGATCAACAGTTGGACTTGATTTCCGGTATTATTGATCGACTGTCCTTTCGTGCAGTCCAAGGAATTCTAAGCAGTATTCTCCAACACTACAATTTAAAGGCGTAAATTCTACTGCGCTCAGCCTTCTTTATCTTCCCCCTCTCACATCTGTATATTAGTACTGGGAGTACCATAGGTCTAATAATGGGGACCTTTGTTGATAGTGTGATGGCTTTACTTTTTAATAGCTTGTCCAGACTTGTCATAGCTTTCCTCCCCATAAGCAAATGTCTTTTGTAGAGATCTTGGACCCCAGCAAAATAAAACCTGTTACTGCCTCCACTTCTTCTCAATCTGTTTGCCAGGAACTGACATTGCTCTTTGCCATGATGTTCATATTTTTAACGTTGAACAGCATGCCAGTTTTTGCAATCTCTTCTTTTACCCTCATCAAAAGGTCTTTTTTGTTCCTCCTCACTTTCTGCCATCAGAATAGTTGATATTTCTCCCAGCAATATTAATTTTGGCTTTTAATTCATCCAGCCCAGCCTTACGCATGATGTATTCCACATATAAGTTAAATAAATAAGGTGACAATATAAAAGCTTGTTGCACTCCTTTCCTGATTTTGAACCATTCGGTTATTCCATGCTTGATTCTGACTGTGGCTTCTTGGTCCACATACAGATTTCTCAGGGTATGTAGATGAGATGGTCTAGTACTCCCATCTCTTTAAGAACTTGCCACATTTTGTTGTGATCCACACAGTCAAAGGCTTTAGAATTGTCTATGAAGCAGACTGGAACTCTCTTGATTTCTCTATTATCAGCAGACATTGACAACATGATCTCTTCTGCCTCTGCAAAACCAAGCTTGCACATCTTGTAGTTCTCGGTCCATACATTATTGGAACTAAGTTTTCAGGATCTTAAAGGGATATCTAAGTGAGCTGAATTAATACATTTCTGCACTCTGCAGAAAAAAAGCAGCCTATGTGTATGCAGCACATCTCATAAAACATTTTATTTTCATTAATATCTAAAAATCCCTCTAATTATTATGTTGACATCCCCAGGTTGTGTCTACACAACTTCCTGGTCCCCCCCCCAATCAGCATGCAACACCTGTGGAGCAATATTAACCCACTATTTACCTGCTTTTGCTTTCTCAGCCAATCTGCTTGCAGTTTCCTCTTTGCAGCTTCTTGTCACATGTCAGTTATACACTACATTTCCCAGGCTCCTTTGCCTACATATCCCATGCTGCTTAGCACCACATCCAATAGGAGAGCAGTGTTGTCACTGCTGGTATATGACTCATCCCTACTTCCTGTCTATGCTGTGGGCTGTTGCCATAGCAACTAACATAGTGCTATGTCTCAAATCTTTCTCTAACCAGACTGGCCAAAACAAATTGGAGGGGGTGTTACCCTTAATTTTAAACTGTCAGAAATTTCAAAAGATTTTGCTAACTTCAAAGTAAGTGTTTAAATGTTTATTTTGGTATTTTTTAAGGATACATTTTTTTTCATACACTTCTGATTCTCCTCCATCAGATGCATTCATAACCCAGGAAACTTAGATATCCCTTTAAGCATTATCTTGCTTAAAGGGATATCTATCAATACGGAAACACTCTTTAGCACTTCCTTTTTTGGGGAATTTGGATATAGACTGACTGTTGATGAGTTTTCCTAATTTGCTAGTATAATGCAAGCAACACTTAAAAATTGACATATTTTAGGATTTTGAACATTTAAACTCCTGCAGCCTTGTTATCACCAAGGTTTCCTAGGGCCTAGCTCACTTCACTCTCCAGGATGTCTGGTTCCAGCTTTTTGGACAAACTATTGAGGATATAAAGGCTGTTAAGATCCTCCCTGTAGAGATGTTCTGTGTATTCCTGGTTGTGTAATTTGAAATGTCCCATTCTAATCCATTTGAGTTCACTGATTCTCAAGGTATTAATGTAGAATCTTAGGCCCTCATTCAATTGCGATTTGGCCAATTGAATAGGGGTCTAAATAAGCACATAACATATATTTTTTAAAGAAGTTTTTAGTAAGTAAGCATCTATCCAAAAGCAAGGTTTTCACTAACTAAAAACTTATTTAAAAAAAATATGTTATGTGCTTATTTAGAGCACTATTCAATTGGCCAAATCGCAATTGAATGAGGGCCTTATTATATTATTTTTGGCCATTTCCCGATTGCCTTGGTTCATAGTTGTAACATTTCAGGTTCCTATGTTGAATTGTGCTTTGTAGCAGTGGTCTTTCCTCTTCCCTCCAGACACAATACAATGCAAATGGGCTACATGGGTAATATAGCCTGTTGATGGTAAGAAGGCATTTGAATATTTATTTCCAACAACCGCATTAACCTGGTGTAATGGCTTATTTTCTGTTAATAACTTTGACCAAAATGCTTCTATTGCCATTAAATTACTTTTTCCTTAATTGAAAAAAGACGTTCATTACAACACTCAGACTATACTCTTAGATTAATGAACCACAGATGCATCATACTTATAACCTGCTCTTTTGAAGAACCTGCTTTGATAATGCACCAAATGCTGTCAGAGAGTTATATAAACAATAAATACAGCATTTATGTATTAATGATTATATTTAAGTTTAATTAATTGGCAGTTTTAATGATTATTTAATGGAAAAAAAACATTTTGGATGCATTTAGATCTCTATTTCAGTTTTACTGAAAGGCTGCCACAATGTTGAGATTCTTAAAAGTAATATAAAATATGTAACTCACAGTAGGATAACCTTTACCCTCAGGCTCCAGGACCTTAAACTGTTCGGATTTTCTGCCTAAATGCTGTTATACTCATGGAATGTTTGAATTTGTTAGATATTTTACAAACTGTAGTGACATTTTTCCAAAACTACAGTGATCCTTTAACCAATGGATTCTTTAAAGATATAGAGTGATATTCCAATAGTGCACTTGATTGAAATGAGTGAAATATATTGTTGTTGAGTAAACACAAACACATTATTAAAGAGCAAAGGGAGTCATACAAGATCAGGAGGCAGGTGAGGCCAAGGGGGCACATGAGGGAGGTGTCCCCAAGGGGTATTTTTTTTATAGCAGTTACAAAAAAAAGTTTGAAGCCTCTGTCCCCCACAGAGCAGGGCCCTGGTTCATTGCACTGAGAGCACCCATGGTACTTCCGGCCCTGAGTGTGAGTTAACAGCAATGTTGCTCTCCGTTCTATGTCTCTAGCATCAATCTACCAGCACCAACAGATACTCTCTGTAAACTTGCCTAGCAGAATTGCAACCCAAATCATAGTCATGTACATTATTATGCAGGAAAATAAGTGTAATAGACCAAATGTGCTGCCATATATAATTGTCAAAGAGCAGAGCACTATGCAGACAACTTGTCCAATTGTTGTCTTCTTTGTGCGCTAACCTTTTGACTTTACCAAGGTCTGAATTGCATTGCTTTCTATGTCTAAACTTGTGTCATTTAAGGGGTTAAGAGGATCTACTGTGCTGTTCAGTGTAGAGTAAAAACAAGCTTTTACTCATGATTTATAAGCCAATTTTCACCCAAGCTGCGTGAGGAGGTTGCAGCATCTTTCTGGGTCAATGTGTCACTGGCAAGTGGGTTATTGCTTTAATAATGTAGAGAGAGAAAAGAGAAACACTAGAAATGGAAAAAAAGAAGAAATATAGGTGTGTTACACAAGGCAAGACTGCTTTTTTTCTTTGGACAAACTATTACCTGGTAATAAAATGAACTGCACACTGTACTTTGGGTCTGTTAATAAGGATTAAGGCTGAAAAACTTTGGGTGCTTGGAAAATATGGAATTAAATTATGCAAGGTACCGGCTTCTAGGCCAGTAAGGGAGTAGAGGTGTGGTGTCAATTTAAATTGTATCCTGTTCTCTAATAAAATCTCTGGACTTTTGCCTGTTGCCTCCTCCTTCCCTCAACTACAAAAAACACCCATCATCCAGCTCTCAGGATGTGATGTAACAAACACAAAATGGATGACTGTGCTCATAAACAGAGTCTTTAACAATTCCGACTTTCTAAAAAATGCTTTATGTCCAGGGCTTACATAGCTGCTAAAATGTCTAGTTTGAAACATCCTTCTCAACAAATGTCCTTTTTTATTGAACTACAGTGATCCTTTAATGGTTGCTTTGATGACCATTGTTTGTACCCACCTCTTGTAGCTGAAATCTGATTGATCATTGCATTGTCAACTCTACCAGTTACTCCAGGGATACTTCCAGTATCTTCTGGTCACCTGTGCACATCAAGAAAATCCATTAAATGTACTTAGCACTCCAGGACTGATGTTGCCTTCCCCTGAGCTACCCTATAGATGGCATCTTACATTATTATACCTTATACCTACACCAGAAACCTTATTGTTGCTCACCATCAAGTACAGTTTTTTGCCTTCCTCCATTTGTCACCTTTACCATCATATCTATTAGCTAATGCACTAGCATGTCTAATTTCCATGACCCCGGCAAGATCCATTAGGTGTTTAGATAAATAAACACACTGACCAAGTGTTTCTTGGGAAAAATACGGGCCACAGCTTTATTAAAGCAACCATATTCCAATAACCAATTAACATAATTAACATTGTTACATCGCAGCTCAATTAAACATCCCAGAGGAGGAGCCCCGCCCGGTCAGTAACCTCACGCCCTGGGCCAGCGCCCAGAGCCTGACGGTGCTTTACTATGCACGCCCATGAGGCAGGGCAACACCCACTTAGGCCCGTGGGCCAGGTGACTCACCTCCCGCCACACAAAGTTATTCCTAACTTGCGTCCTAACTTAGGATGCCTAAATTTCTTACCCTTCTACTCTTTCCCCCTTTTAAAAAAAAAAAAACTTAAGCTCCCTGAACTGAGCTCAAGCAACCTTACCCCCTTTGACTATACCTTATTAAATATATCTACAACTTTTTTTTTTTTAACTAACCACCAACCCAAAGGGGAGGGAGGGAGGGATTCAGCTCAATGTCCGGCGCAGAGTGAGGAGGAAGCACTCGAGATGGGCGCAAGTCCCTCCTCCTCCTCCTCCGGCCAAACAGAAGCGCCCAGGCTCTGCCGGGTCACGCAGCGATGCGTCAGACCCGGCGTGCCTGGGGCTGCCTCCGCGCTGGCCATGACCCCGGCAAGATCCATTAGGCGTTTAGATAAATAAACACACTGACCAAGTGTTTATTGGGAAAAATACGGGCCACAGCTTTATTAAAGCAACCATATTCCAATAACCAATTAACATAATTAACATTGTTACATCACAGCTCAATAAAACATCCCGGATGAGGAGCCCGGCCCGGTCAGTAACCTCACGCCCTGGGCCCGCGCCCAGAGCCTCCCAGTGCTTTTATAAGCACGCCCATGATGCAGGGCAATGCCCACTTAAGCCCGTGGGCCGGGTGACTCACCTCCCGCCACAGAGCAGGCGATGGATGCCTCCTGAGGCTGCGATCCCCCCTCTTGCTCTCTCAATAAAGCTAAGGCCCGCATAGCCCCATCCTTAAGCTCCAGAGCTCAGTTCTAAACCTATCTCTGTTAGATGAACCTTATCGGGGCTAAAGAATTCATTGGCGTCTGCACCTTCGAATTCTTGGTGCTTCCAAAACTAGCCATCTGCTTGTTTATCTTTTTTCTCTATCCATTGAAACCGGATCCCTTGCATTCCACCATGATCTCCTTTTGATAACTTCGGACCACACTATGAACAAGCCTGGGAACTGTTCTAGCCAAAACTTCACATCCCTCTTCATATCTTTCAACATTTTCCTCATAGGTATCACTCCCAAATCATTGCCCCCAGCGTGTATAATTAAAATGTGTGGGCTACCGTGATGCTGAGCGCTGCTCTCCAACAGGCCATTCACCTGTGTCCATCCCAAGCCATCATACTTGCACGCTCATCTCCTTGAAGCCCATTGCCTGCAGTGACTGCGGCTAACCGGTGAGCCCAATACATGTAGGAGTGGCCGACGATCCACAGCCGTTTAGTTTCTGCAACACACAAAACAAAATACAATTAAATGACCATTTCTGGCCGTATGTAGGACCTAAAACGTTGTGACTCCCATCTCCCAATCTTTTTAACCATGCTCTCGGGCAGACCTACAGTAGCCTTGCCGCCTCCGTAGCGGCCCCGATCCGAAACTAATGTGTGCTGAAGTCCGCCGGGTCCAGGCCTAACTGCCGTAAGGACTTCTTCAGCATCCTTTCGAATTGAAACAGTGACAAGGCCTGGCCGTTGGCATGCTATAGCAGTGGGCCTGGCCCTTTTTTCCAAGTACAACCTCACACTTGCCTGGGGCAACACTCCAGTTTTGTACATGACCACTTCCCTTCCTTTTCCGGCCTGATCCGTTTTTGACCTCCTTAGCCATACCAACAATCTGTCACCTTCCAGACAGATGTCCTGTGCCAGCAGGCCCCCTGAACCGCCCCTTTTTTCCGAGACCAGTTCCCCAATCCTGAAAGCCCCAAAGAACGCTAGGGAAAAGGCCGTCCGGAAAAGCAGGGATTCGAAGGAGTCCCTGCATAGCATACCCAATGCTTCCCCCAGGCATAGCAGCAGAGAGAAAGTGATCGCGTGCCTCCTGTCCATCCGGTGCTCCCCTTTGCACATGCCTTTGACCACCCGGCAAACCACAAACTCCTTTGTTAAGTCCTTTTGCCCTGCCAACGTGAACATAAATGTCAGGGCCGCCAACTGCCTGGCCACGGTCGGTTGACTACCCGGACCGTGTTTGGGTTGCCTGATTGAAAAAGAACATGGCGGTTCCCGAAGCCCCTGCCCCACAGATGAACAGCTGCGGTAATGGCAAACAGCTTCAGAACTGTAGCATCGTCTGTAAGCCCTCCCCGTACCCATGATGCGGGCCATGGTGCTGCGCACTACGTGCCTCTAAAATAGGCTCCCACTCCAACTGCAATTGATCCCGCATAAAGGTTGAGCTGCACGTTCATCACCCTGCTCGGCGGAATCAAGGTGCTCCAGTTGAAGTTCCGTAGAAATGCCGTCCACACTCGTGCATCCTCCTTCATAGCCTCAGACACTTTTATAAAATGATGCGGCTGTGATATTCCGGCCGTAGCCAATGACATTCTTCTGCTGAATATTCAGCCCATTGGAATGATCCTACACGCGAAATTCAGTTTTCCCAAGATGGATTGCAGCCGCCCCAGTAACACTCTTCTTGCGCCTGCCAGGGCTGCCAGTTCTGCAGACAGATCCAACACCTTCTCCATCAGTAAGCTGCACTCCATCTTGTCCGAATTGATCTGAATCCCCAGGAACATCAATTCCGTGGTCGGCCCTTCCGTCTTTTTGTCTGCCAGGGGAACCCCCGAAATCTTGACATATCCTTGAAAAGGTCCTCAGTATGAAGTTGCATGTGGTGAGACCCGTGGGACCCACAAAAAGGAAATCGTCGAGGTAATGGGTAATCCCATGGCAACCTGACTCTGTGTGCGCTACCCATTGAAATAACGTACTGAAGGCTTCGAAATAGGAACAAGGGTAGACAAAGGTCCACGAAGTACTGCACATCAACAAAACAGGCAAGGAACCGATGAATCTGAGGATGCACCTTCGCTATCTTAGACCCGACAACCGCTTGCCTGACCAGGTCCGTGGCCCGATCGAAAGGGGCATAAGACACGGACGAATACTGTTTGTCGATCCCGTCGTTGACCGAGCCGCCCGGAGGATAGGATAAATGCTGGATGAGGCGGAATTTTCCTGTTTCCTTCTTCGGCACTATGCCCAGAGGGGAAATGACTAAACCCTGGAAAGGAATGGAAGGAAAGGGCCCCGCCATTCTACCCAGTTCTACCTCAGTCGGGATTTTATCCAACGCCACCCCGGGAAACTCCTTCACCGACTTCAGGTTTCAGAGACGCAACTCAGGCGGTGTGAGAGTGCACAGAATCTTGAACCCTTCCGCAGAAACCCTCGCGTAGTAGGGCTGCCACACCAGCTTTTGCTGCCAACCTACTGTAGCATTCTAGCCACGGCAGCATTGCGCCCAACCGTATGGGGGTCCATCCCTTTTTGAGTGGGCTCTCCAGCCCTGAACCCGTCCTTTTGTCTGCTGCATTTTGAGACCGTGTGATCCCCTCTGCAACTCGCACAGACGTGCTTGAAACGGCAGTTTGGTGCCCACCTGCAGCTGCCAGATGTACCCACGGTGGCGGGGCCTCTAGCCCCGACTGAGTTCCCACAAAAGGGCGGCACTGCCCGCATTGGTGTCATTCAGTTCAGCCAATAGGCCACCGCCTTATCGCTCCACGCCATCTCCGATCGGGAGGACATGTACTGCCGGAATTCCTCATCATATCGCCACCAAGCCATTCCACCATACGTCGGTATGCGTTCCTGATTTTACACAAACAGCCCAGAGCATTGTTCTGGGTGTCTTTCTTCCATGACACAGGCCATGATGGCAAAGGCCTGTAACCAGTTGTCAAATGTCCTCGATATGCGCCTGAAAGTGGGTCTCCGGTCATCCCCTTCCCTGTGGAACCTCTCTGGATTGTCTGCCAGCTGTGACATTGGCAACAAGGAAAATATCTCTATGTAATCTATGTAATGTAAGATTTTTTCTTTGACGTCCAAGGCTAAATGCGCCCCCAAATTGTCTTGCGCGCAGACGATGGATGGCCTCGCAGCCGAGTCCCGTATGCCTCCTCTGGTCTTCTCCTGTTCCGCTCCTCTGGCGTGTACTGCTACACTCGTCAGGGGTGTTGCAGGGTTGGTGAGCACCGCGCGGGGCGACCTCGTGGGAGGAGATGGCTCTGACCATGCCTTCCCGGCCAAACCCCCCACGCATGCCACGACTTCCGAGTCGGAGACGCCAATGTTATGAGCTTCTATAAGGGATTTCAGGGACGTTAGAAATTGAGATGCCCTGGGGGAGCCTTCGTGCACCGCTACCCCCACCTCCCTGGAATTTCCAAGCTTCTCACCTGACTCTCCTTGCCCCAGGGCAGCTGCCAGCCTGGAGGCAACATGCCGATCTGGACGAGCAGGCGTCCCTGTGTGTCTCGACCGCCGAGGACTCCTTTCACCCCGTCTTGTGCAAGCACAGCTGCAGCCACAAGACCGTCTGCTCCGAGACCTGGATCTGCCTCTGGCTCTGGGAAAGCATGAGGAACAATCACTAGACCTCCTGCGTCTATCCCCCGTTAGTGACCTCACGGTCTGTTCCCCCCCAGAGGAGTACTCTGACTCTGCGGCTATGCTAGGGCATAGGCATTCCCTCCGGCTCGTTGGCCTATGGCAGTCGATGCTATCCATACCCCAGTGTGCTTAGCTCTCTTGTCAGGGGATTTCTGTCTCTTGGCTGGTGTTGAGGTGAAAATCAAGGGACTGTACCTGTTCGTTGACTTCCGGACCCTGGTGGGGCGCGTCTGCCGTGCCACCTTGGCCATCACTGGAACCTCGTTAATGACCACCAGACTGTCGTCTGTGGCCATCTCGCCGATCACCTGATCTCTTCTTCCTCTGGTGGTCTCTTTTTTCTTCTGCGCCTCTCCATCAGCATTGCATCATCCCTGCGAAACACCTGCAGCGCTGACCGGTGAGAACCTGTAGGAGCTTTTTTAGAGCTCCTTGTGTTTTTGCTGTTACCCCTGGAGCCTCAAGGCTGATTCGGGGTGTTGCCAGAACCTGGGTTCTGCTGTGGGCCATGAAACAAGTCTCTGGGTGGTGGCCAGATGGCTATGCCCTCGCCTGCGCTTCCCGCTGGCACCACACTCTGCGGTGGGGGGATAAGCTCCTGGCTCTCAAGAACCCTATCTATGCCCGCCACGCTGCTCCTAGCCCTGTTGCTCAAATCAGAGCTAGCACGCTGCTCCGCCAGCCTATCTAGGCTATGGAGCCTGTCCATCTGGCCTAGGCTACCGGTCACAGCAGGCCGGGCCTGTGCCTCAGTGGCCTCAAACTCCCCCCCTAAATGGCCTGAGTCCATTCTGTCCTGGACCCATCTAAACCCGTGGCTTAATGCCCTAGTTCTGACCATGGTCAGTAAGGCCTCTAACTCCCTAGGGTCCATTTATAGCTACACACCCCTCAGGCACCTGAGACACACACACACACACAGGTTCCTACAGTAATGCAGGGATGTGATTATGCTTATAATATAGGGTTTATGCTTATGGGTTAACCTGGCTTATGATGCAGAGGAGCACAGCATGCAGCTTCTAATCAGCTCAATGGCCGGTGCAGAGAGAGGAGGAAGCCCGCGAAACGGGCGGAAATCCCTCCTCCTCCTCCGGCCAATCAGAAGTGCCCAGGCTCCGCCGGGTCACGCAGCTCTGCGTCAGACCCGGCGTGTCTGGGGCTGCCTCCGCGCCGGCCTTTTCATCAGCAGTCACACAGACTAGCACTCTACTGCATATGAGTTACGGCCTAATTTACTGGTTCTAAAAGAGTTTTGTGTATTTAATATCTCATTAGCTATCAAGTCATTATTTAAAGAAATAAATCAATATAGCTTTTAAAACTTACATTTCAACATTTGCCATGCAAATTGAGGCAGATCTGTGTCTTTACAACCTTTATTAGGTGTTCTGGACGTTGGGACACATCTGTTGAAGAGGATGGAGAAAAGCATATCTGCTAGATCACATAAAGTGGAAAATCAAATGTAATTTTTAAAAACACAATTACATGTTGTTGTTCTAATACTAATGTTATTGATAGTGAGTGATTAATTAAACAAATACTGTTCTCTAGTATGACCGCTACAGTGGTCATTTAAGAGAGAACCATAGTGCATGGGAGAGTTGTACTGAGACTGAACATGACTGAATTTAACAAGAAACAAACAAGGCAACTACCTTGGAAACCTCACTCACAGGGGCACTTAAATATTAAATTGTGCAGTATTGTGTGGATTGGTTTGGCTCAGACCTTAACTGTTAAATAAAGCTGATTTGTCCTTACAATTATTTATTACAAATGTCTACAGTGGATTTAGGGTTGAATGACTGGGATATTAATGCAAGTAGTAATACTTTGATCCGTTTTGAGCACTATTTAAGACCAAGTTAACTAATTAATTAATGTCTTCTTGGTTCATTAGAAAACATAAGACATAATATCTCTTTTGAGAACACAGCAAGTCAGAATAATACTGAAAGATGCAGAGTTTAAGAGCCTGCAAAATGGGTTCTATGAAGCAACTTGCCTGGTAAAGGGATCATCTCTTAATCTTGATGTTTTGGAAACAGCATTGTAAGACATTACATTATTCAATTGTTGGCAAGGCTGTGGACAACATAATGATAAGAATCATGTTTGGTGGATCTTACCTAACTTCCTTTGGAGTCACTAACTCACATTGGCAAGTTAAATCTTGAACATTCAGATTACCACTTTTTCAGTGTCACATGAGGATTATGGTTAATTCAATGACTAATGAGTTGGGAACACTTCTGGTCTCACAAACCACACCCATGGTGTATCAAGTATCCCCCTGGTCTTAACCCTAATCTGAGGTCAAAAATAAATAAGAATGAAATACGTTTTTTTTTTCAAGACAGTTGGGTGAGACAATGGTGGATCTTACCTATTTTAATTGAAATCTCTGTTTTTGATGTTTCCATGGTTGTTAATGATGTGGATTTGTCATATAATGTTGTTGAACTCTTTGGGGAAAAAAACTTGTATTTTGCTATTTGTCAGATAAAATATCTTTATGATGTACAAATACACGAGTAACACATACAGTACATAAAGAAAAAAGACAGTATAAACAAGAGAAGAAAGCAACATCAAATGGATATTTTTGGCACCTATGTTTTTTTTCTTTATCAGAATAGAATACAATATGACAGACATCTGAATTAATTCAGTCAGATGAATGCTATAGAAATAAATATTGGGATTAAACTGTTAGAGAAAACTTTTGTCACAAAATGTCTTCAAGAAAGTAATCAGTGTCAGTGAGACCTGTACAAAGGTTCACACACAGCCCAACGAATTGAGAGCTGACATTTACTGATAGCAAATTGTGAAGAAATGTGTCCATAAATGAAAATCTATTTCAGGTCATACTCTGTGTTTGTTCATTATATCACTGAGCAATGATTACTGGCTGTGAAGATTCTAGGAGGGGGCGCTATTCAGCTCCAGAACTTCCCGCCTTTTGTTACTGGAATCTCCCTCTTTCAGGCAATCTTTTTTAGAAAGAATGAGCTTCTTGTGCACGGCGGTCAGATCAGGATCATCTGCCTATGCTCAGGAGCCTAGGGTTACAGGATCCCCCTACCGGTGTCATCTGCTTCTTCCAAGGAGCTTGAAAAGGCCAAAGTGACCAATCCTACCTCAGCAGATTCCAATATGGTTCCCTAGGGGAGCAGCAGAGACTCAGAACAGCAAAGTAGTTTTAGCTCAGTAGCCTTCCCTCTATATGTGACCCAAGAAGAGCATGTTTATTTCTGGTTACAGGCAGTGTATTTATACAATTTTATCACAAAGGATTTACATATTTGTGGGCTTAATATATGCAAACTCCCCGCCCAGATTATAACTAACCAATAAAAAATGTGCCTCCAGGGGTATGCAGCTGACTGGTCCATAAAGAGCCAATAAGGAGGCAAGGAAAACCGTGGCCTTTGCTTGCCCGCCTTGGGGTGGATCTATGGGAGGCACCTACAGAGCAAAAGAGCGGGAACATATCAACAAAGGAAAAATAATACACTTATATGGCCACAAGATGTCACTGCAGGATAACATTTAGTAGTTCAGCGGTGAATTGGCTACATAAGGTGAAAACTGGATGTTTATTTTATACAACTGATTTTAAAACCTGAAAGTATATTAGTTAACATTGCAATATATTAGTTCTTCTAACTCTGGCTTTGTTTCAAAGACTGTTTAAGTACAGTGTACATATGTTAACCATGTTAAAAGAAGATAGAAATTTAAAAATTGCATGTTTCAGACCTCCTTACTCATTACTACCCAGAATCCCCAGTTGCAGTAGAAATACTTCATATTGATAAGAGGGGGAGGGATTTAGGTGTGGTCTTTAGCCTCCTAACTGCAAAGTTTGTAAGAGATATGTGTGACCTGGGGATGCCAACCCTATATCACTAATGATGTGGCTGTCAGGATAGATGACCTGATAGGTCACCTGATCTGACATGATTTATATTTGGTGTCTATAAAAACAGACAATATTGGGCTTTCTCATTTAGTATTGACTTTGTTTTTAACTATGAGTTTGGGTGAAGTTTTTGCTTCATTCTTGTAACAATTGTGAAAAAAATATATATTTTGAAAAAAAATGCGGGTATTTTTTTTTGTTTAGTAAGATATGTCTGCAATTTTTTATTATTTAGGATGTTTCACTTTTAGAGGTGGGATTTATTTTGGTAAAAACACAGAAATCAAAATGAAGAAAAAAGTTTAATTTTTACTGCATATATTACATGATATCATTCAAACATTACACACAATAGAAATGACAGACATACTGCTAGAAAGCTGAACTTTTCCAAAAATAAATCAATAAATATCTTTCCATGTGTATATGTAAACATGCTAACAGGAACCGATAGATACATAATAAAAGGTGTCCGGTTTTTGGGGGTAAATCTCTGAGCCCCAGGTACACTAAGGGTTATTCGCAGCTGAAAAATAATTATCTTCCTTTAAGGAAAGAACATCAAACATTTAGAAATTATTTATAACTAGGAGTGTGCGTGTAGGTATGCAAGTATATAGGTGGCTGAATATGGCAAAAATTGCATTAGGCAGATGCACTGACCTGTAAGTTACTTGTGTGGGCAATAGAATGTGCCAATTTGTGCTTCTGAAAACACAGACATTTCAATGCTCTGTTGTTTCCCGGACAACTGAGTGAAACCTACATTCCCGGAATTGTCATTATTGATAAAGTTGAGGCAGGTTACTCAATGCATCAGTAATCACAGAGGAGCTGGCATGACCCTCCAAGACCAGTATCTAACTTGTTTTGGTCATTTGTTTGATATTCTCTTTAAAAATAAATTATATTTCCTTGGATTTTCTTTCTCTGTGTTTCTAATTGGTTTACAGAAAGCAGAGCTCCTCTGGCTCAATTCCAAGTGAGGCTTTGTACGATCTTATCTAAACTATCACAACTCGGCTATCATTTTGGCCACTGGAACTGTTACAAACTGAATACAGTAGTCAATATATGCATTTCTATTTCCTAAGAAAGAGTTACTGCATATTGTATATATTGTATAAATTGTTCTTTCCTTAAAGGAAGATATTTATTTTTCAGTTTTGAATAACCCTTAGTGTACCCGGGCCTCAGAGACTTACCCCACTGCAAATGCCTATGTATGGTTAGACTTTGCTGCAAAAATCCCTGGAGGAGTTGCCAAAACTGACACTCAGTTAGAGTATAACTGGTGACATGTCTGGTGAGAGGCTCCCCAGTGCTACAATTGATACCCGCACACAGACGCAGCTTAGAGTATAGTTTATTCTTGTCCTTGTTCTTGCATGTTTCATTCCTTACTCCCCCTCCTTTTTTATCTCTTTTTGTTTTAAAGTATGACAGGGTATCATCCTTTTGGAGGAGCCTAAGCTTTAGAGAATGGGTTTGAGGTAAAGCCACTGTACCCTGAGCATGCTCGCACAACCTCATCATACTTTAGCGGATAGCACATAGCTGTCAAGGTCGCTTCCTTTCCTCTCTCTGTAGAACCAGATTTTCTACTTGATCAAGTCTTACAGCACTTACTCTGAGACCGCCTTCCCTTCGGCCTCAGAAATCATCCTCTTCAGAAGATATTCCCTCAATCCTAGCACTACTACATCTGACTGATACTATAACTGTTGAAGAAGTTCCCTAGATGGCCTATCTCAAGTAGCACAGATTAGGATACAGAAAATATATACAGTCTCTCACAAACGTGAGTACACCCCTCACATTTTTGTAAATATTTTATTATATCTTTTCATATGACAACACTGAAGAAATGACACTCTGCTACAATGTAAAGTAGTAAGTTTACAGCCTGTATAACAGTGTAAATTTACTGTCCTCTCAAAATAACTGAACACACAGCCATTAATGTCTAAACCGTTGGCAACAAAAGTTAGTGCACCCCTAAGTGGAAATGTACAAATTGGACCCAAAGTGTCAATATTTTGTGTGGCCACCATTATTTTCCAGCACTACCTTAACCCTCATGGGCATGACATCACGGAGCTGGTGGATGTTAGAGACCTTGCACTCCCCCACCTTCTGTTTGAGGATGCCCAACAGATGCTCAATAGGGTTTAGGTCTGGAGACATATTTGGTCAGTCCATCACCTTTACCTTCAGCTTCTTTACCAAGGCAGTGGTCGTCTTGAAGGTGTGTTTGAGGTCGATATCATGTTGGAATACTGCCCTGCGGCCCAGTCTCCGAATGGAGGGGATTATGCTCTGCTTCAGTATGTCACAGCACATGTTGGCATTCATGGTTCCCTCAATGAACTGTAGCTCCCCAGTGCCGGCAGCACTCAAGATGCTAGTGCATTACCTTTAATGGTACCACAAGCATCAAATAATCAGCCAAGTTCCTACAATGCCTTCTTGTTCAAGGACTTCTTCTTTCACAGCAACATCCTATTGGTCCATCAGGAAATGGTGCCTGTTACTTTTGAACAGAAAAATGGGAACGAGTAATAAAAACTCAAGTTAAAATTTGTAGTCCATGTACTTACTATTGCAGTGTTGCTTGATCATTTAAAATCCTTACTGGATCAGTTAAAATCAATACAAAGTCATTCGTTAGGAGGGGATTCATTACCTTCCCTATGGGTGTGTGATTGTCTAACGAACATGACATTTCTAGAACAATGGAAATCACTGGTGCCTACAGGACTCATGGAGGTTTGGCTTGATGGAGGAATAAAGAGGAATTTTGTCAAAGTTTCTTGATAAAGCTATCAATTTCATAAAAAGATGTCAACCTCTGGCAGAATATTCTGCCCTGATGAGACTTAATTCCCATATAAGGTATTTCCTATTTGTTCTACCTGTGGAGTTTTGTATCTGGTCTCCAGCTGCTTTAAGCAAAAAGATGGCAGTTCAGGGCAGGATGTTGCATTTGCTACTACAAGAGACACTTGCTCAACTGGTTAAAATGCTTCAAAACACTACTGTTGACTTCCAGCACAGTTAATTAAGAATATGTTTTGCTTTCAGGTTTCTCTATTCCCTCTCAAGTTTCCGGCCCCTCTATTTTAAAATCACAACTTAGTCAGACTTAAGCTGAAAGGGCCAAATTGTAGCTATAATGCAAGAATTCCTTGTGCAGAGATAAAACGAACAAACAAAGATTATATCCAAAAATAGATTTTCTTTTCCAAACAAATTGCTTCACAAACGCATAGTGCACATTTATTAAATAATTTGATATCAGTAAATGGATGCCCTAAATATACAATTCGTCATGCTTTTTTGTGAACTTGCTCTTGTAAAGGTCTCAGTGATGTTATTACTTTCTTAAAGATTTTTGTAGTGACAAAAGTTTCCACTAACAGTTTAATCCCCATTTTCATCTGATTGAATGAATTCAAATGTCTATCATATTGCTTTAGAATTCTCCACTCTTTTTGACAAAAGAAACAGAATTGAGGCTCACAAAAGAGATATATTTGATGTTGCTCTTTTCTTGTTTATATTGTCTTTTTTCTTTGTCTATGTATCACGCTTGTATTTGTACATTGTCAACAATTTAAAAAAAATCTCTTTTGATTGAAAAAATGTAAAAATACACAGAAAAAGTAAAGTACATTTTCATGGAGTTTACCAACACATTATTGCAAACTTACTAACTCTTTTGTTAACAAACATATGAAATAACATTTACAATAATCACTGAGCCCCAATGTATCTTCCTTGGTTGCAGGCCTGATCTTAAATGAGTGGGACCCAAACTGAGCAGGACTGAGGTCAATGTAATGTAAAGTAAGGTGTAGGATGGTGATACATTTATACTGAGAAAGTGGAACTCCCTCCTGATATAACAAAAAGGAACTGTGTAACTTGAAACAAATTGATGTGTAATACTGAACTAAAGCATAAGATCAGCACGGCTGAATTTGGAATGGCTCAACTCAACTACATCCTCAATTTGATTTTTCCCCATCAATGATTTCTTAGGGCTGGCCAACTCTGATAAACTGAAAGACAACTCATCCTCTATTTCTAAAGCATGGTTCTTCATTGACTGCAGCCTTAATACTCTCCCAATCCTGCTAAACCGCTTTGTCGGCACTCCACATTGTTGGAGCTAAGGAGACTCTAATAAGAGATTATAAACCTGTGCTCCTAGATGCCAAACATGAATTGGCGAAGGAACTCCCTGTCTTCACGCATGTGGCGCTACTTGATGGAAGAGCCCCTTCTGAGAACGAGAAAGAGTATCTGCTATAATATTCGTAGAACCTGGAATTTGACCTAAAGGTTATGTTATATTGCAAGCAGCCTAATACTCAATAGTGTCGCAATAGTCTCACTTCTGGAAGGGAATTAGCAGTTAGATTATTAACCCCATGTTGTCACAATAGAACAGCCTACTGATCCCCATGCTGATTCCCCCCAAATAGAAAAGGGGACAATAATTAGGAAAAGTTCCAGAGAGGCCAGATTCTTAATCATTCCTTCCATTACATTGGCCATAAGGTTGCACATCACTGACCTCTGCAATACTCAATGGAACCAAAACTACCTGCCACATTGGTAAAAAGTGAATATTGGTAGCTACTGCAGCTGGAAAGTTGGAGTGACAGTTGAAGTTATCTAGAAAGTTATGAAGACCTTTAGATCATCTTTCATGTGTGCGCACACTTTAATGCCATGGTGGGATTGCAATGATGATCTTTTTGTCTCCTAGTAGTGTCAACCTTCTGCTAAAGATCTAGTAACTTGTCTTCCGGGGCCAAAATTCAAACTTCAATGAATCAATGATAATCCCCAAAAAGCTGAGCATTGTACTGGGGCTTTTTGACATTTTAGATGCAATAGAGATACTGAACTCACCAGACATAAGCAAAAAGGAATTCAGTAAATTGCCACAGACAGCAGAGTTAGGAGGGCCGACCAACACAATGTCATCTAAATGACTTACTAACAATTTAATACCCAACCTTATTTCAACTACCCACTATGTGAAGCAGCTGAACGTTTCAAAATAGGCATAAGAAATAGAGTAGCTCATTGGCAAACAGAGATCCACATAATAACTTTACTCGAAATGGCAACCCAAGCATGTTTAGCTGGAAGTAAATGAAATGAAGACTCAATGTAAGCTTTTGCCAATAGGGTTCCCCTACCTGTCTCATGAACAGCGTGATCAAAAGATGTGTAGGTAACAGAAGACAGGTCCTTATCAATGTGGTCATTAACTGAATGAAAATTTGCAAAGGACAGGTGAAGAAATTTTAGCAGTTCCTTCTTTGTCACAAGACCCAAAGAGGCGGTGACGTCACATCCGACCAAGGGCAAGGAGAGACTTCAGGGCAAGGGAGCCTAGGAGGCAACGTGTATCAACAACTGTAGAAGACATTTCATGGATGGGGCAGCAGTGACAGTGTTGTGTAATATGCTCCAGCTTCATTGAGCCCAATGCCTGGGAACTCCCCTATATAAAGCCTAACAAGGCCCCCACCTTACACTGCCCCACCCACCAATCAAATAAAAAAATACATCCCTTACACCTCCTTAAGGTTAGAGCCTACACTCCCTCCACTTCGCCCCACCTTGGGCTACTAGACAAAACCTTGCTAGCCAGAACTGAATCCTTCTTGATAATTTCATGCAGATATATTTATTTTAAAGATTGACAACCTATTTAGTACATGCTCAGGTGATATTGTTGCTCTATGTAGAGTTTCACGCAATCAGTACCTCTGCTTCTTATAACACCAGGTCATGTTCATTTTTACATAAATTTAAAACTTAATCTGTGGAGCTAATTTCAATCAAAGTGAGAAATGAGCTTTTTAAAGTCTTTTATAGGCAATCTTCATCTGTCACCTCTGAGCATAGAACAGGCAGTGTTATTGTGTAGAATTATCTGCCTGCAATCTCCGTTATAACATAAGATGGTATTTTAATGAAAAGATATTATTTTCCAGCCTCAAAATGAAATGTAATGTCATTTTATTTTTATGTGATCTGCTAATAGGCATATGCATTTTTTAATGTTTCCTAGCAATCTGCATTCCTGTATTAAAATGATTCCAGCTATAACATTCTAGGCAAGAGGGTACTATGTGATACATCTCATGTTCCCAGCATAACCAAAAGGGATTTATATTTTTTGTAATAAACATAAAAATCAATCCTCCCCATGTGCTCCTGTATATTAATCTTGTTTTTTTTTCAAGGTGTGCAGTCTTTGTCAAAAAAGATTTATAGGCCTCTTATTTTGATTATTTTGTTGCTTGTGGTGCACAGATGTTTAATTGCTGAATCAACTTAACTAGTAAATGTGCCCCCAAGAAATGGATGAAACTGTCATAAACAGGTGTGAACCTCATCGGGGCTTAGAATTGAGGTACAAGAATGTACGGGTGTCAAAGAAAGAAGTTTAACCCTTGAAGTGTTTGTTCTAGATTGTCCTGTCATATACAATGTGTGCATATGCAGCCTATATATATATTTATAATTATGTTACTAGACAATAGTTTATCTGAATTTATAAAGTGACTAGCGACTTGCCCGCCAAAAAATGACGGCAATAGGATTGTAAGGGCGGTACATTTTGTTGGTGTTCCAAGATGCTTCGGCGCTCATTGCGAGCATCGCCATGAGGGCCTTCGGTGCTCATCGCGTGGCTCACAATGAGCGACTTTGGCGCTCATTGCGAGGTTGTTGGTTGTTTGTGTGCTATGAGCATTGTTTTTGCTAATGAAATAATTAATAAAATAATACATCAATATACTTTACCTATTTTGACATAATATATGCAGGAAGCATTATGCTGAAGAGCTGACAATCTGTTTTGATGTTGCTGCTGCATACAATGTGTGTTTTGAGTGCTGTGGAGCTGCTGTGTAAGTGTCAGTAATGTGTGCAGTGTGTAGTGTAATAGTGTGCGAAGAAAATAAGTTAGGGTAGCTGTGTACTTCCACATTGTGTAACTTAGTGTTGTAAAATGGCGCCTAATGTGTGGTACGCGTCTGTGGCTGATTTAGCGTCCTTGTTCTTGGATCACGTCTGTCTTTTTCGGAAAATCCGTAGGTGTTTGGTGGTGTTTTGCATCTTTAGGGTCCTGTAGCCTCTTTTTCGTTTTTTTCAGCAGACATTTTTTCTCTCGCTTAGGGGATTTTCGGGTGTCAAAACTCTTGTACTTCGAGTGAAATTGAGGTGTAACTTCAGTTTTCGAGCTCCTGGGTGCCCCCCCCCCCCCTTGCTGTAGGTAAGCTTTTTATGTAATTGGTGTGTGTATTCATTGTGTTTTTAATGTTTTCATGTGTGTGGGTTTCGGGCGGTAAGATCGTATTTTTGCGAGGTAGTAATTTATTTTTTTCTAAGTCCCGCGTCTCGTATTTGTTTCTCTTAAGTCCATAAATATTGCGAGGTCCGCAGTTGCTGGCAAGCCTGCAGCGTTAGCAACGACCCGCATGCTCACAACTATATATATGATATGACTCAATGAAGATTGTAGGAATGTTGAATTAATGAGTGTGTTTAATATTTATTTTAGTAAATAAATCTTTTGCCTTTTAATTTTTATTTAAATATGGAAAACATGATAAGACTCCTGTAGTTTAAGAAAAATGTGTTACTTGAAATATAAGGAACAATATTAGAAGCTATGTAAGTCACGAGCATAAAAATATTAAAAGAAAATCTAGCAAACTCTCCTAGGCCCTCATTCAATTGCAATTTGGCCAATTGAATAGGGGTCTAAATAAGCACATAACATATATTTTTTAATGAAGTTTTTAGTTAGCAAGCATCTATCCAAAATCAAGGTTTTTACTAACTAAAAACTTCTTTAAAAAAATATGTTATGTGCTTATTTAGACCCCTATTCAATTGGCCAAATCGCAATTGAATGAGGGCCTTAGTGTATAGAGATTGCCATGACATTAATCCATATTAACCAGTGCATGATGGGGAGGGTACAGAGCAGGGCTTCAATCTTTTCTGTTGGCTGTCTGTACAATATGAAGTGCTAAAAGCGGATCTCATGTATCATGAGATAAAAATTCCCCTTTCTTCTCTGTCTCCTCGAACCCCCGCTGTCCAATGATCAAAACACCTTCTCAAGCTTCAAAGTAGCAGGAAGTGCTGAACACAAGCAACAAGGAGCCTTCTATATACACGCATTTCACTAAAAGAAAGATTTCCTCTAAAACAATTTTTAGATGGTTTATACAATTGCTAATGCTGTTAGTTTGATAAACACAGCAAACCTGTGAATTTATTTTTATACTACTTTTGCCCTTTAAAAACAAGCTGTGTAACAAGCTGTGAGAATCACGTTCTGGCCTTTAAAGGGTTATGGAAAGATTTATTTTTTCACTGTTACGTCAGAAAGAGGATAATTGATAATGTTTCACAGTGTGTTTTCTTTTTTTTTTTTACAAATAAAGGTCTCAGAACTTTTTCAGAAATGTAACTAATGCCCAGTGTCAACCAATGAGATATAGACATGTATGACTGCTCTCTGCACTTTCAGTTAGTTTTAATGAAGTGTAGATGGGTTTTACTTAATATAATATTTTTCATGTTTAAAACATGCTCTATTAAATACATAAAAAAACAATTGTGTCCTACGTCCCTTTTAATTTATTATTTATCCCCATGAACATGATTGGCTGGTATCATTCATGCATAAAATAGTAAATTGTGGGTGAGCTTGTTATTAAGATACAAATAAAAATAACCTTTAAATGTATTACCTATGCAAATTGCACTCTGTCCTGACAACCTCCACTTTTGTTTTATTAGGACTCCCCCCAATCTGTGAGTGTATTCTTCAGACTATTTAAAGGACCACTATAGTTTGGTAATCTCTTCACATTCTTGTGAAGCATGTTAGAAAATAACAACAATAGCAGCTATGTAAGAAAGGATCATAAAAACATTTTTAGAGGAAACAGTATATTTAGGTGACATTAAATGTTTTGAGGACAGTTTGGACTGCTAGTCAGTTTGTAGCTTGAATGGGAGGGTTATCCAAAAGGGGGCTTACTTTGCCATTTAGTTCTACTGTCAAGAGACTATTTCAAGAGGATGACAGAACAGGACATTGAGGATGGCGGAACAGGGCATCGAAGAAGCCAAGGATAGCAGTGACTATGACATAGGGCAACACAAAGAACTGTCAACCGAGTTCCTCAGCAACTTTGCGTAAAATCATTGACATTATGGATGATTGTGTGGCAAATGATCCAGACACTGCAGGGAGCAGAAATGTGAGACTACCAGCATCAGCTAGATGGCTGCAAAGAAAAAAAGGCAGATGTCCCTGGACCAGTTTGTGACCAAGAAAGACATGTTGGAGGATGAGTGTGGAGCTTCAACATCTGCCACTTAAAGTGTATTGTTTTTTTTATTTTTTTTATTTTGCATGTGTGCTGCTCCTTTACGTTTTGAAAAAAAAAAGTTATTTTTTTTAACTGATTGAAGGGCCCGTAGGCCACCTCAGGCTTGCCTGAGGTTGGAGGGAGGGACCACCTGACCTGGCAGGCCCGGGTAAGGGTGGGACGTGTCTAGCTGGGGGAGGTGGAGCATTGTAGGCTTTTGGCACCAATTTCCTCCAGTCCGCCCCCAGCTAGCCATGGGAGCAGATGCTCACCCACCCATCCTTAAAGTATTGTTGTTAGAGTGAAATATATGTTGTACTGTAAAAAAAAAAGGCTGTGCATTAAGTTGTTATTGTCTGAAGTACTCGTTGTTGTGGTTGTATCATTGAAGTATATATTATATGGTATCAAAAGTTTGTTTATTTTGTCACAGCGGGGGGTGGTGAGGGGAGTCACCGGGACAGTGGAGAAATGGGGGAGATCCTACCCTACGGTGGTACAGATGTTCCAACACGGTAGGCCCTGGATGAGGCTTCAGGGCGTAGGGTGTACTGTCTCTGTCCAGGCTCCTCCCCTCAGGGTTATGTTTGTTTATTTATTTATTTATCGCTATGGTTATTACGTCATGTTGTGTTTACCAATAAACGCTGTGGCCAGTTACCTCCCAAAAAATGGTCTGTGTCTAATTTTATATTCAATGGGTGATGGGGTATAAATGCTTATATGCACATACCAACTGGGCCTTGCTTAGGTCATGTTATGTTTGCAGTTTATTCAAAGCTCAAAGAAAATTAAACAGTTTGAAAGTTCTATTGGTTTTGTTTCTTTTGTTCCCTCCCCTATCCCTATCTTCCCTATGTCAAAATATCCACATTTAGTTCTGTTTCGCTTAACACTCTGGGTGCCTGGGACCTATCTACAGCGCTAAGCAGGGTATTGCTACTCTATAAATAGGATACCTCAGTGATCATTTAAAGTGCTTGAAAGTTTCCATGTTTTTAATATGAAAATAATCTACTCTCATGTTTGCATATCTAAACATAATTTGGATCTTTTCTGTTATCTGCCCTCCACTTTGTTGTTACGGTTAGTGGCACATAAACCTTTGCCTTTTTGCTAAATATCTGTGTTCTAGTTTTGTTAATAAATCCTTAAAGCAATCTTGCCCCTGAAGTGTCTGAATTCTTCTTGAGTGTACCGGTTCCTGACACTACTATTTTGGTTTCAGGAGATCAAATCCCTAACAGCAACAGGCAAGGAAACAAAATGGAAGTCTACAATAAAGTATAATTAAATATACAAGTTTCAAAAAGTAAAGTTCGTGTTTTTATTTATTTATTAAGTTTTGCTGTCTGAGAACATTTTGACCATTGTCATATGTACTTATTCAAAAGACCTCAAATTATTTTCTCCAATTTCTTTCTGGGGTAGTTCTTGTTCTCTCAATCGGTGCAGGTCCTAGTTAAAATGGCTCCCAGGCAAGGAGATTTCTGGGGTGCTCACTCTCTCTTTTTGTTTAATTCCAAAGTTTGCAACAGAAAATGTGTTTTAAACATTCCAATATTTTTTTCAGGCAAACTGAGTATTGTATAGTTTCTTTTGTTTCTGGGTGGCAGCTGTTAAATCTGATATCACAAGCAAAATCTGCACAAGACCGACTGGTATTCCACATGACCTAAGCAAGGCCAAGTTGGTATGTGCACATAAGAATTTATACCCAATCCTCCATTAAATATAAAGATTAGACACAGACCACTTCTTGGGAGCTAACCGGCCAAAAGTGTTTATTAGTAAACACAACATGATGTAATAACCTTAACAATAAATAAATAAACATAACCACGAGGGGAGGAGCCTGGACAGTACCGAGTATAAGCCGAGGCACCTATTTTACCACAAAATACTGGGAAAAATGAGTGACTCGAGTATAAGCCAAGGGTGGGAAATGTGCTGCACCCTGTGTCCCTCTTGTGCCCTCTGTGTCCCAATCTTGTGTGCCCTTTTCTTGTGTCCCCTCTCTCTCCCCTGTGTCTCTTCTCCCCTCTCCCTTCCCTGTGTCTCTCCCCCCTCCCTTATCACCCTCCTCAACCTCCCTCCTCAACCTCAACCCCCCTCCTGATCCTCAACCCCCCTCCTTATCCTCAACACCCCATCCTCAACCTCAACCCCCCATCCTCATCCTTAACCACCCTCCTCATCCTAAACCACTCTCCTCAGCCCCCCTCCTCAACCCCGCTCCTCATCCTCAACCCCCTTCTTCATCCTCAACCCCCCCATTCTCATCCTCAACCCCCCATCCTCATCCTAAACCTCCTTTCTCAACCCCCCCATCCTAAACCTCCCTCCTCAACCCCCCCATCCTCATCCTAAACCTCCCTCCTCAACCTCTCTCCTCAGCCCCCTCCAAAACCTCTCTCCTCAGCCCCCCTCCTCAACCTCAACCCCCCTCCTCAACCCCCCCATCCTCATCCTCAACCCCCCATCCCCATCCTAAACCTCCCTCCTCAACCCCCCCCACCCTCATCCTAAACCTCTCTCCTCAGCCCCCCTCTAAAACCTCTCTCCTCAGCCCTCCTCCTCAACCTCAACCCCCTCTCCCTTTCCCCTCACTTACCTCCATCTGCAGCTGCTCTTCCGCTCCTCCACGCTCCTTCCTGCGTCTTGACCCGGCCAATGCTAATGATGTGGCGCGCATGTGACGTCACGTCATCAGCATATGCCGGGTCCCGACGCAGGAAGGAGCGGAGGAGCAGCTGCAGATGGAGGTAAGTGAGGGGAAAGGGAGAGGGGGAGGTATTTAGAGGGGTAAAGTGAGGAGGGGGTTTAGAATGAGGAGGGGGGGATGAGGATGAGGGGGGGGTTGAGGATGAGGAGGGGAGAGGGAAAGAGACACGGGGGGGTTAGAGAGACACAGGGGTGTAGAGAGACATGGGGGGGTAGAGAGACATGGGGGGGTAGAGAGACACGGGGGGGTTAGAGAGACACGAGGCGGGGGGAGATTGACTCGAGTATAAGCCGAGGGGGCCCTTTTTAGCCTTAAAAAAAGGACTGAAAAACTTGGCTTATACTTGAGTATATACAGTACTTTATTTCAAATTTCATTTGTGTTGCTACATTTGTTTAATTTAAGATGTGAACATCTTGTTAGAAACTTGCTTACTTTACTGTGTGTATATATCTACAAAATGCAGACTGTCAGCCTTATTAATTTGCGATTTGGCCAATTGAATAGGGCTCTATATATAAGCACAGAGCATATTTTTTTTAGTGAAGACCTTGCTTTTGGATAGAAGTTCACTAAATAAAAACTTCTGTAAAAAAAAATATGCTCTGTGCTTATATATAGGCTTTTCAATTGGCCGAATCACAATTTAATAAGGCTGTGTATGTTTAAACTGCTGCTATTTTATGAACAGCTGTAGCACAGAGAAATAGTGTATATTTTTGTAGCTCTGCATCTCCCTTTTTGTAGCTATGAGTCCCCCTTTGGCAACATTGGCCTTATCTGCCATAATATTCTATGTTTTGATTTCTATCGGTGAGAATATCTTAGGGTCTTTGACACTGATGCAGAATATTCACTGAGACTGGCTACAAATCAGCAAGGCCCATAAACTCTCGGCCAAGCAAAGCTTAGAATAACAATATTGTTTATCTGTGATGTCTGTGGTCTCTTTTCCAGGAAATGTGACACAGTAGTGTGATATTTCATAGGCTCACTCAAAATTCACAGCTCCATCTAGAATAATACTGAGGTGATTTATGAAGACGTTGTTATTTATTTATTATGAGACTGAACCTAAATGTGTCAAAGCCTCAATCTTCTTTAAATGAGGAAAGGTTTAAGAGAGGCGATTGTATATTTGGATGAAACTTAATATATCACTGATTATACTATTTTAAATGGGGCTAAATTAGCCAGCGTGTTATATTGCTAAAAATTATCAATATATAATTTGCTCAGTGACCATGGCATTTTTGAAACAGAATATTTAAAGCTGCTATCTTGGTTCCCCAGTAAATGTGTTGCCAGACACCATTTTGAATTTTTGCCAATCCCTTCCTGGTGGCTATTTTGTGCCATTAACCCATAGGATGCATCCACTGTACATTAATATGTTATTATTATAATTTATTTGTAACGTGTCAAAATATTCTGGATAGAGAATGTGGTCCTCCTCTGTGCTTTCTGTGGCCACCCCATGATTCTTGCAGGGGAGATGGAAGTTAGGCCCGGGCCTTTGGCTTAGGCATGGAAGGAGGTATCGGCTGAGGTTACAGCTGTAGGCACAGCGCCAAGGGATGTGAGGTCCATCAAGCACCGGTTTGACGACAGATCAGGGCCACCGTGAGGAGGATGATGGCCAAGGAGGACAAGAACCAGACTGTACCTATAATCCTATAATGAGTGGGAGAGGGTCGCCAAGGACCTTCTGAGACAGGTGCCCGCCGCTGGAGCTTCAGGCTTGGTGGCCCAGCAAGACCCAGCCTCCATTTCATGACACACACTACACATGATGTACATGATAACCAACAAGGACCACAGCTCCATGGAATTAACAAGGGATAGATGGATACGTCATTAAATCCATGAAGCTGACAAATCACTGTCATTCCAGGGCACAACAATAGTAATCAAGCAATAGAAAGTCCATTTATTGGTGTGCCAACTGCAGCCTATATCAAAATAGCGTTAGGAGACAAGAACGATCAAGACCATGAACCAAACGAATAGATCATCTAGCAAATAATAGCTAATCTGAGTTGCAATTAATTCAAGCCTAGATGTCGGATAGTTAGGAATGCACACAAAACAATGTATTATTCATCATACTAATGACATATACCTCTCTTTTCTCTCCTTCAGCATCAAGGAGGTCTGGGTCCAGTGGCGAGCCAGAGCCGGTGGTGTTGGCTCCATCGGAGCAGGAAGTGGAGGAGCAAGCAGCCCAGGAACCGGGAATAGGAAAGAAGAGGACCCGAGGGCACTGGATCGAAGGAGTGAATGTCAGATGGCTAGTGGGGTCACCAACAGGACCACCGGCAACACCGCCGGGATTTGACCCCCCTATTCCCCTCCTCCAAAGACTAAGCATCTCGCCAGGGCCTTCCAGCTGGAGCCAGCAGCCAGCCACCACCTCCCCCCCCACAGCAGTGCACGGGATTGGCCAGCTCCACCGGGCCCACCCACAACACCTCCAGTTTTGCCCCAGGCTCCAGCCGGGCCCCAGACCCTCCCCGCTGAGACACTGCCACCTCCTCACCTGGCCACGGCCCACGGGCCTCCATCACTAGGCTGCACAGGTGAAGATGCTGGCCCTCATACAACAGAAGGTGGAGTTGCTTTGGGAGATCCAGGCCAGCATCACTGCCAATCATGCTGAGGTCATGCGCTAGGGACGCTTGTGATCCTGGCCTCAATAGCAGTCTGAGAACAGATCCTTGGGTCTGATGTAAGTAACAGTGAATCTGTCTGCTGACCTTTGTGTCCTCTCCGTATTAATGGGTATTTTCCCATATTGCTGATTATCCAGAGACATAGCTAATAGTAATGCTTGCAGATGGGATTCAGTGAGTTGGTATATTGTTACAGTTCAGTATTTAGCACTGTACTGTACATGCATGTTGATTAGTTTTTTTTTAAATCCTGCTCTGCCTTTTTTTAGTTGACCACTTTTTTTCTGATTTTTGTTTTTGTCACCACACTGTGTGACTATGTGTGAGACTGGATTGGATTACACAGTCCAGAGGTTGAATCATCTGTTTCATTGAGCAGATCTAGACAAGTTGTAAGTGCTATGCACATTAATGGTTTCTTCAATTAAATGGAGTGATTTGTTAGGATCATTTTTTTCAACAGATTCCAGTTGCAGTGGTGTAGTGACCACATGTGGCCCTGGTAGGTGCTATGCATCATGCTTATTCAAGACTATGACATTACCCCCTGTAGGTATACACTTTTTACCACAAGCCTCTTGCTCTCACAGGAGCCGCCCACACCACACCCATGTTATTAATGTCTGACTGTGTACTGTGTATGAAAAAAAACTTTGTTATACCGTTATAACCGTGTCAGTGTGTTTTCAATGGTTGTGGTTATGGGGACATTCACATGCATCACATATGTGTCACATTCCTATATATGTAAACTAATGAGCCCTAGTTACTATGTAATAGATCAATACATATAACAATAATAATAGTCATAATAGCATTAGCTATCATATAATAATATATATCATAAATAATCAACATTAAGGGTTAATACACATGCAAATGTCCAATTAGTGACAGGTGATACTGGAGTGGGTTGCCAGTTCCTTCTCTAGTGGTCTGTGATTTGTCTGACCTCTCTTCTATGAGGTGCCCACGTACTGTGGCCCCACATGGTATAGCTCCCAGCTTCATTCAGGTACACAAGCCCCTTCACCACCACCATTTATCAATCCACAAGGGGACTAGGGAAACATACACCACGCTAATGTAAATTGATGAATAGTAAACATAACGGGAGGTCACCAAATGGGAATGGGTATATATCTTGGCACATGGCCACCAGCAATGGCGTGGGACTTTCCAGGATGGCCGTAGCGGAGATTACTTCTGATGGAGGTGAGTTGGCTGTTGATCCCTGTGCCTCTGCACAGCCTCCATGTGTTTTTGCGGCCCTTCCTGAAGTGTTAGAGTAGATTAGTGTGGTGTCTGTTCCCCTGGTCCCCTTGTGGATTGCAAAGTGGTGGTGGGGAAGGGGCTTGTGTACCTGAATGAAGCTGTGAGCTATACCATGTAGGGCCAGTGTAGGTGGGCAGGTGATAGCAGAGAGGTCAGACAAATCACAGTCAACTAGAGAAGGAACTGGCAACCCACTACACTATATTTAGCATGCAAACCTTGTGGAACAGCACAAGCAGAGACCTAGCTAAATGTGCTGCAGTCCAAAGGGTCACAGAGAGTCAGACACGACTGAAGGACGGAACAACAAATAATAAAATGTTCCTCTGGTACTTGATATATGTCATGTGGAGGTGTAATTTGGCCACTATTTGCTCTCCCAATGTAGATGTGATGAGCGAGATGTATATGCAATTATAAATATCTTCCAGGGTCCACATTAGGGCCTCTGTGAGTGAGAAATAGTTAATATGGCATCAGTTTCGTGTTTTTGTGTTGCAATTTAATCAGGTAGTGTGTCTTGAATTACTTTCAGCATGTTGCAGCATGGCTTTTCATATTGGCATATGCATGACTATTCCAACAAATTATTAAATAAAATATTTTTTAAATGCCTACAGTGAGGGGAAAAAGTATTTGATACCCTGCTGATTTTGAACGTTTGTCCACTGACAAACAAATGATCAGTCTATAATTTTAATGGTAGGAGTATTTTAACAGTGAGAGACAGAATAACAAAAAAAAAAAACAAGAAAAACGCATGTTAAAAAAGTTATAAATTGATTTGCCGGTCAATGAGTGAAATAAGTATTTGACCCCTTTGACTTAGTACATGGTGGCAAAACCCCAGTTGGCAATCACAGAGGTCAGACGTTTCTTGTAGTTGACCACCAGGTTTGCTCACATCTCAGGATGGATTTTGTCCCACTCCTCTTTGCAGATCCTCTCCAAGTTACTAAGGTTTTGAGGCTGATGTTTGGCAACTCGAACCTTCAGCTCCCTCCACAGATTTTCTATGGGATTAAGGTCTGGAGACTGGCTAGGCCACTCCAGGATCTTAATGTGCTTCTTCTTGAGCCACTCCTTTGTGTGTTTTATGTCATTGTCATGCTGGAATACCCATCCACGACCCATTTTCAAGATTTGACGGTAAATGGCCCCGCCCATCATCCCTTGGATGCGGTGAAGTTGTCCTGTCTCCTTAGCAGAAAAACACCCCAAAGCATAATTTTTCCACCTCCATGTTTGACTGTGAGGATGGTGTTCTTGGGGTCATAGGTAGCATTCCTCCTCCTCCAAACACGGTGAGTTGAGTTGATGCCTAAGAGCTCGATTTTGGTCTCATCTGACCACAACACTTTCACCCAGTTCTCCTCTGAATCATTCAGATGATCATTGGCAAACTTCAGACGGACCTGTACATGTGCTTTCTTGAGCAGGGGGACCTTGTGGGCGCTGCAGGATTTCAGTCCTTCACAGCGTAGTGTGTTACCAGTTGTTTTCTTGGTGACCATGATCCCATCTTCCTTGAAATCATTAACAAGTTCCTCCTGTGTAGTTCTGGCCTGATTCCATACCGTTCTCATGATCATTGAAACTCCACGAGGTGAGATCTTGCATGGAGCATCAGACCGAGGGACACTGGCAGTTATTTTGTGTTTCTTCTATTTGCGACCAATCACACCAACTGTTGTCAACTTCTCACCAAGCTGCTTGGCAATGGTCTGGTAGCCCATTCCAGCCTTGTGTAGGTCTACAATATTGTCCCTGACATCCTTGTACAGCTCTTTGGTCTTGTCATGGTGGAGAGTTGGGATATGATTAATTGTTGCTTCTGTGGACAGGTGTCTTTTATACAGGTAACGAGCTGAGATTAGGAACACTTTCTTTAAGAGAGTGCTCCTAATCTCAGCTTTCTACCTGTATAAAAGACCCCTGGAAGCCAGAAATCTTGCTGATTGATACAGGATCAAATACTTATTTCTCTCATTGACCTGCAAATCAATTTATACCTTTTTTGACATGCGTTTTCCTTATTTTATTTTTTTGTTATTCTGTCTCTCACTGAGAAAATACACCAACCACTAAAATTATAGACTGATCATTTCTTTGTCAGTGGACAAACGTTCAAAATCAGCAGGGGATCAAATACATTTTCCCCTCACTGTATTTATTATTGGGTGATTATTGTGCAAGTAATTGTTATTCCTTTCCATGCTTTCCCAATATTAAGTCCATTGGTGTGTATATATTATCTTTTACAGTGTTGAGAAATTGTCTGCAAACCATTTGTGGTTCCTATTTAGAGGCCGTAATTTTTTTGCCTCCACTTGAGGGTTACATCCTTGAACGCCAGGGCATCTTTGTAAATTTGTTGCAATTTGATAGCGTGATTGGAACGTAAGAGTTACGGCCTTGATAGATTAAAGGATTTCCAGCCACGGAGTTCAAAGTTTGACATCCCGTCTGGTTTTTCCACCTATAACCGGCAAGTCGTTAGCGGGTTGCTTTACAGGGCCAATTTAGTAGACATAGGTCCCAGGGGGGTCCCTGTGGGGCCTTGGTAGTGTGCAAACAAAAGTTTTAAAGATTACACAGCACTGGGCCTCCCCAGAGGAGGGCCCTGGTGCACTGCACCCCCTGTACCACTGATAGATCCGCCCATGGTGAGAAGGATTATGTGGAACAATTAGGTAATATACCATGTCACGCAATAAATTTGCCCCAATGGGGAGAGAGGTTAAAGGTGGTAAATAATAAATCAGTCTGACAAAGAATCCTGTTGTATCTGTTTATCACTCACTGCATAAACTCAACTGCGTCATAATTTAATAGCGAAATTGATGAAAACGTTGGTATAGTCTCTATTAATTAGTGTTTTTCAGATTATATAGTTTTGAGAATACAGTATATAGAGATTATGTAGTCTTGAGTTTGCCATTATATTAAGGGGCATTGACTAACTATGACATGAAAACTTGAGAAGATCATCAGTTGATGTTTTTCATAACTGTATTCTTGTATACACCATAATGATGGGATAATAGCAATACCCTTTCAGTTGGTGTATTCTAATTTGTACTCCGGTAGGAACACAGTTTACCTACTTATTCCAACCTTTTTATATATATATATATATATATATATATATATATATATATATATATATTATTAATACATGTATCTAGCTGCCATAGGGTCACTATATGGGACATAACTATGAGACAGTTCATGTGACTGAAAGATATGCTCTGGGCTTGTACTGTGGAATTATGGGATAGGTTATTTGATAGAGGATACAGCACTAAAAATATCAAGAAACCCTGTGAAATATTAGTAATTGCAGATAGAAAGAACTTCACAATTCTCAAAATATCTAAAAGAGAATCGATACATTGTATTTCGGTACTAATTTCCCTGCCAAATAATTATAAGCAATACTGATTTGGTTTTATTATTGTTAAAAATATGATCAGTCAAAAAAAGACCCAAAATTGTATACAACAGAGCAAAGATACTTGGAAATATTTATATTTCAATTATTTTATAAAGTAGTAAAACAATGCAGGCAAGCAAAAATTAACTTGGCTGAAAATAAATACTATTATAAAATAAATTTGTATAGCACTCAGATGCAATGTGAACATTTGAGTGAAATGTTTGTGTAAGCAAGAAATATGTTATCAGTTAACATCTTGATTGTAGTTCAAGAAATGCAAATGTCCAATATGCGGGCAGAAAAAACAAATCGTATAAGGGAACATTTGCACAGTAGAGAATACATGGGCAGTGGTAAAGCATATATGTGGTGATCTTGTCTTATTTCTCGAACTTTGAAAAACTTTGAAAAAATAATAAAAAAAGAAATGCTGTGTCCCTTTAAACTGACTTGGAGCCACATTAAATTCCAAGCCCGTATGTGCAACGTGAGACCTGCAACAGCTGCTTGGCCGAGTTACATGCTGTGAGTTACGGGCTAGAGACGCAAACCTGTAAACCATTTGTTGAAGGTCGGATGCGAGGCCGTGAACATGATCAATTAGTCAAACCCGTAGTTACCGGTTTAGATGGAGCGAGCCAATGGAAACAGAGATCTTCATATATGCGTCACAGAAAAATGGAAGTTGGTTTTCAAAGTCTTACGGGGTTCAATTATGAGTTACGATCGGACCCACATTCTAGAAATAATGCAATATTTATAAAGCTGTAAATATAATATTCTATTACATGCAAGATCAATTATATGTATTAACACATTGATTGCCGGGATCGATATAACACGGAAATTAAACATGAAATAAAGTATATTTTGGGGCCGATTTGCGAGCTTGAGAATGTTGTGCTATTAATTCTAAGACCTAACATCACTTTCCCTTTTAAGTACAGTAGTGTGTGTATATGTGCATTTAAAGTGCTTCGGGTTAGACTTTACCCCCCTTGTGGGTCCTCTCTAACACTCGTTGGCTTCTTGGCTCCATTTGCGGTTTACGGGCTTGAACGCCAGTGAATTTGTTGAAATTTAATAACATGATTGGAAACGTAACTGTTACAGGCTTGAAAGATCCAAAGATTGCGGTGCGCGCAAGTCAAATTCTCATGCCCCGTAGGGTTTTCTCGCCCCTGCCCCACAAGTCGGCGGCAGGTTGCTTTACGGGGCCAATTTAATAGCCGTAAGTCTTGCAGGCTACGTTACGGGCTACAATTTTACACATTAGGGGAATTTAATGTGCCTATTGTTGGTCTCCATTGATAACAGTTTAGAGGGAAAGAAGGGCTTATGTTTTAAATACTGTGCTGCATTTTATAATAAGGCTCTTATGAACTTTTGGGTAACTAAAAAAAAAATCATCACAATTTGCCCATTGTCAAGTGTAGTAAGAGTATACTTTACGTATATTTTAAATGAAGGACTACTGTGTCAGAGGGTGAGTATTGGGTGCTCCCTATCAGCAGGAATGGGTTAATAATACACAGTAAGGATGCTTTATATATAACTGGGTGTAAAAGTTGCAGACATATCAGGCCTCTGGAATTAGAGGAATGTCAGACATGCTCTTTCACCATCACACACACTTTATATACACTGATGACAGCCGAGGCGTGTGCTGTATGTATACTACAGAAGAGGATTTCTCTGTACATCAGCCTCCACAACAAGCACAGTATTGCAGGGTATGCATAGTCTCTTTCTGTTATTCTTATCGCAAGAACTCCAGCCAGCTGTATATTTTACTGCCTCCTCTTTCCATGCCACACACTGGACAAAGACTCTTTTTTGTTCTATTTCTGCAAACTGGTAACACATTTTTGCTGAGCATGGACAGAGAGATTGTGCTGTGTGTCCAAGTGCAAAGAAGTCAGTTTCATGCACTCTTAGCCTTATTCAATTAGCTACTTGCAAATGCCTTGAACTCATAAATTTGGGTGTTTTTTTTAAATAAATGTTTATATGTATTCTATTGACTTAAGAATTCATTAGTGCCAATAAGTAATATTTGCTGAATATGTAGCAATATTAAGAGTGATTTTAAGTGTGTATAAATTTACGAATTGGGCAATTGAATCGGGCCCTCTGTGGTCCTTATTCAAATGCGAATTGGCCAATTGAATAGGGGCCTAAATAAGCACATAGCATTTTTTTTTTACAGTAGTTTTTAGTTAGTGAACATCTATGCAAAGCAAGGTCTTCACTAACTAAAAACTTCTGTAAAAAAAATATAGAGCCCTATTCAATTGGCCAAATCCTAATTGAATGAGGCCCTTAGTCTGGTCTGGAAGGGTGGTAATGCAAGAACAAGCTACTAGGTAATTCAGGGTGCTTGAAAATTTGGGATCGTGAAATGTTATCCATAGGGTTTCCTATGGAATTTTGCTCACCGACCTTTCTCGTGCACTGTGATCTAATCCTAAATGAGGATTGATAGATTTTTCATTGATAGATTTTAAAGTGTAAATTGCATCTAATTTCCCTCTGTTCACATGAATGGGCCGCCATGTTGGCCTCTTTCTACCCTGTGCGTGTCACTGTGTGAGGCTGGGAGGTAGCAAGCTGTGAACCTCCTAAGAAGCTGCACGTTGCATCTTGTAATGCAAACACAGTAAGGACAGCAGCTTCCTATTGGTCTATGTGGTAATGTGGTGTAACTTTATGTACAGGAGATAGCAACACAAGATCCCTTGGGCCAATAAGAAGTTGCTGGCGATGCTGTACTTATTTTATAAAATGTAACATGAAGATTCACAACTTGCAGCCACTCCCTAACACAAGTCTGAAGAAGGGAGCAGGGAAGGAGACAATTGAAGATAATAATAGTAATAATTAATACTCTTGATCATTAAGTTTAATCTGAACTTTATCATGCTAGATACAACTAATACTTCAAAAGAGCCATTACTTGTTTTGCTATTACAGTGTCCCTCTAATAAAAGATAAAAACACTTATCTGTAGATTCTATTAGTGCCAGTAGAACAGTTTGTTTATTTGAAAAATAGTTATTGCGCATTTGGCAACACTGTATGCCTTAGTCACATTGTAAAAAGTGTAGATACTCCATGGTTAAAATACACACTCCTAGATAAACTAAATGTCACGGGACATTGTGAATGACTTCATTGATGCTATGATAGCACTTTTTCCCAGTGCAACAAATCGCAGTATAGCTACACTATAGCTACAGCTGCGTTCAGATTTACTCACATCACCTTGTCTCCTCTAAAATTGGCTTAGGCTTTTTTTAGGATGTCTTTATGTCCATGGTCATGCTAATCCACTTGGTATTCAAGGTATAGATACTGGAGTGGGTTGCTAGTAATTTCTCCAGTGGACCATAGCATACAGTTCCTGGTATTCCTAGGTGGTCTCCCGTCCAAGTACTGATCAGGCACAACCCTGCTCGGCTTCAGGGTGGCGTGGCCTCTTGGTTCCCTGACTGGGATTGAACCCAGGTCGCAGTGGCAAATCCTAAACACTGGACCACCAGGGAACCCATGCTTAGGCATTACCGACCTTTAAAAAAAGAAAGAATACTTGTATATTGTAAAGTTTCCTCACACTATAGAAAGCATTACACCTTATTGATGTCATGTCTATATATGTGTCATAGATATTTTAACACAGCACACATATGTCTTATCTTGTGATTTATTGTAGTCAAACAATTGTTCAGCTTTTGAGAGTATTTTAAGATTATATGTTGTCTTGGTGATGTGTCAGATTCCAAGTTTCCTACATTTTGAAGGGCTGATAAAGGTAAATGATCACTGAGGTGCCCTATTTAAAGTATGGGTATATAAAGAACTTGACTTGATAGTGTGCAAAATGTTCTTACAGATGGATATTTAAACACATCACACTGATGTCTTATCTTGTGATTTATTGTAGTCAAAGAATTGTTCACCTTTGATCAATCCTGGGTTAGGACCATTCACCTCTGTGACCGAAAGAGGTGTTAAATTCATTTTAATATGATTATTATTATCAGTGCATTATAATCAACATATATAGGCACCGCAATACAATATGCAATAACAACTGAACAACCCATGTGGAAGATTATAAAGGTTGCAAGCTCACAATCTAGGGGGGTGGAGCAGAGATGGGTCACATAATTAGAAAGGAACAGTGTGGGTCAGAGGTTCTCTTACATTTCACTGTGTAATATCAATGCTGCATCTCCTCTGTTTAAAAGTAAATGCAAATATATGTTAAAAACATCTTTGTTCTGAAAAGTCCATCTCTAACATAAGAATGGAGTGTTTCCACTGATTGTCAATTAACAATGATGTAATATGTCAATTACCTATCCTTGAATGTTTTTATGTTTAAGACTTATTATCATAGAAAATAAGTACATAATAATTGTTGAATTATGTACAGTATGAATTGGTATGCCACATACCAGTTGCTTCCATATTTTTTATGTCCGTAATGTTACATACATATGACTGTGTGCCTGTACTTGCATATAACAAACATTTAAGTAGGGAATAATGAATTTATAATAATAATTATTGTATGTTCACCTTTTTCTCTATAAATAAATAAGTGACATTTGGACGCCCTGTCTTAGGGGCGTCTTGACAAACTTTTCTCTTTTACGAAACACCATTTTGTGATAATGTTCAGACACCCATTTTTCACTTTAACCTATTCTGCTGTTCTGGGAGCCAAAGAAAATTCAATTAATTACTAAAACAGTAAGAAAATAAGAACAATAAATAAATGTAATGAATTATTTGCAATACAACTGTTACAGTGGATATAAAAAGTCTACACTCCCCTGTTAACATGTCAGGTTTCTGTGCTGTAAAAAAATAACAGACAAAGATAAATAATTTCAGAACTTTTTCCACCTTTAATGTGACCTATAAACTGTACAACTCAATTGAAAAACAAACTGAAATCTTTTAGGTAGAGGGAAGAAAAAATATAAAAATAAAATAATATGGTTGCATAAGTATGCACACCCTCAAACTAATACTTTGTTGAAGCACCTTTTGATTTTATTACAGCACTCAGTCTTTTTGGGTATGAGTCTATCAGCATGGCACATTTTGACTTGGCAAGATTTGCCCACTCTTCTTTGCAAAAAAACTCAAAATCTGTCAGATTGCGAGGGCATCTCCTGTGCACAGCCCTCTTCAGATCACCCCACAGATTTTCAATCAGATTCAGGTCTGGGCTCTGGCTGGGCCATTCCAAAACTTTAATCTTCTTCTGGTGAAGCCAATCCTTTGTTGATTTGGATGTATGATTTGGGTCGTTGTCATGCTGAAAGATGAAGTTCCTCTTCATGTTCAGCTTTCTAGCAGAAGCCTGAAGGTTTTGTGCCAATATTGACTGGTATTTGGAACTGTTCATAATTCCCTCTATCTTAACTAAGGCCCCAGTTCCAGCTGAGGAAAACAGCCCCAAAGCATGATGCTGCCACCACCATGCTTCACTGTGGATATGGTGTTCTTTTGGTGATGTGCAGTGTTGTTTTTGCGCCAAACATATCTTTTGGAATTATGACCAAAAAGTTCAACCTTGGTTTCATCAGACCATAACACCTTTTCCCACATGCTTTTGGGAGACTTCAGATGTGTTTTTGCAAAATGTGGATGTGCTTGGATGTTTTTCTTCATAAGAAAAGGCTTTCGTCTTGCCACTCTACCCCATAGCCCAGACATATGAAGAATACGGGAGATTGTTGTCACATGTACCACACAGCCAGTACTTGCCAGATATTCCTGCAGCTCCTTTATTATTGCTGTAGGCCTCTTGGTAGCCTCCCAGACCAGTTTTCTTCTCGTCTTTTCATCAATTTTGGAGGGAGCTCAGTTCTTGGTAATGTCACTGTTGTGCCATATTTTCTCCACTTGATGATGACTGTCTTCACTGTGTTCCATGGTATATCTAATGCCTTGGAAATTATTTTGTACCCTTCTCCTGACTTATACCTTTTAACAATGAGATCCCTCTGATGCTTTGGAAGCTCTCTGTGGACCATTGCTTTTGCTGTGGGATGCGACTGAGATTATTTCAGGAAAGACCAACTAGAGTAGCTGAACTTTATTTGGGGTTAATCAGAGGCACTTTAAATGATGGCAGGTTTATGCTGACTCCTATTTAACACAATTTGGAATGTGATTGCTTAATTATGAACACAGCCACATCCCCAGCTATAAGAAGGTGTGCAGACTTATGCAACCACATTATTTTTCTTTTTTTTCTTCTTCCCTCTACCTAAAAGATTTCAGTTTGTTTTTCAATTGAGTTGTACAGTTTATAGGTCACATTAAAGGTGGAAAAAGTTCTGAAATGATTTATCTTTGTCTCATTTTTTTACAGCACAGAAACCTGACATCTTAACAGGGGTGTGTAGACTTTTTATATCCACTGTATATGCAGCGTGTGCTTAGTATCCCTGTCTATAACAGATAACAGTTGATAAATTGTTTATTTTTTAAGGTGTGTGAAATACTGATCTTACCTGTTAGTTTTAGTTTGTATGTATATTATTTAAATAAAAAAAATGTTTGTATTTTATTGGAGTAAGCAACACTGAACAGGCCTTATTGATTCAGGGTGTCCCTTTAAGCTCTGTCTCCTGTTGCTTGGGTATCACAACCCAATCCCTCAGGGGGCTTCCAACCCCCTGGCTTTAGGGAATAGAATATGAGGGAGATATATACCTGCGTGTCCTAGATTTTGCTGACACTCACAAAACACAATATACTCCCTGTCCTACTTTGCTCGGCTGGGCCAGGCTAGATTTACAGCCCACACGTACAGAAGGTGCCTAGTTCCACTTAAAACCCCTGAGGATTATTATCCCTGTTGATTTCACCAAAGCGGCTTACCTTTCTGACAAGGTGGAGAGAGGATACGCTTGCCCTTCATCTGCGGAAATCCTGCAACTTGGATTAGGTTACATGAGGTGCTGCATGAGTAACACTGCGTTACATTACAGCCCCGAGCACAGACAGTTACTAGGGGGTAGAATTACTGATTAAAGAACACTTTATTACCTCTCATAATTCTCTGTTTAACTGCTCCCTATAATTCAATGTTTTTTCCCTATAACCATAGTAAATCACCACTGTAGAAAAACTTCACGTTAACAAACCCATAATATTAATCAGCTATTTCATCCATAAAAAAAAAAAATTAAGGAATATTAGCCGACTCTGCTTGTGTCACAGGAGATTTCATTTTAGACTACAAGTATGCCTTGATGGGGAGAGTAATTCTACGGGAGCTTATACTTCTATTTATGTCTAATGTTTGGTAAAACATTTTAAATTAGATTGTAAGCTTGCAAGTTTTCATTCTTGCAAGACGCTTTGGGGAAAGCTCTCTAGACACTGGATTGTAAACTCAAAGACAGGGCGCTCCATCCTTTGCAATGTGTTAATATTATTATTGTTTTGCCTTGAATTTACCCATGTATAGCGCTACGGAATATTTTGGCAAATTGTGTTTAGGCAATATGTCTGCTGCCATTAAGCAAGATTAATTGCAATATGTGAACATTAAGGCTGTATTTATTTCTTTTAAATGTAATAAAACATCTTGTACATTATTGAGTTATGTTCTTCAAAAGAGCATATTATAAATATGACACTTCAATGGTGCTTTAATAATTAAAAGGTGACATCCCTCCTAAATCATTATATGAGTAAGGAAAAACTGGAAACAGGGTGAATAGATATGTTTTTTGTTATCCTGAAGAAGGGATGTTTATTCCTAGAAAGTTTTCAATGTAACCCTGTCTTATTAGCCATTAAAAGGTATCATATATACTGAGCCTAAGGAGCAAAGCTTGTAGTTATTGTTGCATAAAAGAGCCATAAAAGGTTATATAGAAGAATATACAAAACCAAGCACATTTTATTACCCTTTAGATGTGTAATGCAAAGCTAACAGAAGGCAGGCTCTACTCATTTTCGGTGTCAGGCCCCTTTGTCGGTGAAGGGCTAATAACAGACGGCTGATGGGCAGGTTACAGACATAATTCCTCATCTGGCGCAGTTCACATGGATTAATCTGGGCCGGCTCGTTTGATGTAGCGCAGCAGCCAATTGGAGTGCTTTGTCTGCCCTTCTGCCATGCTGCACATCTGTGGAATTCACAGTGTAAGGCTTATGAGAGTTTCAAAGTGTTAACACAAAGGTACATTGTTGTCTCAGCTCAGCAAATATTTAATCTGCACCTAAAAAAATAAGTCATGAGGGACAGAGCCTTATTACAGAGATGTAGAATTTGATGGTAGATAAGATCCACTTGGCCCACCCAGTCTGTCTTTGTGATCCTCAGTATGCTCTTATTTTTATGACAGTTTAGATCTGTCCCATATATGCATTCTGTCTTTTTGCTGGAAGGCTGTTCCATACATCTACTACTCTTCCCTCTAACACATTTACTGAATTTGCCATGTAGAAGCTTCCACATTCAACTTCTTGTTTCAGCGTTATTTTACTAAATTAGACATCTTCATGGTGCCATCACAGATTAAAGTTTAAAAAAAAAATGTAATTAAAAAAATTGGTTGTTAGTAAAGAAGCATAATCTCTTTTAAGTCTAGAGCTAAAGGACAGTGTAGTTGCATAGCTTCAGAGCTAAAATGAATAATAGGCTAACATTAAAATATGAAAACAACCTTTACTCTACCTGCTATTATATGTAATTATTAAAGGGCAGATGAAGTTAAAGGGATATGGAATCTAAACATAATTTTATTTTTAACCAGTGCTTAAAAGCTCTGTTTTCATTCACTCAAACCTTCCAAACAGTTCATGCAAAGGTCTGCCCCACAGCTCATGCATACAGAGATATGCTAGCCACTTACAGACTGTTTCTTAACAGCATTTTTTTTAAACACAGCTGACAATCTGTAAGTGGCTAGTACATCTAGTACCAACAGAAACAGGTTATGTTTGAGCTGTGGGGGTAGACCTTTGCATGGACTGTTTGAAAGGTTTAAGTGAGTGAAAATAGAGCTTGTAAGCACTGGTTAATAAAATGATGGGCTGTTTTGTAGCAGACAAACACTGTGATAGACTAGCACTGCAACAACTGACACAGGGTCCAGAGGTCCTCAGCAGCAGACTGGGAATAGAAGCTGGCTTGGACAAAAACAGGATAAGACAGATTGGATCAAGAAGGCAGGAACTTTGTACACTGGAACAGAGTGGTTGGTGCATGTAGAACATGCACAACAGGAATACAGAAAGCAAGAGCATAGGCCAAAGACTTCCAACTGGCACCTTGCTGTTAGCTCTGCCGGATGTTAAATGCCTTATATGTAACTGATTGGCTGAGCCCTAGGCCTGTCACTGATCTTGGTGTGGAGTAATGACACAAAGGAGCAGTCCCATCTTTTCAAGGTCTAATCGTTCTTCTCATTATAACCAGCAGGGCCTTCCTTGTGCCTACCCTGATGCCTACCAAAACAGGTGCTCCTGACAAGTAGATTCCACAGCAGCATAACTTCATATAATGTAGGTAAAAAATTAGAGGCTGTATTTTTTTTCCATTAAAAAAACAAGTTGCTTATTTTCAACAGTAGTTTTTTCAAATTAGTATATTAAAAAAAATATGACAATAGCAGTCCTTTTAACTGAAATGATGTGAGTGCATACATGTGCACACGAGTATGGCTATATTTAAATCTAAGGCAGCTGCCATTTAGCCTTCAGTTTGTATATGTTTCACACAGACCTTGCCATGTGCCATGGCATATTCTTTTGGGTAGAGAAGGGGAAAAGGTGGATTTGAAGTGGCAGGCTTGCAGTGTGCTGTACTATAGTAAAACAAACAAGACAAGTAAAAAATATCTGTGAAAGGAATCATGCTTTATATTGTAAATGAATGAACACGTTTGAGTTTTCTATATATTTTTTATTTTTTGTATGTTATGATGTTTTGTTTGTGCCTAGCCCATATGTTTTCCCTTTTCCAACCCATTGTTTTGTTTTCCATGAGAAAGCAAGCTCTTTCCATATGTTCTTTCCATATGTATCAGAACACTACTTCTCCTAAAATAAACAAAAAATATTTTGAAGAAAAAGATAATTTTAAGGAATTGATAAAGCTCTAAAACATGGAAATAACATAATGCATTGAACAACATATGCTTGTAACAACAGCATGCTGTCTTTTCTAGCCACAATAGATAGCTAAAGCTACTGGTGGTACACCATGGTGGTAAGGAAACAGACACACATACACTTGTGTACCCAGAGGGCAGCTAAGAAGTGCATAGGAGTGTAAATCCAGTCCAGTACATGAGAATGCTTGTGTGAGAGTAAACATTCAAGGCCTCCCCTGTCATCTCCTGAGCCATATGGGCCCAAGACCAGGTATGTGGTTACCCACGTAGCCTCCTTTTCTTCCCAGAGGCCAGCAGGCGGAGGTGACACCATCTGCACTGTACAGCCATGCTCCACAGAGAGTCCAGCCAGCTTGCAACATTGGTGTTGCCAGGAGGATATTGCAGGAAGTGATGTCACCTCCAGATTCAGAAGAGACCCAGCAGGTGCGTCCAGATGCCGTCAGCATTTGGGAGCAAGATGAAGGTCTGTTAATGGGCCTTTGGAATCTGGGTTAGCACAACATCAGGGGCTTGATGGCTAGGCTGGCACAGGGACCTGAAGGGAGGTCAGTTAGCGGGCCTATTGCATCTGGGTCAGCACAACACCATTGGTATGAGGAGCTGGGTGGTCAGCCACCTCCAGAGGTATGAGGGGAGGGTTGGCCAGGGGTTCCCTTTGCTTATTACCCCCTGGGAGGGCACATCGCCTGGGGTCTGCCACGCCTTATCTGGGGTCTGGGGAGTGAAGGCCAGGTGTAAGGAAACTTGGTCACCAATAAGGGAAAGTGGCAAGCCAAACCTAAGGAATGCACATCATGATGTATTATCTGTCATGAGGGAGAAGGGGGTTGACCTTGTGAAAGAGGTATTTAATGTCTCATTAGGATTAGGAGGCCATACCTAATATAGCTGCACCCACACATGTTCCTCCACCATGCTGGTTTAGAGCTTTAGGGTAGGGGCATCTACAGTTGTGATTTCTGTAGACCATCATATAGTGGATTATCACACTCATTGGGCTGTACAATTTCTATCCACAGGTCAGTTCCAGAACAGATCCAGTTCCTCATCCCCTGCCAGTTCTGCTAGGTGGGCAACTTGACAGACCCTATGGCTAGAAGCAGAATATCTCAGGGTGATAGGGATATATTTGAAGCTTCCCAGTAAGCAGATAGCAGTGACAACAGGGACTCAGAAAAGATTCTGGCACACAGGGAACCAGTTACCATAGGAGAGTTGGCAAGCTGCTAGATCACACAGCAGAGGAGCCTCTGAGAATTGGAGTAGACATAGGGAGGATTATTATGGGAGTTGGAGTCTCTCTCATTCCAAATCTTCAAGACACCGTCAAGATTGCAAGGAACTTCCAGCTCACTGTTCCCAGCACACTGGATTACTTCAAGGCATGACTGCTGGTCTCTCTGTGATTGGTGCCAGTCTTTCACCTTCTGCAGCATGAAAATACAGGGTGCCACTTCACCGGACTCCAGCAGCTGATGCAATGGCGGTGCTAGAGAATGGAGGGCCAGAGTGCAAAAAATATTTATGTGCTGCCCTCTCCCCCCCCCCCCCCCCCCCCGTATGGCTGCTCCCTTCCCTTCCTTACTTCCTGCCTGAACTCAGCTCCTCTACCTGCAGAACAGCACCAGGACGCAACCTCCTCTCTTTCTGGCCACATCCTCTATGATGGAGGGGGGCTGGTGTGGCCAAGGGGGCCAGGGTGGGGGTCCCTTAAATACACTAAAGAAACATATATATATATATATATATATATATATACATATACTGTATATACTGTATATATACATACATAGACTATCTCTATATAGCACTCAGTCATCTTAGGATCCATCCCTACATAGCACCCAGTCATTGTAAGCAGCCATCCCCTCTCAGCATCTATCGCCACACAGCACTCAACCCCTCTCAGCACCCACCTCACATATCACCCATCCCTATTTCCTTTGTTCTGCCTTACAGAACCCATATGTCATGACTGATTTTGGGACCATGGGTGACTCCCCTGAACCCCACAAGCAATCCTGTTATTTGGGACTCTAACACACTGGGTTGATAATATCAAAGGCTATTACAGTGGATATTTGACTTGTTTTAAGCACTGTGACATATTATTTTTATGTGTAAAGGTAATGTGGGTCCACAATAATGAATGTTGGGGTTACCATGTGATGTGCTCTGCATCTTTGGGTGCTTACAGGTCACACAAATATGTGATATTCTGATGCATTTTGGTCCAGGAATGCAATTCCCGGATATTACTCTACACCCTCCCTAGTCCCTCATGCGTGATCAAAGTACAGCCATACAATCTGAAGTCACCCAACAAGATGAACCCTTCCAGGTCCTTATCTGGAGACCAGTAAGGGGGTTATATTAATGGCGTGGGAAGGTCACAGTAATCCACAGTGGGTGGATTCTTTTGAGCTGTATTAAATATCTGTGTAAGGAGAATAAAGTGGTAGGTGTGAAAAGGTGTGAGCTGCTTATTCTTGTATTCTGTGTTCCTCTAACTAAGGGATTAAAGTTACAATCTCTAATAAACCCTGCTATTCTGCTTCTCCAGGACTTATGTTCTGATCTGAATTGGCTGAGATGAACAAAAAATCTCACTAATCTCACATACACCTCGTTGGGATTGGCTGCTAATAGGGCAGGGGTCAGGAGGACTGATAGGGTCCGATAACCCCATGAATCTCCTTTTGCAGTTCCTTAAAAATGTCATAGCTAAATTAGAAAGTTACGATCAGATAATGGATAATGCAGTAAATGCTTGGGTCCCATCACTGTCTCTCCCATCAGCTTTTCTAACTCCTGCCGATAACCCTGTTCAGCCATCTTCTACTAATGAACGGTATATTTCCTCTTATAAGGCCAATAAATCTGATCAGACTTCTGCTACTTCTCTCGTTCTAGCCCATACTGCATTGGTCACCCTTACTTTGTGTTCAATTGGTCCGCTTGGAGTGTATGTTGCCCTAGATTTGAAATCTGTAAGTAGGAATGTAGTTAGATTTTAGCCCTACTCCTACTTGACCAATATTTTGAACTAAAGTAGGACAGTACTTGGGATGAGAATAAGAAAGAGCAGTAGGAAAGAATGCATAGGTTCCGGCATATCCAAAAATCATATATAAATATTAATCTAAAGTGCCCCTGTGGTGGTCTAGTTTACAAATTTGTCATGAATTGCACAAGTAAAATATATTTTAATGTTTAAAACTTATTTTCCTGAAAGCATGATGATAAAATTGTAACCACACTGTTTCACATTTTTTTCGGATGGTATAAATTAACAGAGATATCAATTTCTGCACTGCCATTGTAACTCTTTAACTAACAAAGGGATACAGCACTCAGAAGATCATTGAACTATTTATCCACTCTCAACACAATCCTATTTTTCTTTCCAAATTAAAGTGTGAAGATTGACCTAATTAAATATTAATTAGCACCTCCACTTTCCTAGGGGCTAGTAATAAATGTCACTGCATGCAGATATTGTATTAGTAAATTAAGAATTGAAGAGGTGTTAAAATTAAGGTTTCTTAATTATTCTGTCAGAAAAAGTCTCTCACTAGATTAAAAAGTTGTGACCTTGGATTAGGTGATGTTTTACTTGCTCCACAAGTGAACATCATTTACAATGTTTAACAAGAGTTAAAGTAAGCTTGAAAAAAAAGTTGTAACTTTAAATAGCAAGGTCATTTACTGTATTATGTCACATGCTGGAGTATAAAAACTCAGAACTTCTATATAACAGGTATATATATATGTATTGACTCTGACTCGACAAAGAGAGGAACGCTCTCGAAAGCTCGTCATGAAACCTATGAATATGTTTGTCCAATAAAAAAGGTATCACTATATACTGCAATACTCTGATTATTCATCTCTCTCTCTCTCTCTCTCTCTCTCTATATATATATATATATATATATATATATATATATATATATATATATATATATACAGTCAGGTCCATAAATATTGGGACATCAACATAATTCTAATCATTTTGGCTCTATACACCACCACAATGGATTTGAAATGAAACGAACAAGATGTGCTTTAACTGCAGACTTTCAGCTTTAATTTGAGGGTATTTACATCCAAATCAGGTGAACGGTGTAGGAATTACAACAGTTTGTATATGTGCCTCCCACTTTTTAAGGGACCAAAAGTAATGGGACAAATTAACAGTCATAAAACAAACTTTCACTTTTTAATACTTGGTTGCAAATCCTTTGCAGTCAATTACAGCCTGAAGTCTGGAACGCATAGACATCACCAGACGCTGGGTTTCATCCCTGGTGATGCTCTGCCAGACCTCTATTGCAACTGTCTTCAGTTCCTGCTTGTTCTTGGGGCATTTTCCCTTCAGTTTTGTCTTCAGCAAGTGAAATGCATGCTCAATCGGATTCAGATCAGGTGATTGACTTGGCCATTGCATAACATTCCACTTCTTTCCCTTAAAAAACTCTTTGGTTGCTTTTGCAGTAAGCTTCGGGTCATTATCCATCTGCACTGTGAAGCGCCGTCCAATGAGTTCTGAAGCATTTGGCTGAATATGAGCAGATAATATTGCCCGAAACACTTCAGAATTCATCCTGCTGCTTTTGTCAGCAGTCACATCATCAATAAATACAAGAGAACCAGTTCCATTGGCAGCCATACATGCCCACGCCATGGCACTACCACCACCATGCTTCACTGATGAGGTGGTATGCTTTGGATCATGAGCAGTTCCTTTCCTTCTCCATACTCTTCTCTTCCCATCACTCTGGTACAAGTTGATCTTAGTCTCATCTGTCCATAGGATGTTGTTCCAGAACTGTGAAGGCTTTTTTAGGTGTTGTTTGGAAAACTCTAATCTGGCCTTCCTGTTTTTGAGGCTCACCAATGGCTTACATCTTGTGGTGAACCCTCTGTATTTACTCTGGTGAAGTCTTATCTTGATTGTTGACTTTGACACACATACACCTACCTCCTGGAGAGTGTTCTTGATCTAGCCAACTGTTGTGAAGGGTGTTTACTTCACCAGGGAAATAATTCTTCGGTCATCCACCACAGTTGTTTTCCATGGTCTTCCCGGTCTTTTGGTGTTGCTGAGCTCCTTGGTGCATTCTTTCTTTTTAAGTATGTTCCAAACAGTTGATTTGGCCACACCTAATGTTTTTGCTATCTCTCTGATGGGTTTGTTTTGTTTTTTCAGCCTAATGATGGCTTGCTTCACTGACAGCTTTTTGGATCTCATATTGAGAGTTAACAGCAACAAATGCAAATAGCACCCTTGAAATGAACACTGGAGCTTGTATCTGCTCTTTGTAAATGGGATAATGAGGGAATAACACACACCTGGCCATGGAACAGCTGAGCAGCCAATTGTCCCATTACTTTTGGTCCCTTAAAAAGTGGGAGGCACATAGACAAACTGTTGTAATTCCTACACCGTTCGCCTGATTGGGATGAAAATACCCTCAAATTAAAGCTGAAAGTCTGCAGTTAAAGCCCATCCTGTTAGTTTCATTTCAAATCCATTGTGGTGGTGTATAGAGCCAAAAAGTTTAGAATTGTGTCAATGTCCCAATATTTATGGACCTGACTGTATATATATTTATTTATATAGAAATATATATATATGTATATATATATATATATATTTATATTTATATATATATATATATATATATATATATATATATATATATATATATATATATATATATATTTATATACAGAAGCATTATTAACAGAGAGGTTAAGTCTGATATTGGGGATGCCATTCCTCAATACTTTTTGCTTTTGTTTTCCATGGCCTTTTATGCTGGATATAAGGAATCAGATGTTTTTTGTTATAGCTCTAAAGGGACATGAAACACAATAATTTGTTATGCATTGAAAAGAGCATGCTTTAAAATTAAGTTGTGTATTGCATAAAAAAAAATAAAACCTGTTTAAACTTCATTGAAACTAATAGAAATGTACACAGAGAAACATATGTCTGTAGATTTAATTGGCAGACAAGTACCATATTACTTCGTATTAATACATCTATATTACTGCTCATTGACTGACAAGTGCAAGCCCCCAGATCATTTAAATATTTTAATATGTTTTTTTCTGCTTTGAGAGTTTTATTTGAAAAAACACACAGTGGTACATTATCAAATACCCTCTTTCAGATGCAGCAAAGAAAATTATTTAATTATGTGTTGCATATTAAAAATATAGTCTATTACATTTTATAGCATGCACTGCATTTCCTGAAGGGCCCATATGCCACCCCAGGGGAGTTGGAAGGAGGGGCCACTTGACCGGGGCTGGACCGGGTATGGGTAGGAGGTGGCTAGCTGGGGGAGGTGGAGTCATTTATGGGATTTTGGCGCCATTACCGCCATTATGCCCCCATCTAGCCATGTGTTAAGATAGGTCCCACTGTTGCCCCTGTTTCCTTTATTTATTTCCCCTTCTCCTTCTTTTTCTTTGTTCCCCTCTTCTTTCTCTCTTCCCTTTCTTCTTTTCTCCCATTCACTTCCCTATCCTCCTGCACCGTCACCTGCTGTGCTGTACTGCAGCATGGGCTGCCTGCTGGCTGTGGTATGGAGGCTGCTGGGGACCTGGTGGCGCGACCAGGATGCTGCTGGCAGCAGACCAGCTTGAGGAGTCGTCGGCAGGAGGATAATTTGCAACCCTTGACGGTCCCCCCAGTAAAGGGCAATGCCATCGGCTGGCACAGTGAGCCTGGAGGATCATGGGGTAGGTAGGCTCTATTACAAGCATGCCATGCAGCTAGGGCAGCCTGGCAGTCTGCAGGAAGACGGTGCAGCAGTAAAGCTTGCATTGCTGTGGCTGCACCAGCTCAAGGAGCTGCTGCAGGAGGGAACAGAAGTCCTCCGGTGGTTCCCAGGGCTCTGGAGCGCAGTGTGCCATCATCGGACAGTGCTGCAAGCCCAGGGGATTATGGGACTTGTAGTCATCTCCTGTGAGGCGGGCTAGACAGTGCCTGATGAGCACTTATAGCTTACAGGGAGAGGTTAGAGCTCACTCCAGACTGCAAAGTCCTTTACACTAACCCGTAGAATTCCTAACCTTTAACCCTCCCTCCCCACTCTTTTTCCCCAGGTATTTGCCATTATGTCACATATTCAGGTAGGAGAAAGTCAGCATATTATGGGGATTGTTATAGTATATAGCATAGGTTTACTAATACGATTATTATGGTCATCTGTGGCTCAAGCGTTGCAGAGGGTGTCACCGTAAGCTGAGCTTTAGTCCCCGGCGGTCCACCGGGTGGGAACATGGTGTGTCGTCATCGGACGACAATGTGCCCGGGGGAATCTAGCAAATTGTAGTCTCCTCATGTGGTGTTGCCACACAGTGTTAAGGGAACACAGGCTGACCGCATGGAGACTGTACGGCTCGGCAACTTGTCAGTGGGAGCTCACGTTCCTGCAACTCCCAGGGGCAATTTACCTTTCACCCCTTAGGTACGGCTCTTGGCTTTTAGGCCAATGAGGCAACGTGCTTGATATTAGGCATTATAGGGTTATCGACTGTATGGCACACAACCAGATGCAGGCGGGTATCCTACATCCTTTATGCCTGTACCAGAAAATGTAAATTGGCAGAACACCCAACCACCACCACCACCACCATAGTCGCAGTTTAATGCAAGGCAGCGTGGTACCGTTGGTTCAGTTATGGTTGGGGGCGGCTGTAATATCATAAAGTCACCCATATAGGTACCTAACATGAATAGTAAAAAGGGGGGTCCTAAGTTATTTCCCCAGGATCTGTTTTCTTTCTCATTAGCGGCAGTCGGTCTTGTACTCCTGCTGTCTGAGCAGATGAGCCTAGTAGGTACCATTGTGTGACAGGCAGTTAAAGTTTTTCAGCTTAGGCAAAACTCCAATGATTCCCATGGCCAGGTTAGTACGAGGCCCTGGCCTCATTAAACTTTGCCCCTAGAGATTGTCGGCTTTCCGTAGCTAAGAATGGCATTTATTTCAAAGTATTATGGGTTTTAATTGTATTCTATCAGTTTGTATTCTGTATTAAGGCTTATTTATAAAGCAGTGTAGATTATATTCTTGCCCTTGTTATTAACTCATTCTGAAGTATATCCAATTTATATGTTTGCATTTTCGGACGATTTAATAGCTGTAAGTCTTGCGGGCTATATTTCGGGTTACGTTTTTTTCACCTCAAGGGAAGTTATATGGCTGCCCATTTGTTAGCTTCTATCAGGGTCTGTTGGGCCTTCCCATAGCACTGTCCCTGTTTACAATTTGCGGACTGAGGAGTATATACGGGTTATGATAAAAGTATTTTGGTGTATCTTCAACAATGGCGCCAAGTACAGCGCTTGTTAGTAGCTTGCTTTATAGATTTTCAACCTTATCACCCTTGGGGAGTTACCTGGCCGATGAGGCCAAAAGCCCATATATTCGGGTTGGGTTACCAGGCGATGTCAAAGGGGTTAGTTGATGAGGCAGAGAGGTCTTAGGAGTTATAAGGCAAATTTCTCCCGTTAGTACTCTTCTGGATGATGGTGCACTAGTCTTGTTTGGGGTGCTATTGCTTTATATTATACGTTTACCACCTTATGTCTTGAAGCTGTTTACAATTAGACTTCTGAGGGCCTGTGTGGTGTGTGGACAATACCTAGGTATAGAAGAGGTAGCCTAGCGCACCTACACCTATAATACCAATGTGATATGCAGGCGAGCAGTTTTTATATATAATTTTGTCTCTGAGGTTCTCTGCACAGACTTGTTTACCCTAGTTATTGTCTTGTAGTGATGGCTCATATATTGGTAGGTTTTCTACTGCTGTTAGAATAGGGTGGTGGTTTGGGCTAGGATGGGTTCACTTTCGCCCGGCTGCAGAGGGTCAGGTCTAGTGGTATCCTATCTTGGTACGTCGGATTAATCCTCAGGGGTTCGCCTAAGTATGGGTATTCATTGGTTAGTCAATTTTATCCTTTTAGCACTATTAGGTGCGTCTCAGATAATGGAAGACTTGAGAGGTCTGCTGTGTGTTGTACTTCCAGGGTCGGCTGGGTTTTGTCTTGGGTGGTACCACTTTTTTAGCCCCTTTCGGTGGTATCACTTCTTATCATTCAGGTTTGTATATAAGCTTTGGCTATGGTGTATAGTGCTACAAGGTACTTGGCTTCGGAGGTCCTTCTAAGGTTATGCAGGCTTGTCGGCAGTGGAGCAAAGGACATGAAATCATGTGTTGGGATAACATGGCTGCAGGGCAGGCTGTTTACCGTCAATTATGTATCGTCCTGTTCTGGACTAAGTTGTCGAACATGATGTGCTCAGTACCAATAATGTAGCATATATAGTGTAAAAGTAACGCAGGTACCAGGTGGCAGGACAGGATGGCTGACTGGTCCTTTTGAGGTGCGTACGTCAGACTGCTGGCTGGAGTGCGAGGATGGGCAGATTGGGTGCTGGTACGCATCTAGGTATGTGAGAGGTGCATTGGCAAGGTTGAGAGTTCTCAGTAACCCAAGGCCCAGAGGAGGTGTTCCCCGAAGGTGGGGGTCAGATGGCAGCCGGGGGCTTCTCTCTGTAATGGGCACAGTCATTTGATCCTGACGAAGGAAGTAATGGAAAAAGCAAGTGGTAAAGGTGAACAGGGGGCATGGCAAAGGGATAGCAGGAGACTGGTAGCCTTTTCCCGAGGGCCGGAGGTGCCACTGTTCTGGAAGGAGGTCTGTCATAAGGATGGAGCCTTGCAGGCTGTGCAGCCATCTCTCCTTCCCGCTGATTTTGCCAGTAGCGAGAGTTTGGTTGGTATACAGGCAAGAAGTGGTCTGTGTCTAATCATTGTATTTAATAGGTGATTATGTGCACATACCAACTGTGTAAAAGGGATACGCTTTACTTCTTTTTTCTATTGTTATATTATTTTATATAATTCCTTTATCCCTAGTAGCATCCCATTGTACCCAGTTATTTTTACACCTTGAGCGACCTGTAATTTTGCTGTGCTATGTTTTAATTTATAATAAAAAAAATAAAAAAAGGTACTATTTTGTATATTGTCATAAGCACTTTGTTGGTTATTATTTAAGTGTATATTATATGAAGGCAAATTATGTTTATGTTGTTGTCACAGTGGCGGGTGGTGAGGGGAGTCGCAGAGACAGTGGTAAAATGGGTGATATCCTACCCTACGGTGGTACGGATGTTCCAACACGGTAGGCCTTGGACGAGGGTTCAGGGCGTAGGGCGTACTGTGTCTGGCCAGGCTCCTCCCCTCAAGTGGTTATGGTATTTATTTATTGTTATGGTTATTACGTCAGTTTGTGTTTACCAATAAACAATGTGGCCAGTTATCCTCCCAATAAGTGGTCTGTGTCTAATCATTGTATTTAATAGGTGATTGTGTATAAACCCCTTATGTGCACATACCAACTGAGACTTGCTTAGGTCATAACATATAGCTCATTGTAGTGAAACATTATTGCTGAAAGTAAAAGAGAATTATTACTTTTTCAAAGTTATCTATTGAATCTGTGGTCACAACCTCCTTTGGTAATGAGTTCTGCGATCTGTCTGCTTTTACTGTGCAGAAAACCTTTCTCTAGTGAAGGTAAAATCGCTTTTTTTTCTTACTACAGCAATATAATTGTGCCAGCAAATTAAGTTATACATACTGTTTATGCTCCTAAAGTAAGAAAAAATGGTCCCTATGTAAATCTCTGCAAAATTAATTATGAATGCCTTAGCAGCACAGTGAATCCTACCTAGCTATGTTAATCACCCACCCCTAAAATATTGCTAAAGAACACCTACTAGTCACTGCTATGAGAGAACTTCACAACAAAGCCAAAAAGCAAGGCAAAAACCTCCAAGGAGTTTTGCACTGACAATAAATTACGAGATACTCCATTAGACTTTGACACCAAAACCCTATGCTAATAAGATTTTACGGATCACTCGCAAATCAGGGCACTGTCGAATTCGCAAAAAGCAGAACAAAGATTTACATGTACCAAAAACCACTCACAAATGGTTTTCAAACCGTTGCTGAGTTCCCCAGAAGCATTTAAAGTGACAATATAGCACAAAACCACGACAAAATGATGAAATGTCAACATTATTTGACACTAAACAATTCAATATCAACATCTGTGTAATTAAAAAAATATGATATGTCAGTACTAAGCCTGTTTTATGATACTAAATGCAGGGTAACACACAATCCAGTACTCAAGGGGTTAATACATATCACAAACCCATGTTGCCTAGGAACAAACGCTCTAATGCATTGTCTATAAATATATCACATTTTAACACAAAATAAACACATCTTTATTTATTGAAGCCATAAATACAATTGTCACATTTTTTTTATGTCAAAATATATTAATAAATAAAAAAACAATTTCTTTATTTATATCTCTAATGTTTCCTTGTGCAGCCTAGTTACGTCACCTGTTATGGCTCTTCCCACTCATGATAAAATTCATGACATTTACATTTCCTATTGTTTCCTAGAGCCCTGTATCATTCGTAAAGCTTAGCTTGGCTACTCATCGCTTGTAAGTTTTATTATTTATATTGAGGGTAATTGCTCCTGATATACTGAAGGCAATCTCATAACCCCAGTCAATAACTGTTTTCATGCATTTAACGTTATTTTTTGGTAGCTTCCCTGTAGATCTGATGCTGAACTTAGGTACTGATGGCATCCATAGGTTCAAAATATACCCAAAGTTATGGGGCAAATCATAAATAGCCTTTACTAGACACATTAATCCAGAGTAATGTGATCAAGCCATTGCTGGGGAATTACTTTACTTTGAATAACTCCTTTTAGGAAAGCAAATTCCCATTCCTCAAGGAAATACTTCCTGACATTTGTCAAAGCCGTGAGGTGAAAAGTTCCTTTGACAAGAAGTTAAGTGACTCTGGATATATTTATACAAGGTACTCATATCTTCACACAAGTGCTTATTTTCTAGAGAAAATAACCTAGTGTGGCTAGCTTCTCTTTGTAGCTGAAACCCTCCATACCTCTTCATTTTTTTGCCCTTCTCTGAACCGTCACTTCTTCTACAATGTCCTTTTTGTGCCTGAGACTACTGCATATTTTAAAACTCCTACATATTTTAGGTAAGGTATTACCAGAGATTTATACAGTGCATAGACATACTTTCTGCTTCTACATCTAAGTTTTTTATACCGTGTAATATCTCATTAGTCATAGAAGCTAGTGCTAGGTGTTGAGCACTCTTAATTAGTCTCTTTAAATGATTATTTAGCCCTATAAAATATGTGCTAAAGAATAGAAGGTGTTTTGGAACTGGATGTAGTTTCACATGAAGCCAATTTAAACATGTTCTATGTCAACTGAATGAATCCTTTCTATAAAGGGTTGTTTTGGATATCATGCATAGGTGTTCTTCAAAAAATCTAAATATTACATTGGTCAATGTCAAGAAGACTCTTATGCTTGGAGAAATTAAAGGCACACGAAGAAGGGTATGGCAGAGGAGGAGATGGATAAAAGCAATGAACACGAGCTGGATGATTATCAAAATAGCAGTAGCTAACAGATGTGCCTGGTGTAGTCCATAGGGTCACAGAGAGTCAGACATGAATGAACAATAGAAAACGAAATGTTAAGCACATTAATAATTTACCAATGCCTTTTCAAGATTATAAACCTGTTAAGATGTTAAGATCTTGTATAATTTATAACCAACAGCAGATATTCCTACTTTAATAAATAGATACAAAAATAGTGGAACCTATGCTGGTTCCTAGGGAAGTCCACTTAACACTAAGTCCAGTTTTATTGTGTTCTTCTAAAAACAGCCCTTTATAGCCAACCTTTTCAACTAGTTTTCAATCCAAATTAATTGAATGTTTAAATGGCCAGCTCCTCCAAGATCATTTTTTTTTTTGGGGGGGTGACATATGTCACATCAACTTGTATAATCCAGATAATTAGTTATATAATCATGTTGAATTTAAATTTGGAGATTACTTGTTTTTCTTTTAAAAGGAAAACGTATACCGTAATTGCCAATTATTTTTTTATTCAGAGACTTCCATAAAATGCAGTTTGTTATTAATTCCTAGATTATAAAATCTTGCAAGATCAACACTCCCTGCTCTTCCTGTACCTGCAGTGATGTATTTCTGTCTAGACTAACAAGGCCTATGCCTAGGGTAGCACAGTTTCAGGGGAAACAGGCGGCCTCAAGTTTCTCATGCAGTGCCAGGGAATTGTTTGTGAAACTGCACAAAATTGTTTAATATGCAGTGACATTTCAGTCTATAAATCACCATTTATCAACCCTTGCTGGATTCCTCATACAACAATAAACCTTTCAATGGGAAAGAGATATTGGAAAGCTGATAAGAAACATGTGAAACACTTGCTCAAACTATAAAGAGCAGGGATATAAAACACTATTCCCCTATCAGTCAACACAAAATAGGCCAAAGTAAATTAAATTCTTGTTGGAAAAGATGCAGACAAGTTGGGTCCAGGAATCAAGTGTGGTGGAACAGTACAAGAGTCAGAAGGTACTGGCAAAAGGGTATAGACTGCTGGCAAATTGCTTAGATGTACATGTTTCATTAGTCCGATGAATTTATCTGCTCTCCAAACTGTCTCAAGACCTGGAAATGAGAGAAAATGTCCCATGCACCAAGATTCCCTAGAGATCAGCTCTAGCAGACACTTGGAATAAACCAGATATCCCTGTCCTGACCACAATAACAGACAGAATGTGGTAAAATATGAAATATAAGGCCCAGCAACCAAACTATTAGGCAATACAGCCACATTTACCTGCAAAGGGGAATCCTAGGTTGCTCTCAGGTCTCCTTTGTAATATCATTGTTACTGTACTAATTTCATCTGAATAGCTGTGATACTATTGACTGTGACCATTTTCCATATCTATGCTTTGATGACCCCCCACAAAAAATGAAACAGTGTTAATTAAAGGCTTACTGGATTACAGCTTATTGGAAACAACATTTAACATTTTGCATAGAGCATTCTACACCCCTGACATAATGCACACAATTATTCCCCAAACTCCATCCAATTGCTTCAGGCAATGCCAAATAATAGGTGCTTTCATCCACACGTGGTGGGAATGTCCGGTAGCCCAACACATTTGGACCAAAACCCTAGAACTAGCATCTAATATTCTTCAAAAAAACATTACCCCATCCATAGATTTTTGCCTTCTGAGTAACCATACTCCTTTACTATAAAAAAAAAATGGCTCGTGACTTAGTTCAGCTCATACAATAAACATTTCATTAAAAAAGCGTTTTTTAGAACTCTTCTAAGATCTGGTAGATAATTTAATGCAGGCTGGAAATGGACCCCTCGGCGTGGATCCCAGGAGTTGGACAAGTAAGTTGTGGGAAAATTGGCTGTAAATCGTCCAACTTCATGCAAAAACCTAAAAAATGATGCCTGGGCTGGGCTAATTGTGTCAACCCGCTCATAGTAGTTATTTGTTTTAATTTTCTTTCATTTCATAATTTAAATGATATATACTGTAACCCTTATGTTCTTTTTGTTTTACAAAAACGGAAAAGTTGAAGAAATAATAATGAATAAGAACCACATTATACAAAATGACTAAACTTTATTAACAAATTGTTAAATTTGAAATGATCATAAAAATGACTGTTTCAATGTTTGTACTTGGCAACAAAAAAAATTAACAAAAAAAAATAATAATAATTACTACTCTTTTCAATATAAAACCCCTTCTGGATTGCTACCTTGCCATGGCGAAAGGGGCTTGTGTACCTTAATGTAGCTGTGAGCTATACCATATAGGTTCGCCCAAGATGGGCATGTCATAGCATAAAAGGTCAGACAAATTGTGGTCCACTGGACAAGGAAATGGCAAACCACTTCAGTATATTTGCCAAGAAAACCATATAGATAAGCACAACTAGAAACACAGACAGATGTGCCTTGGTGATGTTGTTCAAATGGTCACCAAGAGTCGGACACAACTGAAGGACTGAACAACAACAACACAGACAAAGGTAAGGGGCTTACTGGGACATAAATAACACGTCCTTTTCATATATTTATATATATATATATATATATATATATATTTAGTATTAGTTTAATAACTTTATAAAATTTAGTGACCTACGTTTTGAAATAGATGAAACACGTTTTTTAAATTATGATATAAAATGCTGAAAAATATATTTTAAATGGAAACCCTGTGTAAAAAACTAAGCTCTCTGGGGTACAGATTAATGTAATAATCTGCTTGGGTCTGGTTATAGGCTATTAAGTTCCTCGCTGTTTCTTTTAATTCTCTCAGTATGTTTACAGATTACTTTACATTTCATGATACAATATATAAATTTCCCTTTTATAAGACAATATATAATATGTTTTCATTACCTGCCATTATTGGCAAGAAGATCAGTCTGTAATTTGCACCTTATATCAGGGTTTACCAAGTATTTGTCACATTTATTGATGAAAGAAAAAATCAATAGTTGTATTTATGTCTATAAAAGAAGTATCTGAACAACTTTTTATTATACATTTTATTTATACTTGAACTTCACATGTATTTAAATATTTTAAAAGGTCAACAGAGTTCTGAATTTCTATAATGCATTTTTGCATAGTTTTATTTTGACTGAAAAATATGTGATCTATAATTTATAAAAGAACACAGGAGCAATTGTAAGCTCCTCCTCCCTGAGCAGTTTACCAGTTCATTGTGATGGAATCAAAAAATCATAGTGCTTTTCAATTATTGACACCCTAGAACCACAACAAATGCATTTAGAGATCTATATTCACTTTCTATCTAATGTCTTCAATTTAAGAGGTTAGATTTAATTGAATTCCATTTGTTTATGTAAGTTTTTTTCATGTACAAAAGCAAACCTTTTTTTGAAATACATACAACTGTCTCTGAGCTTCTCCCCTTTATAAAATAAACAATGGGCACATAATGCATACGAAAATGCATAATACTGATGAATAACATCCAAGCAAAAGTCAGAGATTACCACAGCAAGGAAGTATTAGATGTTTTGGATATACAGTATATATATATATATATCTCTGCTGTGGATCTCGGCAGCTCCTCCAGGGTTACCTTAGGTCTCTGTGCTGCCTCTCTGATTAATGCCCTCCTTGCCCGGTCCGTGAGTTTTGGTGAGCGGCCGTCTCTTGGCAGGTTTGCTGTTGTGCCATGTTCTTTCCATTTGTTTATGATAGATGTGATGGTGCTCCTGGGGATCATCAAAAATTTGGATATTTTTTTATAACCTAACCCTGACTTGTACTTCTCAACAACATTGTCCCTTACTTGTTTGGAGATTTCCTTGGTCTTCATGGCAGTGTTTGGTTAGTGGTGCATCTTGCTTAGGTGTTGTAGCCTCTGGGGCCTTTCAAAAAAGGTGTGTATATGTAATAACAGATCATGTGACACTTAGATTGCACACAGGTGGTCATCATTTCACTAATTATGTGACTTCTGAAGGTAATTGGTTGCACCAGAGCTTTTGTATGGGCTTTATAACAAAGGGGGTGAATACATACGCACAGTTTTCTATTTCTAAAAAATAGTTTTATGTCTATATTTTCTCATTTCACTTTACCAATTTAGACTATTGTGTTCTGATCCATCACATAAAATTCAGATTAACAAAACATTGAACTTAAGGCTGTAATGTAACAAAATAGGTAAAAAGTCAAGGGGGGTGAATACTTTTGCAAGGCACTGTATATTTTAATAAAATACAATAAAAACTGGTTTAATTTAAAACGATGTTAAAAAAAAGTGTTTTGCAGCTAAAAGTAGACTAAAAGTAAGATTGAATCTGAAGTGTTATTGGAGGCACATAGTGCGCCGGGCTCCCCGTCGCATGAAGGGTCGCGTGACCCGGCGGAGCCCTGCGCAAGCCTATTGGTTGGTGGCCTGGCCGGCCGCGGGGAGGAGCCGAGGGGTGTTGGCGCGAGGCTGGCGCCATTTTGGCTCACTCTGCGGCCGGCCAGCGTGCGGATTCCCTCCCACCCTCCCAGGATTGAGGAATTAGGGGGGTTAGGTCATGGGAGTGTTTAAGTTTATTGGTATTTAAAAAAAACAAAATGTTTATTGCAGGTCATTGGGTATATGCTATACCTTCAAGTATTCTGTATGTAAAGTATGTTTATACTTGTGTGTGTGTATATACAAAGTATTGTGTGAATTTAATGTAATGCAGGTCATGGGGTATATGTTATACCTTCAAGTATTCTGTATGTAAAGTAATGGCCGCAGTGGCGGGATGGGGAGTTGCCCGGACCAGGGGTATAATTAAAAAGGGGCTTGCCCCCACCTCTTGGGCGGGTGCAGCGCGAGAAGTAGGTGGACCCTTGGGCGCGCGCCCAGGGTCAAGAGGTTGCTGCCCCTGGTCGGGCTCCTCCCACTTGTTATAGCATGTTGGTACATATATATGTTGGTTTAATAAATTGGCTGTGGCCCGTTGGTTTACCCATACTGTTCTTTCTCAGTGTCAGTTATTGTATGAATGCGCAGAATGGATCCTGCTGGGGTCAGGCTATGAAACAGCCTCCCCCCATAATCTTCGAGAGTCACTAAGCCTCAGAGGGGCTTGAAATCTGCAAATTATGTTTCTGAGGAGTAAGCTGCCTTGTGCAAGCTTAGTTCATTTCTCCCTATGTGCCCCCAGCTGCTATGTTTCTAACAAGCTGGTTTTAATAACCTACTTTTTAATTAAAGAAAGAGATTAATTTTATGAGTTCCTTGCACGTTGAGACTGACCCTTCATATCTGAATAGATTTACAGTCTTTATGTTAATTTTACTGGCATTTTGGAATTTGCTATGGAAATAACATGGAAATTGACTGCACTTGTTTTTTTGCATGTTGCGTGACCCAAGGACTTCAGCTATGAGCTGCAACATTGTTCAGAGTTACAGTGAAGGTCCAGACCCACTTGTGTGATAACGAAACATGTATTTTAAAGGAAGACACTCATCAATATACCAGCAAATGTTACAGTTATTGTAGGTATGTACACATACCTACCAGATGCGTATGAGTGTTAAAGCTTCTGTATTTTTTCTTATTTCAACTGGGAATGCTTGTCTGCTTATCACTTCCATCTTCCATTGTGAGCCTGCAAATACAGTAGCCCTTTAATTAATAGTCACAATGAACGTTTATACACTCCGGGAATTCTTGAATCCCTTTTACAGTCTTGGGCTCTGCCACTTCCACTCGAAGGCTGCTCCAAGTTACCAGACCATCCTTATAGGAAAACTAGCCAATAGTTTAAGGTACCAGGCTTTAAGGGTTCCAAATGAATGTTATTTGTTCTCTGCTTAAAAATATATATATGAATGTGTCTGTTATTTAGACAAAAGTGTCAGATACTACTATCTTTGCAACAAAAAAAAATTCTCATCACATATATCTATTATTACTAACCATTAAACTATCTCTTATGTTTTTACATTAATACGATTGTTCTGTATTTTAATAACTAGCATAATAACCTGTAATATGACAATGTGAAAGCAGTATAAAAGCGAAAGATATCGATTTTTCCTAGTAGTACTGATTTTTTTATTGAAATACTTGATGCTGGGAAGTTGCAGTATTTAATTGTCATACAACTCAGGGATCAAGGGTTAATAGTGACTGACACAGGTGATTGGGGGTTAATAGTAATTCAGAACAATGATCAGAGCTTAATAATGAGAGAGACCATAATCTGGGGTTAATAATTTGAGAACCAGTGGATTGGCGTTAACAGTGAGACAAGCAAAAGGGTTAAAGGACAACTGTAATTTGGTAAAAACTGCACATGCTTCTGAAGTTTGTAACCAAATAACAACATAAGCAGGTATGCAAGATGGGAACATTAAAGCATTTCAGTGAACATCTTATATTTAGACTAGCGACTTGCCCGTCAAAAAATGACGGCAATAAGATTGTAAGGCAGGTAATGGTGTTTGGTTCAGACATTAATTTTGTTGGTGTTCCGAGGCTCTCATTGCGAGGCTGTTGGTTGTTTGTGTGCTATGAGCAGCGTTGGCGGTGTTTTTTTGTATGCTAAGGAAATAATTAATAAATGAATATACTTTACCTATTTTGAAGTAATATATGCAGGAAGCATTGTGCTGAAGAGCTGGCAATCTGTTTTCATGTTGCTGCAGCATACAATGTCGGTTTTCACTGTTGTGTAGCTGGTGTGTAAGTGTCAGCAATGTGTGCAGTGTGTAGTGTAAATAGTGTGCGTGCGAGAGGAAAATCCATTAGGGTAGCTGTGTACTTCCGCATAGTGTACGTTAGTGTTGTAAAATGGCGGCTAATATGTGGTACCTGGCTGTGAATCATTTTGCTTCCTTGTTAATAGTGTATCTTGGACCTCGTACGGCTTTTTCGGAAAATCCGTATGTGCTTGGTGGTGTTTTTACGTGTTTAGGGTCCTGTAGCCTCGTTTTCGTTTTTTTCGGCAGCCATTTTTTCTCTTGCTTAGGGGATTTTCGAGTGTCTAAACTCTTGAATTTGTACTTTAATTGATGTGTAACTTGACTTGCAGAGGTCCTGGGTGCCCCCCTTGCTGTAGGTAAGCTTTTTATGTGTTTCTTGAGTGTATTTATTGGGTTTTTAGTGTTTTTATGTGCGCGGGTCGCTAAGGTCGTATTTTTGAGAGTTCGTAATGTTTTTTTTCTAAGTCCCGCGGCTCGTATTTGTGGCTGCTAAGTCCGTTAACTTTGCGGTGGAAGTCCCGGCGTAGGGATGAGCGCCTACGGCTTTGTGAGGGCAGCAGCGTTAGCAACGGCTTTTGGCAAGCCGCACTGCTTACAACTATATATGTGACTAGCAAATTGCCCGTCAAAAAATGACGGCAATGAAATTGTAAGTGAGCTAGTGCTATTTGGTGTATAATAATAAAATAAATAATAGATTAATAAAGTAACATACTTTACCTATTTTGAAGTAATATATGCAGGAAGCATTGTGTTGAAGAGCTGGCAATCTGTTTTCATGTTGCTGCAGCATTAGTGGTGTGGAGCTGCTGTGTAAGCGTGATGAATGTGTGCAGTGTAATAGTGTGCGTGCGCGAGACAAATCCGTTAGCGTAGCTGTGTACTTCCGCATTGTATAAGTTATTGTTCTAAAATGGCGGCTAATGTTTGGTATGCGTCTGTAATGGAATATATGTAGCTATTTTGTGGTGTTTTGCGTGTTTCTGGTGGTGTTTTTGCGTGTTTAGAGTGCTGTAGCCTCGTTTTCGTTTTGTTCGGCGGCCATTTTTTCTCACGCTTAGAGAATTTTTTAGTGTCTAAACTCTTTTCTTTTGAGTTAAATTAAGGTGTAACTTCATTTTTTGAGGTCCTGGATGCCCCCTCTTGCTGTAGGTAAGCTTTTTATGTATGTGTTGCGGACGATTTTTGCGAGGTCGTAATTGCTCGTAACGTGTCTCGTATTTTGTTTGCGTTACGACGTAAAGTTTGCAAGGGTCGCAGTTGCTGGCAAGGAGAGCCTTCGGCGAGGGCCCCGTTGCGAGGGCCTCAGTTGCTGGCAAGAAGCACCTTCGGCGAGCCCGCAAGCGTTAGCAACAATTCGTATGCTCACAACTTTATCTGTGATGCCTCGGATTGTGTCATGCATCTGCTCTAGGGCCTCATTCAAATGCGATTTGGCCAATTGAATAGGGCTCTTTAGAAGCACAAGTTTTTAGTGAGTGAACTTCTATCCAAAAGCAAGGTCTTCACTCACTAAAAACTTCTGTAAAAAAAATATGCTATATGCTTATATCGAGCCCTATTCAATTGGCCAATTTGTATTTGAATGAGGCCCAACATGTTGATCATCATTAAAGTAAAACAGAATACAATAGTTACAAATTAAAGGCTGTAATAATTTATTTTAAACTGTGTAAATACATTTTGACCATTAAGTCAAGTTCTTCAAAAGAGGAAACAATAAATATTACATTGTGATGATGGGGATTCAATAGAGAGAGAACCAAGGGATTGGGGTTTAATAGGAAGATAATTGAGGGATCACTCTGGGATTAATATGATAGAGATGGGGATGACTGGTTAATAATTAGAGAACCCAAGGACCACAGGTTAATAGTGAGAGACACAGGTAATAGTGTGAGTGATTATAGTGAGAGAAGCAGGGGAATGGGGATTAATAGTGAGACAGAGGATCAGTAATAATGAGTGGGACAGGTAATCCTGGATTAATAGTGAAAGGGACCGGTGATTGGAAGTTCATAGTTTACTATGTCCACTTATTTTAATAATATAGTAAGACGTTATACAGTGGATTATTGATTAAACTGACAACTTTTTGCACACTTCAGTGATTCTTTAACATCATGACAACTAAAAATACAATGTTTAATTTTACATCATTAATTTTAATTGTCAATTAAGGGGAATTTTAAATTCTTTCTAGAAAGGTCACCTTATATTCAAGGTTTGGGAGCTCCCAAATCATATTTCACCTATGGCACTCAGAGTAATTTGGGCAGGCTTTATGTACCTACTACTTCTTCAGGAATATTTTCACTAGTGGTGAAGCTACTGGTGGTGCAGCAGGAGCAAAGCACCAGGGCCAACAATAGGGAAAGTGCTCTTTGCAAAACAACACGAAAATTGATTAACAAAAGAATCACAAAACACTGTATGATATCTTAAATGAGGGCAAATACATTCTTATGAGATACTCCCTCAGCTACTTGGCGAAAAGAGGAAAGGTGCATTTAATTAATTTTATAGAAAAGTGATCTGATCATGTATTTGGTGGTCTATAACCTACATACATTTTTGGATTTTTATTGATCCCTTCAGGGACCTACCTCATATAGAGAACTTGCAAGGGTGGCTCAAAACTATTTTGCACCAAGCGTCCTCCGTTCACGGACTCCATCATTGATTTCACAGATTACCAATGTAATCTTCACCCATGAACATTCATAGATAATTTGCCCTTTATGGTTGTTGCCTTTCCTCCCCCCCACCCCAGTGCCTTTTATACTGACAGAAAATTATGGCATCAGCTGTGGAAGAATAAAAGCTATACTTTAAAAAAAAGGAAAAAAATCACCAAAGTTACAGTAAGTATTGCAAATATACCCTTAACATACCCAGTTTTATTGCAAATCATGTTAAAGAAATAAATATAATACTTGTTTAATCTTTTTTTATTTTAGCCTGCTGATGTACAGTTTCCTTAATTGCTGACTATCCTGTCCTTTACAAGTAACCATTTTCTAGGCCATGTATTAAACTTAATGTCCTGTACTGGCAGATTTCTTCTCAATGTTACATTAACTTTTGCTAAGTAGTTCCTGGTGTCCTCATCAATTTTGCAGCAATGAGGGATAGCCTTAAAGACACCTGCCAAGTGACACACTCTACAACTTCCACCTAAGTAATTATTTCAGTAAAATCCACGTTTAGCCAGAAATGGCTATATATGTATTTGTATGTATGCATTTTTGGATATAACCAAAAGTGAAAAATATTCTATGTTTTATGTTAATTTCATTGCATATATTTCCTTATGTCCAGATTAAATATTGGTAATGATTATAACTATGAGAAAAGTACTTTCTCATACAGTGTTGATCTGCAATCTGCTTGGCTTTGTGAATGAAGATTTCAGTGGTCCTGCGCAATGGAGTTTTTAGTTGAGATGCAGTGTGCGCAGTACTGGTCCCATCCTTTACACTCAGGTTTCATCTGTCAGGGCCTAGCAAGCTGGGATGGTGACAGTGAGGTCCATAGGTGTTATATCAGAGTGACCTTTTCCTAGATGGATCGCCTGACAGGGCTAACGAGCTGCATCTGCCTGGGTTTGTGGGTGAAAACCCCTGTATTATTTTTACTGCCAAATAGTACGAGTACATATATTTATCACAAATAATTACTGATTTATTAATAAAAAACTAATTTTAAAATATATAACAGGCAATGTCAGAAGACATTGCTAAAGACACTAAGTAAAATAACGTGGTTAAAGTGGCAAAACCCCAAAATGAGTATGTTTAGTAAGGGCTGCAGGCTGTGACGTCTATTTCCTATAAGGAAAATTGACTACACATCCTCAGTGGAGCACTTCAGAGTTTTTGCTTAGTTTAGCAAATGCCTCAATTTCTCAATTTAAAATAGAGGTCAAAATTAGCATTTTGGAAACAGATTGATATTAAAAAAAAATATTTACTGGCTACAAGCTACAGAGAGTATGGATGTGCAAGCACTGGGCTTCTCCCCAAAAGAGGAGCAATCCTTAGAGAAAAAAAATGGCCCTTTTGAATTAATGAGATAGATTGACACCAATGGAAGGCGACGCATGATACACATAGAATTAGGAAGAACTCCATTGCTACTAGAGAACATGTATGCCCCCAAACATAAACAAAAATGGAAATGCAAAATATATCATGTGCAATATCACAATCTCTTTATTTCCATACCCTGTAAAAAGATACCATCTTCACAGTATTTTATATCTTTTTAGCTGATTTATTCAATGTAGCACACATTGATAACACAGACAGGTGGATGCATGAAAAGTATTAAACTATGTAAAATCTTAAACGACATGTATGCAAAAAAAAATATTTTTCAGAACAAGCAATTCCAAATGGGTTTTATTGCATAACTACAAGGAAGTTTAGGTGACCTGCAAGCCTATGAAAGTGTTTATACAAGAGAAGAAGATTTACATGACCAAATATTTGTGGAGTAAAACCATTTTGCCTCTCATCAGTGTGTTTCATCACTACATTAAGCACTCATGAATACTTGCTTGTTGTTTGACTAAGTAAAGCCTTGTTTCAGGATAATTAGTAAATCATTTTGGATTTGTGTTCTGGGCTAAGGAAAAACAGACCTCAATCTGCCAGGTTTGATGGACAAGAAAATCCTGCTAGGTCAAAAAGGAATGGAAAAGCACGGCCTGGAAACCTCCAAAATGAAGTCACTGAGAAGTCAGGACCATAATTACCCTCTTTACTAAGGGGGAAAATTGGGCCAGAAAAATAATCTCCCTTAATATATCCTAGTCTTTGTTGGCCTTTTTAGGTAATTCCACCATTAATAAAAATAATAATGAGAGAGATAACAAACAAAACTTTAAAGGTGGACTGCAACGCTCTCACAATATGAGCAAGGTGTTTTCATTAGGCATTGGACATTAACAAAATCCATATTGTGATTTAAAAAGCAGTATTCAACATTAAATGTATTTTAAAAAGCTCAGACTAAGCTGCTGCTGGGCTCCACTGGCTGCAGTCTTGTTGCATTAAAGAGGTTTATTTTGGCAACAAGCATTTCCAGACCATCAATGACTTGCCTCTCAGCCAACCACCATACCCTCCTCATAATAATCTTACCAGTGTGGCGACAAATAGTCAAAGAGAGGCTGATACTCTAATTTTTTAAGTTGAATTCAATATTGAAAATTGGTATTCTAAAATAGCCATAGACATAGAAAATGTTTACATAAACCAATTCAGGAAATAATTATTTGCAAATGTAGGGCCATGTTCAATTGAGGTTTTGGAAGATCTGGTAGCCCGTAAGTGAGGTCGCAAGCAAATTTGCTTTTCATTTGGCGTCTTTTTGAGGGCTCCAATAGGCTTCCGAGTTATGGCCTTGAAAAAATGGTGATGGTTAAACTTGTAATTTACAGCCTTCAGAAGCCTTCAATCTCTCAATTTTGCAAGGCTAAAATCGCAAATCGCTATTTCTCAATTTCTCCAAGCCCGCAAATGTTTTCACACCCGTAAACTGCAAATGAAGGAAAAAATCCAACAAATGATAGAAAGGACCCGAAAGTGGGTTAAACACCGATTTGTAGCATTGTAAATGCAAATAAAAAAAAACAATAATGCACTGTAAGTAACTGGGAAAGCAATAATAGACATTAGAATTAATTGCACAACAGTCTCAAGCTCGCAAATCAGCAGGAAATTTAAATTATTTTTATGTGTCATTTCGGGGTTATATCGATCTCGGGTATCAATGAGTTAATACATATCAGGCCACCCATATGGACTAGAACAATATTGCATTCATTTTCATAATTTCTGGGATTTCTGGGATTTTTTCATAATTTGCGAGTCTGATCGCATATCGGACCCCGAACCTGCTTGATTGACATGTAGCCTCCATGTTTTGTTGCCGTAATAATGGCAGTCTACCTTTCTAGTTGCTTGATTTGAAATTGGAGGTTACAGGCTTGCTGAATTGATCATGTTCCTGCCCTGAACTGCTACAAACCAGTGCATGGTTTATGGTTTCGGCTTTGGGACAGCAACTTGCAGCCTTGAGCAACTGAATAGCATCGCAACCGGAGACAAACGGAAGCCCGCAACTCACCCAGAGACATTCGGCTGTCTGCGATCGAGTTGCGGGCTTGGAATTGAATATGGCCCATTGTAACAAATGCTATCCAACAGAAATAATTACAAATAATAAATACCTAAATATTTTGATCCCAGATAATGCATTTACATGGTGTGTATAAGTAAGGATATTCTAATATTCTATACATATGCTGGAATTGCATATAAACACTAGTCAGAAAAGTTGTAATGCTAGTTATTTTCATGACATGCTTCAGAAATCACATTGAAAGTGCTGATCTGTTCACACTGATATGTAATTTAGCCAAATAATAGTATTGTTATTAGAAATGTTCTACTAATTTTTGCAGTTGGGAAATGTCAGACTCCGAGTTTTGCTAATTTTACCTTTTGTAGAAATCATGATGATGGAGCGAGTTTCTAACTGAATAAAAACTAAATATGTGTCTAAATTGCATAAAATGAGTCAGTGCAAGAAAACCAAAGTACTATGAGATACAGTATATAGAAATAGTTAAATAATAATTAAGGTTGAAAAATTAGGTTTTATCCATCAAGTTCAACCTTTTTAGATCTCCTCTGATCCTTGTAATATGTGGACTCATTGTTAATTGATCCAGAGCAAAGGAAACAGAAAAAAAACATTGAAACATTGCCAATTGAAATCCTTCCTGACCCCAGATACCAACAATTGGATTTCTCCATGGACCAATTATTATTATTAACTTTTATTTGTAACACGCCAACATATTCCGTAGAGCTATAGATGGATTGTGTTCAAAGCAAAACAATATTAACACACTATTGAATTGCCCGTCAAAAAATGACGGCGATAGAATTGTAAGTCAAGGAATGGTGTTTGGCACACAAATTAAGTGTTTTGGTTGTGTGAGTACTTTTGACGCTGAATGCGAGCCTCGTGTGGCTGGCAATGAGCGCCTTTGCCGTTTATTGCGTTTGGGTGTTGTGGTGTTTTTTAAAGTTTTGTATATATGTATTTTTTAATCATAATAATTAATTAATTAAATCATTAATTTACTTGACCTATTTGTAATGAATATATGCAGCAAGCAATGTGCTGAAGTGTGTAGTGTAAATAGGCTGCGTGCGTGAGCGGATACCGTTTGTGTAGCTGTGTAGTGGCGCATTTTGTAATGTGAATGTTAGTATGTGCAAGTTAGTGGTGTAAAATGTGTATGTGTTAGGCGGGTGTGGATGATTTAGCGTCCTTTGTAATGCTGTATTTTTTTATAGGTCATTTTATAGGTCGTACGTTCCTGTGTAAAAGTTGTATGTGTGTGGCAGAGTTTTGCTTGTTTAGGGGTCGTGTAGCCTCGTTTTCGTTTTTTTCGGCGGCCATTTTTTCTCTTGCTAGGAGTTTTTCGAATGGAAATTGGAGTTAAATTGACGTGTAAGATGACTTGCAGACGTCCTGGGTGTCCCCCCTTGCTGTGTGTGATGTTTTTATTTTTGTTTGTATTTAGTGTGGTTTTCGTGTTTTTCGGTGTGCGCGGTTCGGCCGTTAAGTTCGTAATTTTTGCGGCTTCTATTTTTTTTGTTGTAAGTGTTACGGGCCGTACTGTATTTTTTTTCTACAATTTTGTCAAAGTGCTATGGGTCTCGCAGTGTGAATTGTGTATTTGAGTTATGTGTTCATGTGTAGTCCCGCGGGTCGTAGGTATGATGAAGTGTTGTGGGGTCGTAGAGATGAGCGGCTATGGCCTTTGGCGCTCCCTGCTTAAGTGCTACAGAGTTGTAGGGATGAGCACCTATGGCGCTCATCTCCACCAGCGCAAGGAGCGCCTTTGGCCTTCTTTAAACAGATGCGTTTTAGTGAGGTTTTGAAGGATTTGAGGCAGGGGGACAGTCTAGTTGAGCGAGTCAAGGAGTTCTAGAAAATAGGGGCAGCATGAGAAGGCCTGAAGGCGAGAGTGAGAGGAGGTGATGAGAGAGGAGGAAGAAAGAAGGTCATTAGCAGAGCGAAGAGGGTGGTGGGTGGGGGAATATTTGGAGATGAGAGCAGTGATATAAGGGGGTGCGCTGAAGTTGTGGGACCTGGGGCTTTATCAACTTTTTCCAAAATCTTTTGTATTTCTTCCTGTGTTAAACAATTATTTGGTGAAGGTAGTGTAGCCCCATTTTGTTGCAGTGTCCCAACCACTGGTACCTCCCTTGTGTATACTGAAGAAAATAACATATTTAGCTCATATGCCTTTTCCTGGTCACTAATTATCAGACAGTCTTTTCACATTGTAATGTTGCTAGAGATTGTTTCTTGGTTTTCTTCTTCTTAATATATATAAAAAAGTTAGTCTTACTCTCCTTTGCAATTAACTTTTTATTTTCTATTCAGGCTATCTAATAGCCCTTTTGCAAGTCTTGTTAAATTCCTTGTACCCACATAAAGCTGCCTCTTTCCACTCTTTCTTCTATAATTTAAATGCCTGCTTTTTACTCCTTGTTTTGATCTTAAATATTTTTTAAGCCACTTCTTTTACTTGTAGTTCCATAAGGTATATGCTAATATGTATATATATTTAGTAAAGTTTAAAATGTTGTCCATATATATTTAGTAAAGTTTAAAATGTTGTCCAATTATTTTCAGTATTTTAACCTGCCAGTTCTTTGTTCCATTCCATACATTGTATTGCTGTTAGTGCCTTATAACTTTTTTTTTTTTTATCTACCTCAAATGACACTGTGTTCTGATAATTATTGCCCTATTTTAACATTTGATATCATATAAATATTGTTTGTGATGACTAAATCCAAGATAGCCTCATTTCTAGTAGGTTCTTTTATTACTTGGGCCAGATAATAATCGCTGAATGTACTCAAGAACCTGCTCCCCTTAGCTCAACTGCTGGTCTCATTCATCCAGTTTATTTCAGGGTAGTTTTAATCTCCCATTATCAGAACTTGCCCATGCTTAGCTGCATTTCCAATCTGTAACAATCATTTCAATTCCTCACTTTCAATTATTTTTGAAGGTTTATAGTACATTCCTGCCAATATTTTTTTTAGCATTTGTCCATCTACCATTTAACTCAACCCACAAAATGTTAACATTATCCCTAGTTCCACCATAAATATATTCTCTGACTATAGACTTTAAATCAAGCTTAACATAAAGACAAACCCCTCTTCCTCTTTTATCATTGTCCCTATCTTTCCTAAATAGGTTATAACCATCCAGATTAACAGTCCAGTCATGAGAGTTATCCCACCATGTTTCAGGAATGCCCATCAAATCCAGTTTCTCACTTTTCTGCCAATAATTCTAACTCACCCATATTTACTGGCAAGCTTCTGGCATTAGCAAGCGTACACCTTATGTTGACTCTGCAGGTTTAAAGTATTTGACACTTCATTTGAGTTATTTAGCAATACCTCCCTATTGACTATACTAATCCTCCCCAATATGTAGTTTATTCTTCCCTTATCCCCTCTACACTATCTACCCTACTGCTTCTATTTAATCCATCCTCCACACCTACTAATTTTAAAAATACCCCAGCATTTCTACCATCCCCTGCCCTAGCAAACAAGTTCCATCTTACATGAAAGCTAGAGAAGCTGTAAATGTATGGATTTTACAGTTATGATTTATAACCATCATTTTAAAACATGATGTCTTTAGTATTTATGTGGCCAGAAAGCAGGGAAAACATCCGTCTACAGGAGATAATTGTATTCCTTTTTTTTAGAACATATAACATAAATTGTACTCAAATGTAATTAAACATGTTCCTGTGGCTTCCAAGAATTATATAATTAATATAGTTTCTAAAAAGTGTGTAACGCTCCAGCACAGCGCTGCGCCAGAGGGGGGCTGGGAAGGGACAGAGGGGGAAAGGGGGAAAGAGACACGGGGGAGGGAGGAGTGGAGAAAGAGACATAGGGGAGGGAGGAGGGGGAAAGAGAAAGAGGGAGAAAGAGGCACAGGGGTGGGAGAAGGGGGGAAAGAGACGCAGGGGAGGGAGGAGGGGGGAAGAGACACAGGGGAGGGAGAGGGGGAAAGAGACACAGGGAAGGGAGAGGGGGGAAGAGATACAGGGGAGGGAGAGTGGGGGAGAAACACCATACAGGGACGGGGGGAGAGACATAGGGGAGGGAGATGCGGAAGAGACAAAGGAGAGGGAGATGGGGGAAGAGACAAAGAGGAGGGAGATACACAGGGGAGGGAGAAAGGTGGTGAGGCATGAAAGTGGCGGGTTGGCCCGCAACTTAGAGGGGGAGAGCCTTGCATTGTGTGGCAAACAGCATTGCCAACCTTCAAATTTTATTGCGGTCATTTTTGACGGGCAAGTCGCTAGTTTTAAATAAACTATTATCTTTATAATGGGATATGCATTAGTAACAAAGGAAATATATCTGATTTTCAGGGTAGTGGACCAAACTGCTCAATGGAAATAGCAACACTGAGTCTGAGGACACCAGGAGCATTGAAGTTTCATACTGGAGACCAATAAAGAGTTCATATAAGATGTGAATAACTTATTTACATATACTGAAGATGACAGAGATGCTCACAGGGAATACAAATGCAAATGTCCCATAGTTTTTACTACTATGAAAAACAAACTGTTTCAATGCAAAATAGCTTTTTCCTGATATTTTTCATATTTTTATTTTCTGTATTCTATTTATGGGGGTTCCCTGGAGGTCCAATAATTAGAATTATGTGCTTTTACCGCTGCAACCTGGGTTTGATTCCAGTCAGGGAACCAAGAGGTCACACCACCTAGAAACCATTCAGGGTTGGGCCTGGTCCATACTTGGAATGATGACCATCTAGGAATACCAGGAACTGTATGCTGTGGCCCACTGGAGAAGGAACTGGCAAACCACTCAGTATCTCTGTCATGGATACCAAGTGGATCAGCATGGTGTGTCGCAGTCCATGAGGTCACAGAGTCGGACATGACTGTGATGCAAACACATTCCATTTATCTATTAAATAACCATCTGTACACATGTTCCATCATCTATGCACTGTAACAGATTTTTTTAATTAATTCTAAAACATAATAAGTACAGTCTTTCTGCTCTAAATGTCTGTGTAAAGGGGATCATCAGCTAAAAAAATATGCAGTAAATGTTATTATTTATCCTAATCTTTCTTAGCAGTAAAAGTTTTATTTGCTTAAACATGCTTATTTAATTGTAGTGAATGCTCCTATTTTAGAAACATTCAGAGTCTACAGTCAATTTGGTTATATGCAGCTCCTGTTTTACTCTTACTAGGGCCCTGTATGTTTGTATGTGAATGCTCATGTATGTTCCCTTTCTCTCCAGCAGTGGTGCTATGTTCAAATCTGCCAAGCCATCAACACTCTGCTCTTTACCTTTCAAATGAGGTGGATCTTAGATGATTATAAATAGCCTTACGTGTGTCTTATAGATCTGTGTCACATGCTGTGAATGGCGAAGTCTTATGGCTTTGGAAAAACTAGGTTGTGTCAAAGGTATTTATATAAAAAGGATATAGATAAGCTAAATAGATAAGGTTACTTGTATAATGAGTTATTTATTTACTAGCAGTATTCTATAAATATAATGGTAATGAGATAAGTTTAGTTAAATGATAATAAATTATCTTTCTATGTTTATATGCAATATAAGCTACAAAATGAGTAAAATAATATGCCCACATAGAGCCCTCTGTATTATGATTAGTCACCTGCAACAAATTAAAATATAACCTATATATAAAGTTATGTTTTTATTTTATCTTTGAAATTAATATATGGGAAGACATATTCTCTATATATGCATGTTTTTTTTAATTTTGTAACATTTTTAAACAAAGCATGTAATTACTTCTTGCCAATGAAAATGAAAGTCAAATAAAAATAAGAATTTTTTCTTAATTCATGTTTTTTAATTGAAGAATTTTTCATTTTAATGTCATTAACAGGTTGTGTTAGGTTTGGGTGATTAAAAAATATTCATAGATATTCCAAATTAATGTCTTAGAGATGGCCGCACATAAGTGAGGTATAGTGTAAAAGCATAGGGTTGCTTTTCATCATGTCTGCGCTCAGGCCAGGGTGACATGCCAGTTGGTTAATTGATATTTTACCTTTCCATCTACACACAGAATGGCATGTAAGTTACAAACTGATGGCAGCAGTTGTGTTTTCTTTTTTTATTACAGAATTATTAATTTTGTTAATATAATTTTTACTACCGTATATACTCAAGTATAAGCCGACCCGAGAATAAGCCGAGGCACCTATTTTACCACAAAATACTGGGTAAAATGAGTGACTCGAGTATAAGCCGAGGGTGGGAAATGTGCTGCCCCCTGTGTCCCTCTTGTGCCCTCTGTGTCCCCCCTCTCCCTTCCCTGTGTCTCTTCTCCCCTTTCCCTTCCCTGTGTCTCTTCTCCCCTCTCCCTTCCCTGTGTCTCTTCCCCCTCCCTTATCACCCTCCTCAACACCCCTCATCAACCCCCCTCCTCATCCTCAACCTCCCTCCTCATCCTCAACCTCCCTCCTCATCCTCCACCTCCCTCCTCCACCTCCCTCCTCATCCTCCACCTCCCTCCTCATGCTCAACCTCCCTCCTCATGCTCAACCTCCCTCCTCAACCCCCCCATCCTCAACCCTTCCCCATCCTCAACCCCCCCATCCTCAACCACCCCCCCCATCCTCAACCACCCCCCCATCCTCAACCCCCTCCTCACCCTCAACCTCCCTCCTCAACCTCAACCCCTTCCTCAACCCCCCCATCCTCAACCCCCCTCCTCATTCTAAACCCCCCTAAATACATCCCCATCTACCTGTCCCCTCACTTACCTGCTTCTTCTTCGGCCTCTGCTCCTTCCGTCTTGACCCGGTGCGCATGTGACGTCACATGCGAGCCGCGTCATTAGCATGTACCGGGGGCGAGTGACTCAAGTATAAGCCAAGGGGGCCCTTTTTAGCCTTAAAAAAAGGGCTGAAAAACTTGGCTTATACTCGAGTATATACAGTATTTAAATGCTAAATTTACTTCCTGTATAACATTTTTCAGAGGGGTAGTGACTGATAGATGTGCCTGGCATGCTTTGGTCCATAGGGTCACGGAGAGTTGGACAGAACTGAACAAATAAACAAGAAAATTATATTTTTAAAGTAAATGCAGCAGACCACAGTAGTCTGTGCTTACTTGAATACCTCAATTACCAGAGAGATGTTCCAGCATGTAAACCATTACAAATCTCTATTAAGTCCTAAATCTGAAAAATCAACAGGAAAACACAGAGGTTCTGTAATGCAGGCTTAGAATATATGTTGGCAGCTCAAAGCATTGGGCTGATATTTAGTTTATAGAATGAGAATGAAGGAAATATATATATTGATAATCACAAACTGATTAATAAAGTATACCTTTAATTCTACACATAATAAAGTAAAAGTTCCTTGTAAGTTGTGCCGTTTATTGTATAACAAATGTTAAAATACCAAATGTGTATTGCTTCTTCTTAATACAGGAATACCTCGTTTAACGCTGTAGTTAGGTCCCAGGCAATAGGAGTGCTAAGCAAAACAGCTCTAAACGGGGCAGTTTAACATGGGGAAGAAAGGGATAGGGGAACTCAGGAAAAAAAACACCAATTTCAATAGAAATTTTAACTTTTTTGGTTTTAAATGAACTTCAAAGAAACAACAAACATAACACTAACTGAACATTAGCAGAAATATAAACTTTTAATTATTGGTCATCCTAGATTCTGTTTTCTTAAAGCGAATCAGAGCGCTCAAAGGGGTCGACAGGCAAAAACAGCGTTATAGTGGGGCAATGCTATAGAAAATCAGAGCGTTCAAAGGGGTCCTGCAGGGAAAAACAGTGTTATAGTGGGGCAATGCTATAGAAAATTAGAGCGTTCAAAGGGGTCCGGCAGGGAAAAACAGCGCTATAGTGGGGCAATGCTATAGAAAATCAGAGCGTTCAAAGAGGTCCGGCAGGGAAAAACAGCGTTATAGTGGGGCAAAGCTATAGAAAATCAGAGCGTTAAAAGGGATCTGGTAAGCAAAAACAGCGCTATAGTGAATCAGCTCAAAATGGGGTAGCTTTTAGAGGAATATAACTGTGTATATTTATACATTTCTGTACTATTTTTTTCTCTATACTGCAAACTTCTGTGTTAAAAAAAATTAAAATAAAGTTTAGAAATGTGGAAAACAATGCTAATATAAAAGAGCCCACAATATCTGTATTGCATAAATAACACAATGTTTGGTGTATTGTTAAATGTCTGTAATACAATATCACATATAATAGTTGTCATAATTGGGAGTTTGTCGGTAACGCAATGTTAAAAGTTACGGGTTGCGCATATACATGCACAATGAACGCTGAAGGCGATCATTGCGGGGCACGCGATGACCCCCGAAGGCGCTCATCGTAAGGCCCGAAAGTTGCGGCTGAAGGTGCTCATTGTGGGGGTTGCGATGAGCACCGAAGGTTCTCATTGCAAGGCTTGTAAAGTAAAAGAGGGAAATGCTTGCAATGAGCCCCGAAGCCTCTCATTGCGAGGCCCGCGATGAGCTCCAAAAGCCACAGGCACTCATCGCAAAGCACACCAAAGCCGCTCATTGTGAGGCCTGCAAGTTAGATGGGGGTGAGAGGCTCGCAATGAGCGCCTTTGGTGCTCACTGAGAGGCCCGCGATAAGCGCCTTCGTCGCTCATTGCAAGGCTCGCAAAAGAGGCTCAGAGCGGCTTCCGAGTTACGGGCTTGCGAGGCCGCAAGTTGTGGGTTTGCTGAGGCCTGCAATGAGTGGCAAAGGGCCTCATTGCGAGGCCCGTAAAGTAGAGGGGAGGAGAGGCTCGCAATGAGCACCAAAGGCGCTTATCGCAAAGCCAGCAAGTTAGAGGGGGGAAGAGCCTCGCATTCTGTGCCAAACAACAATGCCAGACTTCAATTTTTATTGCTCTCATTTTTGACATGCAAGTCGCTAGTGTAATAATAATTAAGATTAGGAATCTTTTTTAAGAATTTACACTTTGTTACCGAATAGTTGCAGAAGCGTCTTTGAACTTAGACATTTAAACAGTGGTGCTGATCACTGACCATTAATACGGAAATGGATTTAATTGCACAGAGCTATTTCTAGGCAGATGACGCATTAGGATAATTGCATTTGTTTAATTAAATGGACAATTCCATCATCAACAGCGTGAATTTATAATTATTGGTTTTCTGTTACCTAGAACTGTGGAAGTTTGAACTCTTTCACTGCCAGGTGGGTTTCACTGCAATGCAGACAGTTGTCTGTAGGGTAGATGTTTATCTAGTATTTTCAGATTTTATTGGTATATTTTCTTTTTTTCTTCTTTCTTATTTATTACAGTACAGACTGTAGTACAAGATCGAAAATATTTTTTTAGTAAGGCATTTGTATAACAGTACAACCAAGAAGAAACTGGTCACAACATGATTATGAAAGAAGCTCAGACCAATATAATACCCAGTTAAATTATTTATTGTTTTAATATAATTTCTAATAAGTGGTATTCTATGGCTAAATTGCTTCTTTTAAGTAGTTTATTTGAAGAAGATCTATATTTTTTTACCATTTTTATTATGTTTTATATATGGAGTCTCAAGGTCAGACAGGACTGGTCTTAGACATGGTACAATGTTGTTAATCTGCAATAGATGTACCAATTGGTATTCTGGAATAAGTTGTGGATTTTTGCTTCTAGTTTCTTGTTGTAATTTTATGTACAATGATGCCATTTAGATATGAATTTGTTTCCTTTTCCTTTCTTGTTTGAGAGGGTATCTACACAGTCCTTTTTAAACAAATAATGTAATCTACTGAGGTAGATTGGTTGTGGCTGAGAAGTAATGTAAGAACTGTTTCTCCAGTTTGCAGAAACTAAAAGTTTCAAGTCCTGTGAGTTGGCCAAATATTGCATGTTCTGGGGTAATGGTGATTTTTAATCGTAGACATTTTTGGAATATGTGCCAATATGATTCCACAGAATGATCGGGCGAGCCCATATGCAATGGTAGGTTTGTTTTCTAGATGATTTTTTTTAAAGAATTTCTCAACTTTTTAAGCTCACTAGAAAGCTCTTTACAAGCTGCTAATAATAGTTTGAATTGAAATACCAAAGAAAACAAATATTATGTAAAGTAAAATGTTTAGAGGTTGCAAACTAAGGACTGTTGGGAAAGTATTTTATTCCATCCCACATACTGTAAATAACAAGTTTACGAACTAGAAAACAAATGAACAGCCCTGTCTTATTGACCCATCTACGTACACAAATGAGCACTAAGGCAAAGAGTTTTTGAAAATGATTGCTTTGGAAGAGTGGAAAGATCAGTATTTGCAGAAAAAATATTTTATGTGATGCTAGAATTCCTATGAAAAAATGGCATTTCCTAATATGTAAAGGGATACTTTGTATTAAAAATAATAGTTGCAAAGGTTAAAATGTACATTTAACTCTGTACAGTCCACATCTGTAATAGGGCAAAGATGTAATTCTAAAAAGATTTGCTGTATTGCTACAGTCGGTAGAGGATGTTGATTTTTCCATAGTTCTCCATAACTCAACTGATGCAGTGTCCGAATACGCCCTAATTTGAGTTAATGAACAGGAGATCCAAACTTTATTTATTTTTTTATAATATTTTCTTGAAAAGGCATATGCAATATTACATTATATTGAACAATGTTTACGTCAGGCACGTTTCACTTTTAACAGTAAAGTATTTCACTATCTAAGCTGACCAAGCCTTTTCGTTTTATATTTTTGATTATTATTAAACCATACCAATTTCTTTATATATTAAAAAAAAAAAAAAAAATATATATATATATATATATATATATATATATATATATATATATATATATAAAACAAACAGTCATATAAACTTAACAAATAAACACAGCTAATTACAGGAGAGAAAAACTAATCTAAGTATAGAAGCTTCCAGTAAAGCTCCCATATAAATCATTTTTTTGTTTTTGTTTTTTTAAATGAGATCTCTAGTTCCACTATTAAGACCTATGTTTGAACATTGGTGAAATAGCCCTGGGTTCACCCAACATAGTATTAAAATAGTTACCTCCTTTCCAACCATTTCTTTTGTAGAAGAAGTCTGAAATCAAGCTTCCTCCACCTCGACTCCCCCCATCCCTGGGTTGTACTAAAACTCTAGGGTCAGGTCAATGTGGTGCTAAGAGACGACTCCAACCAGAATAGTGCAAGTTAGTTTCTCATTTATGAATATATAGTTAATTTTTCTAACTACCTCTTGAATGCTTAAGGTCTTAGACTTCCACCTACTAGCTATATGCAGTTTAAGAGCACTAGCCATGAGTTGGAACAATTTGTCTTGAGCTATCTTAATCCCAACTTTATTTTAAATGCAAGTCTTTGTAAACGTTACAGATCTCATTTGCATACAAACAAATGTCTAACTTCTCAGACTTTTTAAGCTCCTGACAGTATTATCTTCTAAATGCAATTTGGAAAATGAGATGATGGTTGTCTTTTTAATTTGTTTGTCGGCTCTGTTCGAAAGTGTGCAGTGTATTCCAGTTCCAGAGGTGGAGCTAGTAAAAGGAGGGCTCTGGTCAAAATAATTGGGGCCCCTAGCCTGGCAATTTCTCTATACAAGTTAGGTACGTGGAGGAGTAAATAAAAAAAGGCAAAAATATACATAGGCAGTCTTATCACCCTTCTTTAAAAATATTACATAATTATCCTGTCCCTCTCTGCTAATAAATTAAAAGTACCCATTACTTCAGGCTGCTGCTGGAATAAGAGAGCCCTTGTCGTTAGGTAGGTCTTGATGCTTTGCATTAGCTCCGCCACTGCCCACTTTGAATAAACCAGACCTCCATCCAATTAATTGCACTTTGTATTAATTAGTCAGGCTGCCTTTCATCGTGTAAATGTTAATCTGAAGGGACAAGTCATTCTTCCATTTTGTATCATGTACGCTGTTAGAATGTCACAGAATGATTTGTATTCTGTGACAGACTTCTGATGAGTGACACTCTATGTTATAGGAGTCCAATGAGTGGCATTCATCTGAGATACTGTCACAATGAGTGACACACTCACTATGAAGGAGGCAGCTTGCTTTTCGGTAATGTTAGATTAAAGAGCCACTGTACTGGTCATGCAACAGAGCTTCCTTTATTTAGTGACTGATTAATAAAACCAGTATTTGTCGAAAACTCATTTTAGTGCAACTTTACTCTTCGGATAACAACAGTCACGTTTTCTCCACCCTCTATTAAGTCTTCAGGGAGAGGAATTTAAACGTGTCTAACTCTCCTGTAGTGGCCATTTTATCTATCCAGGGCTTGTACTAATATAATTATTTATTTGCATTGAGATAGAAGAAGACTCCTATGAGGCAGTATCCTTGGCAGATCCTCTCCCTCCCCCTGGACAACTGACAGTGTGTGGAAAGAACATGTCTGCAAGTTTTAAACACTACATTTTTAATAAAAGTAGTTTTTTCTCTAAATACTGATTTTATTGCTAATCGGGTATTAAATAATCAAACAAACCCCAATTGTATAAGCTCATTAGGCCTCACTCGGAAATCTCTGTCAAGCAGTATGACTGCAAGGAAACCAACAAGCCTTCATTGTCTTCAAAATGTAACCCCTGTTAAAGAAGCTCACAGCAGGCCCCTCTGACAGGGTCAGGTTTGAAGAGAAACTTACTTTCAAGTTTTTTATTCATGTTTTATTTTAGTAGCAAACTTCCCAACCTGCAATCCTACAGCGCATTGATGTATTTCTCTCACGTCTCGCAGCTGCAGAGAGCCAAGAATTATCTATGCCTGCAGAGGCCGTCAAACACAATATGTAAAATAAAAGATTTATACTGCAGCTCTCACACAGAAACGTCTTTATTCCCTGTATCATTCCGGACCACTAAACCTTGCCTGCATTGTATCACTTAGCCATAATTTGTAGATTATGCACTGCTAATGTACACCGCACCTATCTGCTTGTTGTAGCAAAGGCTTTAATCATTCCCGGCTTTATTTCCCCTAATGCGGAAGCATCATTTTAACCCCTTCCAAACAGTTAACTAAGGAATTAAACTTTCAAAACTATCCAAATTTGTATTGAACTAAAGGACTACTGTAATGCTTTAACAACAGGAGCTGGCTATTTTAATTAGTAATTAATCAGTAATAAAATTCGACAATCCATATTTAAGAATATTCCCTTTATCTGCCAAGCCATTTTTTTTGTATATAGAACCTGTTATCTGCCACTACCCTAACCCTAAGCTCTAAACCCTAATCATAACAACAAAGTGAACAGCGTGGCGGCGTAGTGAGGGAGCAAGGTCCAAGCTTATTTTCATACATAAATCTTGCCTAGACACCAGTTGGTCTCTATTTATTCAGACTGTTCTGAAAGCACTTTAGACCTAGCTTCCCAACCAGGGCTGTTACCACATTTTTGAACTTATAATGGATGGAGATAAACAACTTGGGTGGAGACTGAAAGTAAATGTAATACTGCTTTTTTTATAACGTTAAATATACATTTTATTAATGACCAGTGGGTAATTAAAACAACTAGATCTCCTGTTGTGAGGACATTATAATGTCCCGTTACTCGTAGCTTGTGGGATAAGGGGCCATATCAAACAAATATTATTATATTTCCATAATATTTAAGTATTCATACACTTTGTGGTTAAAAAAATAAATGGTACCAGAATACTTGAACATTTTGGTAGGCTGAATCAGTTCATAGAAAATTGTATCAAATTTGAAGCAACCCAGGAAGGAGTGTTACAGATCATTCCAAAGCCAAGTCAGCTTCAAAATAAGGCTAAGAAGTTTGAGACGCCATCTCCTGTCTGCCATATTGTTCTCTCAAATGCTACAGTGATTTCCAGAGGACCTCTGTGTCAGTGCTGTCCAACTTTTAGTGTGGGGGCCATATTGTTTTGAGCAATGTGCCGGTGAGCTGTATTTTAAATAATACCGTAATTAATACATTGGAACATACACACACGTACTGTATGCAGTAATTAAGGAATTAAGAATGCATTTTGGATGTTGCAAGTGTTTTTTACTTTTTTAAATACTTGTCTCTGAGGAAACTAGCAGATCGTAAGCCACTTAAAGCAGCTGGACAGCCCTACTCTATTTAAAAGTTTCGCAGGCATTTATTTAAAGGTAATGAGTTCCTTACAAACTCCAAAGGACCAGATTGAACTAATAATTAGTAATTTCCTAATTGGATCATTTTAGGTAATTGACATTTTCAGAAAAATAAATATAATTTTTAATTACTAAAATGTTCATTACCGACAATGGTAATCAATAATTAGCTCAAACCCATAATAATATAATTAGTTTTATGCACAAAGCAGCCTTAATGTTTGGAGACTAATTGAGTAAAGAACGGGAAAAGGTAAAGATCTAGGCAATAAACCTATGAAAATATTCCCATGATAAGTCTTAGGAAGAATTCAAAGGTGGAATACCTCTAAGGATCAAACTGAAACCAAAAGAATGACATTTATAGCATTCAGATGTATAATGCTAGGTTCATGTCTCCTTTTCTTTGTTCAGCATGAATTACTCCCAGCTCCTCACTGATGAGCTCTCATCGAGTCACAACTGACAATTTCAAGATCAAAGCCCAAACTTTCCACTATACCCCTCTCCATCATCCAAGATTCATCCAAGCTATGCTTTATTATAGGCCGGGGCTAGCACTAGGCACCAGAGAGTCCCTCTGAGATTTCGTCCCTTGTTCAGGGCCTGGCCCCTAAAACAGAACATATTATTCTTCCAGTGCATAAATACCCTTTTCCGTTGAAACACACAATCCAATCTTTTATGCATATTGCTTAAATTTGAACTATCAAGCTTTCACTGACAATGGAATAAGCCTTTTACTTAACTATCGAACAAATGGTTTAAAAGGTAATGAGCCTCATTGAATCCGAGGCTCACAACTCGATCGCAAACAGCCAAATGCCTGCAATTAAGTTGCATGCTCCAGTTGCTCTACTTTTGTAATGCTATTCAATTGGCCGGGCCTGCAAGTTAGGGGCCGATAGTGAAAATTGGAAACTATTGCCATTGAAAGTAGCATTTGCGGGCTTGGGAGCAAGCCTGTAACTCCTGATGCAGAAACCGCCAACGGAAACAGAGATCGTCATCATAACCAACCTCCAAGCCCGTAACTCGTAAGTGAAAGCCATAGGACTCTTGTGGTCGTGAAAGATCAGAGGCTTGGAGGACATTAACTTGCGATTTGACAAATCGCAATGAATCACAGCTCGGAGCCCGTAACTCGATCGGAGCCTGCAAACAGAAGTCAATTGAAAAGCAATATAACTTGCGACCTCCACTTGCGAGCCCGGATCTACTAAACAGAGCAATTGAATGAGGGTCAATATGCATAGCTATCAATAGACAACTATTCAATGAAAAAATACATCTGTTTGTAAACTTTGAGTATGGCTACGAGCATAATTAGAGAGTAAAGTAATAATGCTAGCTTTTAAAAAGAAAAAAAAACATTTTGACACCTCTGCCGGAACCTTGAGGCATCCAAGATACCTTGGCAGTAGTTGTGTATCTGAGGAGGGCATTTCCATTTCTGAAGAGTAAATCTTGCATTAATAGGTGCAAGCTGCCGGCTTCTGATCCTGCGAGGGAGAAGGGGCAAGGGCGTAGGAACTGCGGGGGATGGGGGGGGGATAAATTCCCCACCCAATTAAATGATTTGGAGCAGAATGTCTTTCCCTTGAAGATCCATAATTCATAGTGATGAAAAATCTAGTTTTTAATTGTTTAATTAAAAAATAAATCTTGATGCCTCTGCTGGTCCTTGGGCACATCCATGATACTTTGGTGAAGGTTACACATGTGAGAGGGATGTTACATTTCCGCAGGTGGGGGATTTGCAGTTATCCTTGAGCATCTACAGGGGAAGGGAATAATGGTCAAACTTACAAAGCTCCACTGATAATAAACTCCCCTCTAAGAATTCTCTGATAGATAAAATAACCTCAGGCTCTATGTAGCCGCTAATGTTATTAGTTTTTTACATAATTCACAAATGTGAACTTTTTCCTGAACTATAGTGATTATTTATTACACTTGTAATGTAATGCGTAAAACGAGTCCTGGTATGCTGGAGCTGGGCAACCCTGAAGGAAATGGTAGATATGACCACTTGGTCATTGGTTATGTTAACACATTTTAATACCATTGTGCTGAAAAGCACTAAGCAATTAATTGCATTATTTTTCCATTGTAAGAGTTACCCATATTCAGAAGTAATTAGTAATCTTGCCATATCTGTAATGATAAATAAAGATCTCCTACATGTTTTTTAAAAGGTTTCCATCAACTGACAAATAAGCCTGTGTTTTCTTTAACGTGACGTTTAACCCTTTCAGAGCTATTGAATGTATGCTCTATCAGGCCTAAAGCCGTTCTTCAGTGGACCAGAGGTCTCTTCTTTTTGTTTTGGTTTGTCTTCCAGGATGTCCTTGACATGTTGATTAAAAGGGGGGGAAAAAACGTCTTCTTGACAAGAATGTGAGAAGTGTCAGAGAAAGCTGATTAGAGTCCCGGAGGATAAGAATAGATAAACAAGAGTGTGTGAGCTATATTCTCTCCCTGTGGCTGGGCAGGGAAAGGACCTTTCTCAAGGTCTTGTTAATTGATAAATGCTTTTTAACAGAATTCCAAAGATTGAGCGCAGAGATATGCATGTGCATACTCGCTTCGGGGAATTATAATGCCTCTTTAATTAAACGCCTTTATTAGGATAGATTCTAACGGCTAACCTTGATCTTATTAGGACTTCAGGGCCTTGGAGCAGATCGTATTATAAACACAGCTGATAATAATGTAAGGGAAAAAACACAATATAGAAACCCCAGAGCATTTGTGAATTCTTAACATAACACTTTTCAATCATAAATTAATTTTGCTTATTGTGGGCAAAGGAGTGATAGAAGCCCTCCGTGTACTGATTACAGCAAAAAATGGTACATTTCTTATTCTTCTTATTATTTTTTTTATCTGTAACACGCCAACATATTCCGTACATAAACCCCACCCCCAGGTCTTCCATTCTGATCCCATACTCCACCTCCCCAGGTCTTCCATTCTGATCTCCTACCACCCAAGTCCCCTATTCTGATCTCCTACCCCCCCCCCCCCCCAGGTCTTCCATTCTGATCTCCTACCCCCCCCCCCCCCCCAGGTCTTCCATTCTGATCTCCTACCCCCCAGGTCCCCCATTCTGCTCTTCTAAAACTCCCCCACCCCCCTCACAGGTCCCACTCTTTCTGCTTGTATATCATTGTTGGAACAGTAAACTTAAGTGGACAGAGCCTCTGACAGACGAGTGGGAGGGTGGTACAGCACTTGTCACTCCGGACCTCAGTGGCGTGTATGAAACACGCTAGATCCGAGATCCATGATACACTGGTGGAAGTCGTTTGTGTGAAATGGCATTTATATTTCTGGAGAGCTATTGTTGCAGTGAATGAGTCTGCTTCTGGGCCAATGAGAGAAACAGGACATTCCATCTATTTTAGTCTTATGAAATTATAATTACAATGGCTCTCTCTTAACTCATTTCCCACCCCTCTCTTCACTGATAGCCATGACACTCTCATAATTCACTACCCTACAGAAATATTTATATGGGTAGGTCTTCTGGCTTATCCATAATCCATCCTATGCTATGCTTCAAAGCTGTGTAATACAACAAGCATATGCTTAAAAAGAGCCCTGTATAAAGTAGTTTTTCGATTTAAGAGCGAAAAACGCATTGTGGACTCATTTGCATGTCCCCGATCAGTTTTCCAGAGTGCAGTGCAATACCTGTATTTCTGGTATTCTGAGCAGGTAATATGCTTTTTTAACTTAATTTTGGACATTCAAATGTGAACATGTACTATTTGTTTATTGTACTACTATATATTTATATATGTATGTATATGCATTTATATATATATATATATATATATATATATATATATATATCATCTTTACATAGCAGCCAGTCCCTCTCAATATCCACCCCTGCAGCACCCATCCCTTTTAGCATCCATTCCTTCATAACACCCAGCCCTTGTTTGCAGCCATTCCCTCTCAGCACCCACCCCCTCAAAGCACCCAGCTCACATAGCACCCATCCATATTTATTTTAATTCCCCTCACAGAACCCATCCCCTATACTTTGCGGTCATCCAGCTCTCTCACCTCTTCCCTGACACACACCCTCAGTGTGCTGGGAAAAAAATAAATTACACAGCACTGGGCCCACCCCTGCTGCATTGCACCAATGGCACCACTCCGCCCCTGTATACCTTGTACTAGTAATTTGTTTTCCAAAGTGAATAATACTTGAGAAATTCAGGACTGTCTGTGGTGTTTTATAATGTAAATGAGTGGCTCCTGAATATTAATTAGCTGCTTGGAATGGCTAATTAAGACAGCAGTCTGCTTGTTTGGTTTCCAATGCAGTGCCCCAATGTTATGATACTATTAGACCCCCACCCCTGTCAACTTCACTGTCCCTTTGAAAATAAACATCTGTTTAAAATATCTAGTAAGGGACAGTGAAGTTACCAGTTGCAATCTGCATCATCAGATAGAGGGTGGTAAATCATGTGAAAAAGTTGTTTAATGTTTTTTTTTAAATGAGCAAAATTGATTTAGATATTGATTTAGATATTGGCATTTTAGTTATCTAATGCATAGCCCCTGAAGCCCTCCCACCAGAATCAGCATATGTAATAAGGTTCACACTGTAAATGTCATGCTGCATATATTTTGATTTTATTGGTTTCTATATTTATTCCTTTTCATGCAGAGATTTAGTCGAGTGAGTAAAAGCGTATCTTTCATGCACTGTAGGTTCTAAGTTCAAATGCCTTTTCTTGCCCTTTTTCATTAATATTTTTACTCACTTTAAATAATTATTTAAAAAAACAAAAACACACAACTTGCCTGCATTTCTCATACCTCTTTCATGTCTAAAACCACTAACTTAAAAAATATATAACCAAGTTAATGTACCAGCAATTTTAAAAAAGGAAAGCACTTTTTTTTCCATGTATGGTAACATTATTGTCCCTTTAATATGCAATTTCTGAATTTGTGTTCAGTTGAAAAAATACATGAATAGCTAGAAATGTTAGTAAAAACTTTAGTTATATGAAAAAAAAATGTTCTGTTCCGTGGGCGGTGCATAGGTCTGTATTAGTGTAGGTCAAAGTAAATAAGCAAGGTTTTCTGATTATTCATGTAGATTACGGGACACTCACAACTACCTCACTCTTCATTTACTTATAATATAACATATATAGTTCTCAGCAGCGCAGGCTTGCCAAAATCTGTTGGTAACGCAACGTTAAAACTGTTGTGGCCGGGAGCGAAGCAAGAGCTCACTGTGCTTGTGGAGATGAGCGTCGTAGGCATTCATCTCTACGACCCTGCACACATTAAGCATCATACCTACGACCCGCGGGACTACAGAACAACAGAAAACTCAAATACACAATTCAAAGTGCGAGACCCGTAGCACTTTGAAAAAAAATCACCTGAGAAAATTATGCACTGTAACACTTTGAAAAGGAAACCGCCACTTAGAGAAAAAAAATACGACCCTCAAAAAATACGAACTTAACGGCCGAACAGCGCACTTCCAAAAACACGAAAAACACAATTTAAAAAAAAAAATATACAAAAAACATCACACACAGCACGGGGGAAAAGCCAGGATGTCTGGGAGTGAGGTTGCACGCGAATTTAAATTGAATCTGTAGAGTTTTGCCAGTCGAAAAATCGCCTAAGCGAGAGAAAAAATTGGCCGCCAAAATAAAACACGAACACTATACACGCAAAACACCGCCAGGCACATACGACTTTTACCCATGAACTAACGAGGTAAAGAATATTAATTTATTATTTAATTAATTAATTATTATTAAAAAAAAAATATTTATATATAAAAAAAACAGAGCAGAGGAGAGACTTGCTTTCCCAAAGGCGCTCAAGTACACAAGGGGAGAGGCACGCAAAGAGCACTGAAGGCGCTCCTTGCTAGACTAGCAATGAGCACCAAAGGCGCTCAGCGCGGGGCTTGAAATGTGCACCAAAGGTGCTCAGACGACCAAAAGTACATGAGGGGAGAGGCTCGCAATAAGCGCCGAAGGTACTCAGAGGACTAAAAGCCTTACATTGTGTGGCAAACAGCATTACCTGCCTTACAATTATATTGCCGTTATTTTTTGATGGGTAAGTCGCTAGTATATATATATATATATATATATATATATATATATATATATATATACACATGTATATGTATATACACACACACACACACACACACACATACAGTGAGCTTTCATGGTGACTTCTTCAGACTATGAAGTAAAAGTAGAATCAGAGTATTTTCATTAAGCTCATGAACATATTTAGGGTTTATGCTGACCTAGGCCATTTAGATTTACATGCTACCACACCTCACTTGCAGCTCCTCCTATTCCCTTTCTATATCTCATATCTACTCTGGGACCAATAACCACTCCTTTCCCACATATTTAATCATTGCAACTGCCTTCTAACTCCTTTTCTCTGTACATCATGAAAATCCAAGGGTGTTTGAACTATTAATTTCCCTTCCTGAGAATCCTGAGACTTTTGGCACTTTAAGCAACCATGACCACCCTCTGACCTTCCCCCGATTGACTTGCTTAGGAAATTAGGGATTGCATAGTGGCACTGCAAAACTAGTGTAATCCCCAGTCAGAGCTGCTCTTGGAGTGAACCATGCAGACATGAGCAGTGTGGGAACTTGAGTAATCGGTTGTATCCTCAACCTCCTAAGTATGGTTGTGGTAAACCACAAAGGTTAACGAGGGTTAAGTGCTGGATGTCCAAATAATTAACATATTTTCTCATACCTATTGAGAGCTATAACTAACCAGAACTACATGCTGAACTACTGACGGCACCACAATCTAGCTTAACCCTGAACTAACGAATATCCCCTACAGGACGGAGGTCAATAAACAGTAAAGGCTAGTAGCCCCATTGGTTGGGGTTCAGTTTTGGTTGGGGAAGGATTGGTATGGAGGCTGGGCATCATCAGACATATGGGCACCTAAGCCCACTGTTACGTTACTCTTACTAGTCATGTAGTCAACGTACTAACTACACCAGCTGCCTAAGTGGCACCACACTAACCCCATGCTATTGGTCACTTTGTAAAACTTAGTGTTGGCAGCTGACCTCTCATGGGTCCAACACCATTCCCCTTAAGCCAATAGTGGAAGCAATGACTTAGGTCGGAGGAAAATTCAAACCTTAGTTCCATCTTTTTGTGCATTAAGTTGACTTTTCTGGTAGAAGACCAAAAAATAAGTGGTTAAGTCCCGTTACAGATACATCCTGTGACTTTATTCGGGAAATATTTGCAGAAGATCATCTTGCAACAGTGTTCTTGAGTATCCAGAGTGCGGTGGAAATTAACCTGATCAGAGGTCAAGCCTAACAATTGCTGGTCGAGCTAGTTGAGCACTGTGACAGTGTGTTTATGTATATATGTGATATGTCAGAAATTGTCAAGCACACTTAGAGAGATTAATATCACTGCATATAGACTTTCCTGTGCATACACAAACATATTTAAATATATGGCACTGCATCTTCAGTCAGCCTGCTGCTCCCTGAAAATGTGCTGCCCTAGGCCTGGGCCAGGGGGTTGATGCAGAAACGCAGCCTTGATTAAGATTACATGTTTCCTTTGTTGCATTCTTATTTGTAAAGTTATGTATTTATTTCTAGAGAAATAACAAATACAAAGAAAACAGTCAATAGAAATGGAAAAGCTTCTGAAGGCTGATAATACGAAATCTATCCTTGAAATTGTCCCTCATAAGTTGGCACCCTGCGTGGCTGCTCACATCTCCCATAAGGTACAGCCAGCCTTGGTTATTGTTGTTTGTTATATATCAAACAAATATATTTTTAGGTAGATAAATAGGCAAACTGTGTAAGACTTTTCCAATATCTGCCAATGGAGGACTAACACAGAGATATCCCAACACAATTACACCGCCCCTCCCATGCACAGTCTATGGAGGAGTTGTTTGTCCAAAAAAGCTTCAGATTATCAAAACTTTCTAGAGTATATGAAATTACATCTCAGCTATTCCTGTATAGAGATATTTTCAAGCTCTAAACTTTACATTTAACTTTTAAATCCTACTGTATCAGCGCTAAAGTGGTTCGTTCAACATGTACGAATCACATTACTTCCATGTTCTGTGGGAGGCTATTCTATGCATCCCAACATTTTAGCAAGTCTCTATCTTTGAAAGGTGCTCTATCTGATGACATAAAAACAAGGCTAATATTCTGGTGCCATGAATGTTTGGCCCACTCTGAGCAACCTCAACACAGAGAAGATATCTCCGGCCACATTCTGTTTGATCCAAAATGATAGTGTAGGTTAATCTGCAAAATAACAGCCGGTTTGCTCGTTGACAGAAGTGTCGACTAATACCAAACTTTGGTTTTGGTCCATTTGGGTCTTGTCCGAGAGATGCAGCTGAGCTAGTTAAGCCCAGTGAGGAAGGGGTCCATGGCTAGAGCCTTGGTGATCAAACATAATGATTATTTGCATATCCAAATACCACAAATCAGAGATACTCAATGCAAGGAACAAAAAACAAGGTCATTATCAGCACTTGTCCTAAAGACGTGTGTGTGCATATCATGATTATAGCACTTTGTTGCATGTTTAACCATGATTTCAAGACTCTTTTCATTTCACTTCTTCAGACTTTAGTTAAGAAATCATCTAAAAACTATTGAAAGCCTAATTGCATTTAAATATAAATTTAATTTGCTTTTATTTTTATTTGTTCAAAAACATATTTGTGACTGTATTTATAACCAAAAGATTAGGCAGAAAGCGTTAATCCCATGTCTGGAACGCCGGCCTTTTATCGCAAGCTCTGAACACGGCTAAGAGATGAAAAGGAACCTCTTCCTGATTGAATTTTATCCTCAGATGAACACAAGCGTCAGCAAAGTGGATCTGTTTGCTTGAGCCTCTCTTTCTCAATAGGCTGAATCGCCTGTTTAACAAAACAGCAGTAACTAGATGTGAAATGTGGAACAAAGGATAATTTGCCAGCAACCCTATTTAAATCTGATTAACCCTTTTATATATAGCCAAAGAATACAAGGGACCATGGGAGAAACCCAGCACTTTGAAGTATAATTATCTCTGCTATGTTTTGTGTTTTCATTTCATATATCACACCTCTGAAAGCCTTCATTCATAGTTTATTTTTTTTTTGTTTTTAAACCTTCTAAAATATTTAAAAGGTTTTTTGGGCTAGAACAAAATGGCAGGCTGGGTGTTATTGGATCACTGTAGTTAAACAAAAAAAGGCACTTGTTGTCAAGTATGTACCAAACTAATAACATTAGCAGCTATGTATGGGTATAAAACAATAATGTTTGATTATCAGGGTGTGTCTTTGTAGCTATCAAGAGGAGACACGAACAGGGAGAGGTCCAGTGTCTTCATTACATAACAAGATACAGCCCCTTCGCTGGCCCAAAAGCAGACACCTTGCATCATTCAATGCAAACACAGCTATCCAAAAATGTAAACACCCCTGGCACAAATACAACTTTCACCAATAAATCATGGATCCCTCCAGGATCCTGCATAAGATTAAAAAAAGTTTGTTTTTATAATTAATAATTTAAATGCATGACTTTTTTCTGTTTGCTTAATTGAGCTCTTTTTATTTTCATTATTCAGTCATATCAGACTCCCTGTGATCTCATCGACTGTAACACATGGCAGAGATACTGGAGTGGGGATGGCCAGTTCCTTCTCCAGTGGTCAACCGCATGGTATTCCTGAGTGGTCTGCCCAAGCCTGCTCAACTTCTGGGTGGTGTGACCTGTTGGTCCCCTGACAGTAATTTCACCACTGTGACCTGGGTTCAATTCCAGACTAACTACTGGACCACCAGGGAACCCAAATTGTATACAACATATACAATAGTTCTAAACACCCCAGCATTTCAAGTGACACATATTCTTGAAAAAATGCTAATGTTAGTACAATTTACTATGCTGAGCAAACTGTCCTAGTCCTAGAAGAAAATACACACAATGAGCTACACCAGTGGTTCTCAAACCTCTCCTCAGAACCCCTCAGCCAGGCCATGATTTAGGTGAAACATTGTGTGATTACACAGGTGTAGCAATGTGAGGCTCCACCTCCTGCTGAATACTAGTAGCATCACCTTTGTTCACACCATGTTTCACCTAAATCATGGCCTGTCTGGTGGTTCCTGAGGTGATGTTTGAGAACCACACTACAGAACATACATACTCAATGTCCAGGAGAACAATAGTCAAAGTAGCCAGAGGAGTGGACATTACACTTAAAATGTGAGACCTGTGCAAAAGGGGGCTGTCAGGAACTGAGGGATTTAAAAAAAAAAAAAAAAAAAAAAAAAAGAGTGCTATATGGGAGAAATATCATTATAAATGCCATTTTTCAAATACAATAAAAATCATTGTAATTAAAATTATTTATTCAGGGTAAAATTTCCTTCAGTGTGGGTATATTTTAGTCATTAGTTGTCTCTCTGGACCCCAAAGGGTTACAGCCTTCATTAACAGGAACAAAATGCCCTCTTTTCAGAAGCCTGGAGACTGAATAAAAACAAATCTAAACAAATTCCTTCTTAGATAAAACATTCCCTCTAATGAGCACAAAACCTTCAAATGCATCTGTTTGTCTTAGTGTTAAGCTTTCTTTATTTTCCGCTAGGCCCCAGGCCTTGGTAATGACACACCATATGCTCCTCTATCTAAGGCAGCTGAGATAGACAAGCCCCAGAGTGATACAGGCAGTGTGTGTATGTGCGTGTGTGGAGTTTAATACAATTATACTAATGCAAGCTTCTCCATTGTTCATAGCAGAAATCTGTTTGCTCTGACAGTGCAGGCCAGGTCAGAATTATTCAGGATTAACCGTATTGTGAGGGAGATAGTGAAGTCAGCAAGTGAAGGGATTTTTCCTACAGAGGATCCTGGGCCCTAGAAAGTTCCCCTCCTCCCTCTAAGTGTTTTCTAAGCTTTTTACTCTAGGTTTAATCCGCTATGTCCTCTAAACAATTTGGCACCCAAAAAAAAGCTGTATAAAAGATTAAGGATTTTAATATTTTTAATTTGGTGAAACATTAATTGTTCAGCCCTGTGAAGTACAACTCCCCACCCCACACACAAAACAGCTACTTTAGAAAAGTTTAAAGGGATATGGAATGCAATTTTTTTCTGTCATACATATAAAAGAGCATGGTTTAAACATTACAAAATTCGTTTTTTACATGAAAAATATTTAGTACACCTTGTTTAAACATATTGGAAGCTAATGGAAAATGTCACTGGAAATACCTCTGTGTGAGTAGATCTCATTGGTAGACACTTAGGACTCATACAGCTGTATTGATGCACATTGGCTAACAAGGGCAACCCCCCCCCAAAAGGAGGTTATAAATTAAAATCAGTGTATACGGCTATAAAAGCTTATTTTTCATAACACAAGGTTCAACATTATCAAATGCAGCAAAGAAAAAAATACCTTAAATTGCTCTATAGGGTGATCCGGCAAAGGCCTATTTATTGCAGAAATAGAGCCTACACATATAAAAAAATTACAATTGATTGTCTTTACAAATTTTGAAGGGAAGTGCTGCAGAGCAGAGCTTAAAAGTTGAAAATTGTAAGCATAAATTATATGAAAAGGCCAATTTTTGACACATTCTGGACCTTGCGTTTTTGATTAGCGCCAGAGTCAGAATGCTGTACACCCCTCCCAGTGGTCTGTCACAGGCTCTGTCCTCTTAAGGTGGATTACTACAGTTACAGACCTGGAGTCGGGGGGGGGGGGGGGGGGGGGCATTTTGATCTCCTCGTCCCCACTCCCCTATGCTCCCCATTCTGTTCTCCTACCTCCCACCCCCCAGGTCCAGCATTATGATCTTCTGCCCCCCTACCCAACATCCCCCAGCCTGATCTTCTACCCCCCCCCGTCCCCCATTCTGATCCCCTACCTCCCAGACCCCAGGTCCCCCATTCTGATCCCCTACCTCCCAGCCCCCACATTCTGATCTCCTACCCCCCACCCCCAGGTCTGTATAACACTGTTTCTGTTTGTTCAACGGTTGTTGTAACTAATCGTTGTAACTGTAGTAATCCACCTTAAGAGGACAGAGTCTGTGACAGACCACTGGGAGGGGTGTACAGCATTCTGACTCTGGCGTTGATCAAACATGCAAGGTCCCACATTCTGCTTTTTTCTATTAAAGTTTATTTAAAGTGACATATATGTTCCAAATATGGTATAATTATAAACTACAGGAAATAAGTACTCTATCAATTAAAGGTTATTAAAAATGCGTTTCCTACGTTGACGTTTGGCATTTTGAGTCCTCAGTTGTTTCAGATATACCATACTTGGGACCTTCTAATGTCTCAATTTAAAGGACCATCGCAGTTCAGGTAAAAAAAAAAAAAAGAAAAAAAGATACTTGTTTGTCAAGTATGTACCAAACTAACAATATTAGCAGTTGTGTAAGCAACGGGCATAACATTTTTTTTGAGAAATCTGAATTTGAAGACTTTGTTTATAAGTACAGGCATCCATTTTGTACTCATTACATCACTACCTCTGAGCTGAATCATGAGGGTGTGTGTTTTGGCCATCAGTTGAGAGAGCGGAGGGGTAGGAGAGAACAGAGAGCCGTTGTAAAGATAATTGGATAGCATTTAGAAAGACACAATGCCCACTCCCACTGGGCCAGAAGCAGTCTCCTTGCATCGTTCACTGCAGCAATATCTCTCCAGAAATGTAAACACCCCTCTCACACACAACTCCCACCAATGTATCATTGATCCCACCAGTGTCCTGCAGCAACATAATTTTTGCCCCCAAATCTCAATGTATTACTTTTTTTCTGCTTAGTAAGACAGAGTTTTTAAACAATTTAATTTTCCTTATTATGGTGTCCTTTGAATTATTTATTTTTTAGGTAAGCACAGAAGTGAAATATCTTTTCCCGTCAAAAACTGAACCTTTAAATGATGTCATTTGTTTGTGGACATACACAGTTGTGGTCAAAAGCCACTGCTTAAAATGGAAAAAATAGGTAAAATATTTGAGGGAGTGGCTTTATACTAAACTTCACCATGAAAGGTATTATAGTTCCATATTTAGTATTAGTTTACCTTTTCAAATCACAAAATCTAAAGTTTTTTTTTCATAAAAAAAAAAAAGATTTAGTTTTTGTAAAATAGTGCTTTTTTTTCTTCTTGTGAGCCGTTTACAAATATACATACATTTCGTTAATTTTTCTCTGTGGTTACCAGACTCATCATGAGTTTTACTTTATTTTGTATCAGCAAGGTCCACTTAATACCAAGTGTTTATGCCTATCCCTGACATGGAAAAGCCATAAATCAATATGGAACATAAAAGTTGTATTTTTTTTTCCCAAATAAGAATATAAGAAAGTGCATGGTGATAAATAGGTTTCATTATTTTTTTAAATCACACCATCTTTCCAAAACACCAAACATTAGGCATATTTGACATTTGTTCCCCCAATGAACACCAGCCATTGAAGGAAATAAAATAAAAATTATTTTATTTCTCAATGTAATTTACAGGTCGTCGTGATAATGCTATCAGAAGATTGCCATTGCAAACATGGATCCTGCTATTTAAAATAAGTGTCATCAGCCTTTTCAAATAAATGGAGCCATGGCCCTTTGTGTATTGGTAGAAGTAGGACATAGAGGTTCATTTAGGGCACCATATTGACTAGTGGGCAAGTGATTGCAACATTTTTAGCAACCACATGTTCAACATATATATATATATATATATATATATATATATATATATATATATATATATATATATATATATATAAATAAACACCTCTTTTGAAACTGTGAATTATGCATTAAAGGATCACTGTAGATTGAGAAATACATACACACATAAATACACAAACGTATACTGTTTATATACATATATAAAATTATTCCAGACATTGCAATGAAAAGAAATGAAAAAACAGGAGGCACACATTTCAATTATATATTTTGATTTTACTCTGGGAAATAAACATCAAAAAGGTACATCTGCATTTATTGAGCTTTTGATTTTTCTAAACAATTGTAGTGCAGACTGCAGGCTTCACAGTGGCATGTTATAGAAAAGAACAAACCTATACGCCTGGTTTATATTTCAATCTATCCAGTGACAGATGGGGCAAGCAATGCACATATATTGCTGGGTCCCTGGCTCTCTGAGGTTCAATGCACTTAATGCTAGTTGGGCAGTTAAATAAAAAAGCATGGGTGCGTAAGTGTAGAAAGATAGTCAGACATTTGTCAAATTAATTGGTAAACAGGAAAAGTGAAATAGTTTTAGAAAGGAGCAATTAAGAGACATGTTATAGGGATATCTAGGAGGGGGGCTTCTTAAAGTCGTTAGAACAATTAATGGAGAAGCTGTGAGGAATACGAAGAAAAGAGCTTGTAGTTAGGGAAGAAATGAGAAACCAAGAGGAATCAGAGGTAGGGTTTTAAGGAGCATATAGGAGTAGTTGGGGAAGGTGTCGTAGGAAAAGAGTAAGCGAGAAGTTATAGGGAAACCTCAAGGGAGGGAAGGAATAATTGGTGGGGGTGGGGGAGTTTGGGGAGCTACAGAAAAAAAAAGGAGATATGCTTTAGGAACAGCTGGGGGAGAAAGTACAGGCTGCATAAGATTATAGTTATAAGGGATTTTATAAACTCAGAGGAGGTATGGGCTATATAGGATTAGAATTATAAGGTATATTATAAACTAATTTAGTAGAGGAATTATAGGAAGTAGCTGTAGAAGAAATGGAGGGAGTGGATATGGAGATATATAGTGGCAGATAATATAAGTGTTATAGGCAGTGATAATATTTTTGAGAGGGTAAAACATTAAATATATTGTCATTTAGTATAGGAAAATGGGGCAATTGAATTTAAATATCAAATTCTAAAAGGCAAGTTTGAGAACTGGACACTGCTAATTTATCCAGTGTAACTTTGATCTGTGGGAAGAATAAAATAAAACACTGAAAATGCATTTTTCGTTTAATATATGATATATAAAAAAGCAGAATCAAGATTAGCAGTGGGAAATCCAAATTCACAGATTGTACATCCTAACAATACTAACGTCTCGATTCTTGGCCTATCATATCTAGAAAGCAAAATTAAACAATTAGGAAAACAAATTGAACATTTCATCCGGATAAAGAAGAGCATAAAAATAATATTTTCAAAGGCTATTCTCAAGCAAAAAAGAGAAAGACAGTGGGATATGAAGAAATGTTCGTTAGCAGCCAACATGTAAATTGTACAACTTTATTACACTACAAAAAATAATATTCAAGTTTTCAAGTTGTTTTTTTTAAATCATTTTTTATCTTTAAATATCCTCCTGCAACCTCTCATCATTTCTACACTTTTATTAAATATATATTACTAGTGCAAGTTATGGACTAAAATAAAAATAAAAGAAATTTGCTGTAGCTTGAAATTTACTTAATTAACCTCTTTTCTGCCAGAGCCTATGGCAGCAAAGCAAAATAATAATAATAAAAAAAAAAAAAAATGATCTCCGGGACATAAAACAATATTGGCATGACATTTATTTAGATCCTTTTTATGATACTATATTTATATATAATATTGTTAATTGCAGAAAAGAATTGGATGTATTTAGTTTCTAATATAGCAGCATATTTTAAATCGTCATTACCCTCCATTCACATTCTCGGAAAAAATTACTAGACATTTCATGTTTCAGTGGAAACATGCAGGGAAATGTTTTAAAGGCATTATATCATAATGATACATTTAATAAATTAGTCACGTCACTGTCAGAGAATTTGAAACCTGTGAATGTCTACAGGTTACTAATATCAGCAGTTTATGCATGTATATATATATGTTATTCATCTTTTTGTATGATTGCATTACTGCAACATAACTACTCTTTTAACTCCTTCACTGCTAAAAATATAAAGATAACCTTACAGCAGTAGAGAGATTAAATGTATTTGTAAAAAATCTGCTCTGCCTTGATTCTTCTGATGGAGCAGACATAACATTTTATAGATAATTTAATAAGTAAAAATTGAGATTTTGTGGTTTCCATTATGCTAGGGCAATGTTATTTTATGTAGAAAAAAAAAGCAAACATCTGTTTGTGTTCGTACTTCCAGACAGTCTTCACAATGGAGATAGGGACTGTGATGAGGGTTAAGAGTTGGCAGGCCACAATGGCAGCTGATGGTTCAGTCATGCAAATCAAATTTGCTTGACAAACAAACAGTTAACAGATTCTCTAATATTGCCTTTCATCCTTTACTACAATTGTCATACATTTTGCTGCAGATTTGAAATTATACCATGCTGATTTTATTATTGAAAAATATTAGACTTTTTTTTACTTGTGTGAAAATGAAACAATTAAATAATGTGGGTAAATTAACCTACAATCACTTACACGGCCAGAGGTTCTTCCCCCACAGCACTAGCATTTCATGCCATGAGGAGGACCCGCTTTTAGGCCGTGCCACTCTCAGTTACGAAAACAATTGTATAAACATTTGTTATAACCAATTGAGCTCTAGAGGGGGCAGCAGTTGCTCTGTTGGGTACTGGAAGGGAAGAACCCCTTGGCTGCCACACTGGCCACCAGCACGTCAAACTCCAACAGAAGTGGTGGTAGTCGCCCATCATCCTTGCCAGCCCTCTGCTCTGGTTAAACATGCCTTCTTAGCACTATATAGAATATTTTAGTATACAGAACCAGCATTGGCTATTTTTTTTCTGGTGAAATTGGAGTCATCTTCTATCTGTAGATGGGCAGGCGAATGTGGGCATGCTGATGATCTAGAAGTCTTGGCACGGACACTGTTTCGTACCCTTTGCCAAGCATTTGCTCTTTGATGCAGGGTGGGTGAATGTCATTGATAAGATACTCCAATGATTGAAGGCTACTGCTAAGAACGGAGGTATTGCAAAGGGTCTTGCTGGGAATGCTGGTTAGCCCATCTGATGGGTGTACCCCCAAATCCCTGTGACCATTGGCAAGATCCTGGGGGTTGTAACAGTCGCTGTTGGGTGTGACCAAGATGCTGTTCCATGGAGGAGCAAAGTACTGCCCTACAGAAAAATTACCATGCATACCCACACAGTTTAAAGGAGATGAGCTGACTTTCTCCACAGCACTGGCAAGGGCGTATTGTCGAGACACCCCAGGGCACACTTCTGGTGATTTACTGACAGCTCCACCTCCTCCACTGCCTCCACTGTATATCCGGAGTTGTTGTTGTTTCTGCTGCCAAATTAGGTAGTCCATACCATCTTGGTAAGATCCAACTTTGGCCACCGTAGGGGCCGTCCCCAAAGCCAGCTCACTACCTGCTCTACAATCTTGCAAGACAGTGCCAGCATAAGCTAAAGTGCCTGTTGTCATGGCGGTGAAGCCATTAGCCATGCCTTGTTTGGCAGGGCTAGAGTTGGTCACTACTACCCCTTGGCAAGCCTGGTGAGAGGCCTGAGCCTGGCACTGCTGGTTGATCTGGTAAATAATGCTCTGGATAGATGGTAGATTGGACTGCTGGAGTGCCAAGTTCCTGCCTGATAACGGAATGACAGAGGCTGCCACAGTTACATTGGGTGGCACTGGTGCATCCAGTATCTTCTGGGTCCCAAGATAACTCAGCTGTCCATTACAAGGTTGGCCTTGTGTTAAAGTGCTTGATATTGGGTAAGGAGCTATGCCAATCTGTGTAGAAGATATTTTAGTCCGTTTGCCCTCAGCATTCTTCACCACATTTTTGGTGGAGGATTTGACAATAGCTAGCAGGCCATGGTATCCCCCTGTGTTCATTGGGTATGGGCTGTAACGCTGGCCTGTAGTGTCGTACCCATTAACAGTCCTGTTTAGGTGCTTGTGCTGGGGGACCCTGATGTTTGTGGGAAAGATCTTTATGCTCAGCGGACTATTAGCCACTTTCTGCGCATAAGCATCTAATTCTGCAGGGCTGGGGTACCTTGTTGTCTGCATTGGTGCAACAGCTTCACCTGCAAAACAAAAACAAATAGATATATTCATATCTGTATTTTTGGCATTTTATCATTTGAAAATTGAGAATGGCTTGAATAAATGTGGCAAGACTAAAAATATCATATGTGGAAATTGGATAAATAAGGCATGTGAGAGGAAAGATTCAATTAAGAAGTGTCTGGCATGGCATTAAAAAGGAGAAGAGATAAAGATGGATATATGCTATAGAACAAATTAAGTAAGTAGATAAGAGGAAGAGCAGCCCAGGAGGAGGCTATAGATACACGCTCCTCGAAACCCAAGAGAAGTAATAGATAGTGAGGTTTAAATATGCATCTTGCCCTGATTAAGTTTCTTATATTACATTTCACAGATTTATGCCAATATTTTCCTAAAAATATATTCTTCTTTAATACATATTTGTGAGGAGGGTAATACGGAAACTGCTCTTTGGATTCAAAAGCATTGTGTCCGATTTCTGATAGGGGAAATAAAAAAAATAAATAAAAAAAAAAAGGGGGTATCAGGGAAAAAGGAAAAGGAACTGATGGCAGTGAGGACAAAAAATATAAGAAAAATGGACATGAAATAGAAATGAGGTTGAATAGAGGTGAAAGGGTAGACACAATAATAAGATTGGATTAAAAAAAAAGTTATTTATAAGCAAGAATAAAAAAAATGCGTTGAACTGAAACCACATTTTTCTCAATATACAAAAATTACTTCTAAAAATGAACAAAAATCAAGACACAAAAATACAGATGCCTCAAATCTGCATTGTTCTTGATTATAGCTGTAAATTGTGCCTTAATGTCTCATACAGAGCATTTTTGATTACTAAAAAAAAAAAGTCCATATTTGAGAGATGGCAGTTAATAATTTAATGACAGAGGAGGCAGGAGCTGTCAGCTCAGAACACATTTGTCTCTATTCTTCTGTTAAAACAGACAAAAAGAGCCTTAGAACTGTGGCATACGGTTCCACCCAAAGTACTCGGGAGGGGGAAAAAAAGATTGAACTGCTGTCTTAAAAATCCCCTATAATTACCAGGGGAAAATCTGTAGCTTGTAACTTAACTCTTCAAATTATTTCCTAGGTAAAATAAAGCTGGGTTTGTATTAGGAACTTATTTAGGGATAGCACAAACAAAAAAAATTGTGAAAGCTCTAAATGGCATGTATTCACATACACATTTTATATCCAAGTGTAGTTTGTGTAATATAATGTGGCCGAGTATAACCATTGAGGGTAAAGGTCACCGTAAACCCAAGATGGAAATACTGGACTCTATTATACGGTCACACATTAAGTATCATTGGATTTATCAAGCTATGCACATTGTTAGCAATGAAAAACATGGTTGTAATTTAATTATCTGTTATAATACACACATATACATACACACACACTTACAGAAAAAGCCTACATCTTTAGCGCACTTTAAAGTGATAACAACAGATATGAAAAGTGGAACATAACAGAGTACAGTTTAGAGAATATATTCAGTTTTAGTGATTTCTTGAAAATTATCTAAATTACCGGTAATTATTTTGAATAAATACTTAACACATGGCTAGAGAAAACCCTATCTACCTATCATTCGTTTTTGAGGGCCTGAAGAATAAAGCAAGACTGACATGGAAGGTGCAAGTCCTACATTAAACTCTGGTTGCAAGGTTGGATTATGGTTGGGCAGTGTGTTTTTGCACAAGGTTTCCCCACAAGGGATGACCTGGAACAAATTGTACCTTCAAGACTGGAATACAGAAAAGTACATGAAGGCAAGGAGCCATCTAGAATTTTTATTTTTTGTTTAGGAGCCATAAAGTGAGAATGTTCATATACACAATGACCTTTAACAGATATTTAAAAGACAAATTTAGGACCCTTGATTATCTGTTTTTTGATTATTTTCCCATCTGGTCTATAATATCTTTCAAGAATAAAGTCAAGAGAACAGCTGTTATGTATGTACACCGGGCCGATGTTGGAAAAGCAGGTTGTCAGCTGAGATACTCATTTCCCATATACTTTAATCACTTCAACGTCAGAGGATTCATGAAAACTAGAAGTGCATGTCTCCGTAAATATTGCAATATAAGCAGAAAGGGTTACAGGAATGCAGTCCAGTTGCAAGAAATTGGATGTAAAATGTATTAAAGAAGTAATTTCATGGGTTTTTAACCCCCCTCCAAAATACACTTGAACACTCCATTTACTGAGAAAGAAAATCAGCAATTTTTATAATGAAGCCAAAAAAGTCATTTTCATGCAATTTTATAGACTATCAAAAACAGGGAGAAAAAGAATTGAAAAATTAACGAAGTTTGTAAAAGCTATTAGACAACAATCATATTTAAAATGTACATAATTTCTTAAAAATGTATTAATATATAGAACTGTACACCATAATAAAATCAAGGATATATACTGGTTATAGGAATCAGAAAGATATTAAACTCAGTCAGCTTTTGGAGTAACATGTTATGCAGATGGTAGCTAATTTTATGAGAATAATGAAACCTAATCATATTAAATACAAGTGGCCATACTTGGAACTATGTGATGGAACCACAAATTAATTTGTATTCTTAATTTAAATGCCTACAGATATTTTAACAGATCATCAAAGAGAAAGAATTGAAAAAAAAAAACATAATTTAAAATTTATTTTAACTTACTGAATAAAAATCACATTTGTGACTAGTTGAAAAAATGTTGTGCCCTCATCTTGTTATAACCCAGCCCCTCCAGTACTCATTAAGCAAGAAAAACAATACTGGTTTTATACAAAGAGGCCTAGCACTGGAATCCAACCAAAAGCAGTAATGTGATCAGGAATGACCATAGAAAACTGTATGTATATCAATAGGGGAACCATGTGTCCTTTAGGGAGTTTCCATACTGGTATACACTGTTCTTTTGGGTAACAAATAATTATCCTCTTACTCTTTCAACAGCATATTACTGTCCCCACACTCACTATTTATTCCACTACTCTTGCCACAAATAACCTCTTTCTTCCAATCAAAATTTTGCTAGGTGCCTCCCCCCTCCCAAAAATAAGTTAAACGTATCTTGAACACGCAGGGGACTAATATACTGCCCTGCTCTTATAGTGATACAAATACAGCGGTACCTCGGCACTAGTCTCAAAACTTGTTGAATTTGGTATTCAACACATTTTGACAAGAAAAAAAGGGCTCATCGCTCATAGTTTGCTTGGTACTCATTGCACTTGCCAAGACCTGTATGGGTCCATTTACATTACTTCTTATGGGAACTGTGGTACTCGTCGTACCTTCTGCAACCGATTAATGACAAGCACCAAGGTACCACTAGATACTGTAGACAGCTTAAAGTAGTTATACATGAATAGCTAGTAACAGGGTGTGATGCAATGGGCTGTATCTACAAAAGGATGAAAAGGGGAGAAGACTTAAAATAAACCCCATAGGATAATACAGGAATTGAGATGTTCTGTGCAACACCTATTTCAGCATAATTTCTGTGACCCCTTTTCTTCATCTCACCCATAAAAAAACAAGTAAAGGTTTCAAATATGCGCTTTCAAACATATTGTAGAAAAGAGATGGGTTCTGCATGTCTTTTAAAACGTGGCTTGAAATCTAGACGTTGATGCACAGTTTGAAGAAAAAAAAAAAGTGAATACAGCAGGTCATAAAAACCTTATTTACTGGAATAAAGCCATTTAAAATATACACAATATGATTATTTTTACAAGATTAAGAAACCCAGTGTCTCAGAGCTCTTTGAGCCAGACAGCTCTTAAAACAAATCCTGTAGAGACCTGACTAGACATACACACACATAATTATCACTTGTACATCTATAGAGCCACATATGGCTTAACTAATACGTGTGTGGCTTTATCCCAGGTGACAATTTTCCAGTCCCATTTTGCCACACACTATCTGCATTGTCCTTCAGGCTGTCACAGTTGTCCTTGGCAGGCTCCTCAACACTCAATTAATGTGACACTAATTAGCTTTGTGACATTTACAAAAATTCTAATGGAAAATAAAACTACTTTTTTTTAATGGGTCTTTTAGGCAGATACAAAAATACATGACTTGGGAAAAGACCTGTGTCAGCAATGACAGGGACACATCTTGGTCACAGATTTTCAGAACTGCACAGCGTTGTAAGAAGAAGTCGGTCAAAAGGAGAATAAGAACTGACCTGTGTGCCAAATAAGCTTACAGTCCGATTAAAGATAAATCAGCCGATCATAGCGATTTCAAACCTACATTTATATCTCAATCTCTTTACTGTATTTACAGTGTCACCGCTGGTAGTTTGTTCCATGGATATACAACTCCTTATGTACAACTCCATATATAAAGCACTTCTTCAATTCCCGTTCAGATTAGGAGCATCAACATTATAAAAAACAAAACAAAAAATAAATCAAAATGTGGAACCGTAAAAAAAAAAAAAAAGTCATATCATACATTTAAAAAGCACAGATAAACATGTATTTTTTTTGTAACAAACAAATGCTCCAAAAAGTAAAAAAAATGGCTGTGCAACACATTTTAAGAAAATGTAAGATCCTCGAAATGTATTCAGAAATCTCTATTATGTATTGTGTCATTATTATTCTTTATAAAATGCCAAACAGCTCCAGCTTTTAACTTATTCAAAAGGCTGCCTTTGCAAATATCAGTGATTGGGAGTCTGTGTTACTCATTTAGTATTTGCATTATAATAAATCCAATTGAGTCACTGCCATTTCCTGGGAATATATACAGTTTCTGGTTTCAGTACCGATCAATATTGGTTGCATATAAATTAAGATACTGGAGTTTCAGTTACAAGACCACTGTAGTTCAAGAAAAAGGCACTTATTGTGACATATGTAGCAAACTAATAGAAGCAGCTATGTAAGCCACACAAATAAGGCATTGATGTAGAAAATCTGAATTTTTGAAGACTGTTTATGAATAAAGTATCAGTTTTGTCTTTGTTACATCACTTCCTGAGAGACGGATCACGCAGCTGTGTGTTTTTTCAAAGGACGGAGGCGTCAGAAGGCATTTTTGTACATTTGATTTAAAATCGATACCATACCCTTTCTCCCCCACAGGCCCAGAAGCAGGCTTCTTACATTCACAGATGCAGGTCCTTATCTCCAGAAATGTAAATGCCCCTCTCACAAAAATGTTTTATATGGATGCCTCTAGAGTCCAGCAGCATCAGAATATTCTTGCTAATTAAAAAACAAATTTATGACATAGCACCTGCTTGACTATGGGCCCTATTCTATTGGTTTGATCACAAGCCTGATCGGCAAATGTTGCTTATTGGCTCTCATTAATGTGTAGCCTCGGATTGCGGATTACGTCTAACTTTCATGTTTTACTGACATTATGATGACAGTCTCAATTAGCATTGACTGTGTCTAAGAAGTAAATTATGTGCTTGCTTAAATATTGTCGGTGCTCCGGAATATGTTGGGGTGTTACAAATAAAGATCATAATAATAATAATAATAATAATAATCACATATATAGTTGTGAGCATGCGAGCTGTTGCCAACGCTTGCGGGCTCGCATAGTGAGCCAGCGGCCCTCGCGAAGCGAGGTGCGCAGTTGCTGGCAAGGAGCGCCAAAGGCACTCCTTGAAAGCAACTGTGCACCTCGCAAAATTTACGTAGTTACGCAAGGAACATACGAGACACGTTACGACCCATTACGACCTTGCAAAAATCGTCCGCAACACGTGCACATCAAAACATGAAAAATACAAAAAATACACACAACAAATACATAAAAAGCTTACTTACAGGAAGAAAGGGCATCCAGGACCTCGAAAACTAAAGTTACACCTCAATTTAACTCAAAATAAAAGAGAGTTTAGACACTGAAAAAGTCTCTAAGCGAGAGAAAAAATGGTCGCCGAAAAAAACTGAAAAACGAGGCTACAGCAGTCTAAAGACACAAAACACCACCAAACACCTACGTATTTGCCGAAAAACACCTACGAGATTAAAAAACAAGGACGCATCCCGCGCGACCCCAAAAACATTACAAACAACAAACAAACACATAAAAAGCTTAACCACAGCAAGGGGGGCATCCAGGACCTCTGCAAGTCGAGTTACATCTCGATTTAAGTACAAATTTCGGAGTTTAGACACTGAAAAATTCTCTAAGAGAGAGAAAAAATGGCCGCCGAACAAAACAAAAATGAGGCTAAAGGTCCCTAAACACGCAAAACACCACCATAAACACGCAAAACACCAAACAGCTACGGATATTCCAAAAAAGTCTAAATCAGCCACAGCCGCATACCACACATTAGCCGCCATTTTAGAACAATAGCTTATACAATGCGGAAGTACACAGCTACGCTAACGGATTTGTCTCGCGCACGTACACCATTACACTGCACACATTCATCACGCTTATACAGCAGCTCCACACCACTAATGCTGCAGCAACAACAAAACAGATTGCCAGCTCTTCAACAGAATGCTTCCCGCATATATTACTTCAAAATAGGTAAAGTATATTACTTTATTAATCTATTATTTATTTTATTATTATATACACCAAACACCATTAGCTCACTTACAATTTCATTGCCGTCAATTTTGACGGGCAATTCGCTAGTAATAATAATAATAAAGTTGTGATCAATCCACCTGAAATCAGACATTAAAAAAAAAAAAGGCATGGTTTACGCGTGGAGGCTGAAAGACTTAAGTTGCAGGCTTGAGTCAATAGAATACATCTAAACATTTTGAGAGATAAAAAAAAAAAAACACCCGCAATCTAAATTACGGGTTAAACTCACTTACGAGCTTCTGATAGAATAGGGCTATGTCCCTAGTCAGATACAAAGTTTTAAAACGTATATATTTTTTTTAATGTGCAATGCTCCTTTAACACTATACTTAGCTGATAAATCAGTTTGTCATTAGCAGCTGTTATTCAGATGCTACTTTACCTGCTAATCCTCAGATCAGATGCATCCCACAGCCAGGATGCTGCGGTAGAGAGCATTATATATATATGGAGTCTGTCCTGACAGCTGAACAATACCCAGTTCTATTCCTAATGATCCTCTGCTCTGTCCCAAATCCACTCAACTATATGGAAACAGATGACATTTTAATGGTATTACACTCATTGTAATAAACTATTTGAAGAACTGATCTACAAATACAAAATCACAGTTTTACAGTATATACACACACACCAAACATTGCAATAAACTGAAACAGCAGCCATCTTCGAGTGTAAATTAATATACATCATGTATAACAACAGTTCATTATATATTTTTCCCTGGCATAAACATGTACATATCATCTCTTTCTGGCAAAGTCTTTCTCTCAGTGACTTCAATCGTCCTTTTTCCTGCAGTATTCCCACACCAGCAATAAAAAAAATAAAAAAAATGTAAGCCACACAGCAAGGTAAGTGTTGGACTATACAAGAACTTCAACCACCTAAAATGGATATGTTCAACACAAAGGAAAAAAAAACAAAAAACAATCGTTTTATCTCAAGTTAGTGTAACTCACATTGAAGAAAAAAAATTCTAGCGTCTCTTAAGCCACTGAGGGAAATAATGCTTTAAATAATGTGAGCATTATTAATTTACTTCCTCAGTTCCTGACACTTTGGATTGTTAGCTCTTGAGACAAGGTATCTGAGATATGTCCTTGTAGAATACTATATGCATACAGAGCTATAAAAGAAGATCAGTAAGCATCTGTTGGTGACAGACAGCAGGATGGGCTGTGGCTGAAGTATGAAAGAACATAAAATATAAGAAGCAGCAGGGATGTCAGGGTGACCCGGCGTGCAGGACCACATGAGGAAATGGCCAGTTCCTGCTCTGTCTAGTAACAAAGAAGAGGTCACTGGCATAATAAAGGCATCTTGTACACAGAAAATGATTAGTGGATAACAATGGAGAGGACAAAAGTGCATACAAAACCATGTCCAATATATATACATATATATACACACACACACACACACACACACCAAACATGTACAAGTACACACAACATACAAACATATAAAATATTTATCCATGAAGAGGAAAGATTTCTTCATGATACCTGTTTTAATACACCTTTTGTTTCATTGCTCCTTTGGTCTGTAAACTTGTGAGCTCTCAGTCTTGCAAAGCACTTTGCATATAAGTGTCATATGTGTGATTGTTAGCTCAAGGGCAGGGTGATCAACTCCTTTTGTATCAGTCGGTCAAATTATGTACAGTCATACCCATGTTTTATTCTTCCCAGTCCTACAGAATATGTTGGCGCTATATAAATAAGATATATTATTATTATAGCCATTGCATAGATCTCTGTATGATTAGCATGTATATCCACCCCTTTACAAATTAGATACAAAATACGGGTATCAGTGTCCGAGCCCTCATAAAAGGTCAGAATAAAAACTACAGGTATATTTTCTCCTAGGGTTTAGGCTCAGTATTTTAGATGCTAGGGTAGATATTCGTTTCTTGCTATATATAATCTGTGACTTTTTAGAAATATTGCAATCAACATCCAATTTCCTCCTAATGGTTTCACTTCTACTCCCTTTGTTAGGTTCTCTAATTAGAATATTAGCATTCAGTATTCATATTGTATTTAATGTGCATTGATTCCGCACAGATGTACTTCCCTTCATTGAGGTACCACAGACCATAAGTAGCTGTGTGATATCAAACCCCTACATGTGATCAGTAATGTGCTGCTCACCATCTCTTCTAAGGAAATGAAGGAGCCGTGCTGGTAAAGGGAATGGAGTAAATTGAGAGAGAGCAAAGTTCTTCATTATAACTGAAATTAAACGTTCCCTATAAATAAAGGGTTTTCATAATTGGCTGTTAAAAAAATAAAATTAGTGTTAGGTACCTGAATGTTACTAGGTCAGGCTGAAATGATTTTTTACGATTCTCCCAGAATTTCTGCCAAAGAACAGTAACATATGTGGTTTACTATTGCCTTAAATAAATATTAGTAAAAATGGAGTTAGTACCTTGAATATAAATATGCATTTGGGGAATGGATTTTATTTACTGGTTTCTTTTCTCTGCTTCTTACAAATATGAGTATATATATATATATATATATATATATATATATATATATATATACATGCGATCTAGTAATAGTGTAATACACCTCTTGGTAGAACATTTTATTTATTTTTATTCAATATACATTTTGAATATTTAGTATAATTTAAATCCAAAACAAATATGATAAATGAATTAGAATTGTATTGAAATAACTGAAATAAAATTAGTAAAAATAACTGCAATATACAAAACCAACTGTATCACACAAATGCAAATATTCTTAAAGGGACATAAAAACAATTATTTTCTTTCTTGCATTGTAAAGAAAGTATTTGATAATGTGACACACTGCATTTTTTTTTTTTTTTTTTCAGATAAAGTTCTCAGAGCACAAAAACGTATTTAGAAGTTTAACTGCTTTTGGAAGAGTATACCCTCTGCCAGCAAATGAGATCGATAGACTGAAGTATGCTCTCTGCACTTCCTGTTATTTTAAATTAAGTTTAAACAGGTTTTACTTAAAAGAGACTTTGAACCAAAATAGTTCCCCCCCCCCCCCAAGAATTTAAAAGAGCATCTTAAACATTAAAAAGAAGCTTCAGACAAGGTAAAGAAAAATACACCATAAAAGAACTCTTCACATAGGAATGTATCAACAGCCTGACCTAGGAAGGAGGGTGGTGAAGGTCGGAAGTTAAAAGTTCACTCTGGAGGCGGAAAGAAAATGCTTTAAAGTACAGAGGAAAGATAAAGCTCTACATAAATAATGATAATTAACAATCCTTATTGATTATGGAAACAAGCAGCAAGGTTGCTGACCTAGTGAGTTGGTGCTCTGGTTAAGAGACGGATTACTTTAGCTTGGATTGCTGTGGTACATATAAATACTTCAATGTATTTGTGGCAAAACAGTTGAGAATTGGATCCACAAGAATAAATTCTAGTGCAGAAAGTGAGATTGAAAGATAAAGTGCTGAACACACAAAGTCAGTCTGGGCTGCCAACACAGATCTGATTCTCCTCAAAGAGAAAAATGCTGTACATGTAAAGATGAGCTATGAACGGATTCGGCTTCCTCCGTGTACATCCTGTCTGGTTAGGTAGTTCTTTTTTTCAGGTGTCTAGAGAATGTTTAGATCAGATGAGCCCGCATATCCACCAGTGTACAGACACAAGCACCGCAGGTTTGTTAAAAAGTCACCTAGGCCAACAAGTCACATGGCAATATGGCAGTCATGATCTTACATGTGCACAGGGATGCCACAACTAGAGCTTCTTGACTGAAGAGATACATTTTCACGTCTAAGTAATAATCTCTAACTTGTATTTTTGTGTTGGATTGCAGAAAATGGCAGTTTTTCTCATAAACCAGGCTTTTGCCATCTTCAATCCTTGAGGGCCACTGGCTGCATTTACAAGAGAAGTAAATTAAAATGATTTACTAAACGGACACGTCTGTACTCAAAACAAAATATCTTGACGATTTTGACGATTTCCATGAAACAATAAAAAGTACTCCCATATGGCCAGCAGCAACTGGCATATTTTTGGATGTAGAAGGTTTCCTATATATTGCCTGCAGCAACAACAAATGAACATGATTTAATCACACACACAAATGATCTATACACCGAATCTAAACCCGAGACCACAGACTGAGGCGAAAATGGAAAAAAGCTGATAACTTTAGAAGGATCATCTACGTTCCATGTTTATATTGGTCTTTTATCAAGATAAGATCTTCAAAAGAGCACAACATTGTATTTAAAAAAAGAACTGCAGCCCATAATGTATTATTTCTATGCAGCGGTGTTACTATGGACATCCATTGCTTTGTCTGTTCATCTGAGATTAGACTTAGATGCAAACCAGGTCATTACAAAGGTTGACAGATTTGTCTGAAACATGTTTTAGGAGCCAGTATGGCTTATATATAGAAATATTTGTATAGCTAAAACATTAGGAGGCGGCAGTAAAAAATGTATGAGCTATGTTCCCCTGGATCTGTGAAGCCCTGTTGTATTGTAAATACTGACATTCATAAGTGCTAGTGTTTTTAAAATAAGTAAATGGAAACTTTATCTACATCCAATTTTCCCTTTTCAGCTGACAAGCCAGGATAATAAAAAAACAATGTCTACCCTCACTACATCATAATTTTATATATAATAAAAATATTTATTTTTATAATGTTTAAGGTCACTAATATCAAATGATTCGTTATTTTAAAAACGCACACATTCTCCTGTTCTAGTATACTTTAATGGTGGGCTTGGTTCAAACCAAGACCTTTACCGGAGCCAGACTGTCACATAAGAGTATTATAAAAGTTAAATGTAATTAATAGATTCTAAAGGGCAGTGCTTTCATATATCTCCCAGGCAGAGGTGGTAGACATTAAATCCCCCGGGTAAGACCTCAGGCTACTGGATAAAATTGGGTTGATGCTTTTACAGCAGATAAGCGCAGAGTGGATGGGTCATACTGATATTATCCATCTATCTACTTTTGAACAGTGTCTGGTCCTACATGGGAACTGCACCTTTAAACTGGTCCAGACAACCCGCTGTGTTCACATCATTTTGCATACGTCTGCTCAGCACAAACGAGGCAGGACACGTTATTAGCCCTGACTGGTGCAACAGCACAGCTTGTCATATCGTGTTATAGTCCTAGAGGGCAACACAAATCCTAAGCGAGCAGCTCAACTGACTGCTTGTAAACTGTATTAACTCCTGGGCAACCAGATTCCCTCATTATCTAGGACAGGGCAGTTCTATATAGACTGGCTATACCTTTAGGAGTCTGCCTAAAATGACAAAACAGAACATATTACAATAATCTGGGGGCTTTTCCTGCAGTTGAAAATGTTGCTTTGTGTCCGTTTTGTCTCCCTGCAAACACATACTGTAGATATATACAATGTGGATGCTGCTAAATATTAGAATAAAACAAGTAATAATGTTTTGTTTTTTATTATTATTTTAAAGGAATCTCTCGTTATATAGGCAAAATGTGTTCCCCAAAAAATACTGAAAAGTTCAAAGGTTTGCAAATTTAAAAAAAAAAAAAAAACAATCTCCCATTGCTTCCCCATGTTATAATCTACCACTTTTGTGAAAATATGCTTGTCTACAGTTTAAAATAGGTGGTACATCTGAGGTATATCTTTATGTATTCTTTTAGTATAGATAATTGTATTACAAACAAGGGGAAAGTTTCTCAAGCGTATGTGACCCTCAAGTACTTAAAGCAGCTTCTCAAGTGAGTAAGATTGCCTACATGCGAGTGGCAGAATGTATCATCAGATCTTTCAATTTTTCTATCAGCAATGAATAATATAACTATACTGGGGTATTTTGATGCCATACTTATAACTAAAAGGACCACCATACAATGGAAAATGTAGATTTGCTTAATTATGCCCTTACTTGGGCTTTCTTTTCAAACTGTCTCTACTGGATCCTGGAGATAGCCATGAGAATTTGGTGGAAGTTGTATTTATGAAAGGGGCATTAATATTTCTGGAGAGCAATACTTTAATTTCCTGATGCACGCAGCTTGCTTCTGGGTCTGTGAGAGGGAAGGGGTGTGGTGTCAATTTCAATAGGATTGAATTATCTAGCAAATACTCCAGACTTCTCTCTGCAGATGTTCTTTCTCCCTCCAAGATAGATAAAAACATGCCTCCATGTTTTAGCAAACAAGAAGGGAAGTAAGAGACAATTGTGCTGACTATATTCATAAACTGTTTAAAAAAATAAGATTTTCTCTAAAAATGTTTTAATGTCCATTGCTTGTTTAGTTTGTTGCATAACCCCCACGCCTTTTTTGTTGAATTATTGTGGTCCTTATATTGAAGCATACTTTTTTCTTTCAAAACAACAAAACAAGAATACATCACAGATTTTGGATAATATGAACATTTCCATTCTGGTAACTGTCCATGTTTAAGTGATGCTATGCCATTTAAAATAGGAGTCCTTCTCATTGGCTAGAAAAACAAAAAAGAATATATTTCTATTAAATTTGTTTCCTCCCACTCATTTCCGGACAGGGTTGTAGTGAGATTTAACCCATTGGTGAAAGAGTACAGCAACTGCAGTGGTAAATGGGTTAAACTGGTGATGTGGTCCGATTTAAATGAAGCTCCTGTTCAGCTATCATGTTGTAATGTGAGGCTGTGTCTTTAAGACACAAATTAAATATTAATATAAGGAATATTTGCAGATCTGTCTCCTAAATGACAGTACAGAGGGGGGTTTAAACCTGCCTCCGGCGAGCCGCAGGGCCCTTCCAATCCATTTAATACGAGAATCCTTTTTCTCTCCCTGACAGAACCTCTGCTCTTTTTTTCTGCTCTGTAATGCAGTCATGGTTATAGAACAAACTGGCAGGGAAGGAGTTAAAGAGTTTGTCCTTTTTTTTCTCCAATTTATTATACAAATCTCCTTTTCATTTATCATGTTTGACCTTGATCCCCCACTTCACTGAGTAAATCACATAGCATATCTCCAGTGTGGATACATTCTTAACAAACCATGCATTTTTGAAGAGATTAAAAAAATACATTAATATAAAAAAAAAAATTGAAGACCATCCTTAAACAAATGGCCCTTGAATGGGGAATACTGCTGTGTACAGGCACACTATACAGAATGTAGTGTAGTATAATATACATTTAAAGACACAAACACCTATATAATTTAATGCCACACGTATATAGTTTAAGTTGGTTGTGGTTAGATACTCTTAGATGTCAGATTTCTTAAACAAATAACACTTGACAGCCTTCCATCAGTGAAAAGCAAAGTGTTAATGTATGCAAGATTACCTGTCACCCATCTTGATGGGGTTTTTAGAACCACATGCTGCTTTACAACAGTGCTGACTTGCTTGTTGGCAGGGGTCGATCAACCAACGCTCACAGAGGGGCATTGCTTGTATTTATTAACAGTGGGGGCACAAATACAATACCTCACCGACTGGCGGAAACACACCCTGATGACAATAACCTACCAGTGGGGTGCGAACTATAGGGGGTAAAAAAGGAGGGGGCGGGATGAAGTAATCTGTTTTCAATTAACACATTTGTTTAACAAAGAATTGATTTTGTCTGATCAGATAACCTTTAAGCTACTTATGTAAAAAAGAAGGAAACTGTGTGTGTGTGTAACAGCCTATTTATAAATGATGCAGCTTATTGTATGTTATATTAATACTGTGTCTTATAGATATCTGTTTATACCAAAGTTCACTTTCATCAATACTCCTACGTTACCAGCTCAGCAATATGGGCATACTGTAAGTAAATGACATTTAATTAAACAGCAGCCCGTTCCTCTCTGCCGAACAGAGCAATGTAGAAATGAATCTGGCCACTTAGATTTGCAGACCATGATTTATATATAATTTAAGCTCAGCTCTTGCAGAGCACACAGCAGAGGGTATCGGGAAGGATCTGCTGGTGTAGAGGTTTATGGCTCTGCATTGCGTTCTTTGCTTCTCAGACAGAGAAGAGGTTAAAAATACCACATATGCAAAAAATTAGGAGTTTGTTTGTCTTGAAGCTTAATGTCAGAAGCATCAAAGCTTAGGGAGTCAAATTTAAATTTAATTTACATTTTCTGTATAAGAAATGCAAACACAATAGGCTAAATACCTATGTGAGATATCAAGCTATCCTAAACACAGGGCCAAGCACCAAAGAATATGTGACTTATTTATCAAGCTAGGTAAGCAAACGTTCATTTAATTTACCTAATCTGTCCATTTACCCATTTCAAACTCAGATTTTTTTCTATTCACCTTAAAGGACTACTGTAGCGTGAAAACACAATTAACAAAACATTAGCAACTATGTAAGCTATGAGAATAAAAGTATTTTTAGAGAAAATATTTTAAGCACATTCTGCTAGCACCACATGAGGAGGTTGAAGCTTGTAAGCCTGCTCTGTACATACCCTTCCTGGGTTGAAAATGAAGTATTACTAACATGGCTGCTTCCATGCACCAGCAAAGTCTGGTAAAATGAAGGCTTTCTCTAAAAACACTTCTGTTTCATGGCTTACACAGCTGCTAATTATGTTTATTTGTCTCAATACTTATCATGGAATTGTTAGTCAAAGTAGTTAGCATTATTTCTGAAAAGTAGCTCTTATTTAAGGGGAGAAGGCAGGGGTACAGAGGAGAGAGCAGGGTGCAGAGGGCTGAAAATGCGGTGTAGGGGAGAGGGCTGACCAAAGCTAAGAGAACGAGAGCGCAGATGTCGGGAGTGCTATTTTCTGTGCGCATGCATCGACGCGTATTGGCTGTGCACCAGAAAGTCGTGCCACCATTTAAATTAGAATAAAAATGTTTTTATCAAAATAACTAATTTTTTTTAAGATATAATCATATACTCGAGCTCTTTTATCATATTGCCTACATATGAAGTATAAAACTAACCATGTTGTACATAAATCTATCCACGTCATTCAACGTTTCTGTAACATGGACCTTTATTTAAGACTCTATTATAGGCTTACCCAACTTTATTCCTCAGGAGCAGGATCCAGACAACATGTTCACCTTATTCCTGTGCCAGCACAGGTAAGTAAAACAATAGATTAAGTCACTAATTGAGCCACTTGAATCTGGTGCTCATTTCCCCCTCAGCCTTACACCCTCTACTTTCACAGCAAGTGTTCATGTATTTGTGACGTTTCTTTTCTTGAAAATACCTCAAAGGTCTGAAATCATGGAGCAACCATAAAAAGCTGGCTTCTCACGTAACTCCTAGTTCATAACAGACACTAGAGGTTTTCTATGTAGTTAAGCTAACCCTTTATATGGCAGCCATAGCATTGCAGAACAAATGCAATAAACCACATATGTATTTCTGGATTCAATAGCAAGGATGTGGTTAAAATCAGGCAGAAAATAGAAGACAAAAAAAGCAACAAAGCGTTAGATAAAAGTGAAATCTCCCAGAATTTAGACAAAAGGAACCATATTAAAATAGACTCCATTGAAATGTGTGAAAGGCCCTTATCAGCCCCTGTCATATCTCTGAGTTGCTGCCACTAGAAAAGGAAGGCTGTATTTCAGCTGTGTGTCTGATTATCACACTGGCTGCTGTGTAGGTTCACCATTAACCCCTTCAGCAGTTGGCTTTGCTCAACATAGAATACAATATACTAATCTAATATGTACAAATTCAAAAAGGGGAAACAGTAAAAATAATAGGTAGCTAAATCACGTCATCATACTAGCATATCTAATTACAGACCCTATGTTTTTAAAAGCATGAGGAGTTGTGTATCAAAGTTTATTGAAGGACATGTTAATAAAAACACTTCATTTTAGCTTAATATGTATATAGAGTAGCAATGAAGTTGCGGTTTCCTAATTTTAAGTTATTCAAGTTTATCACGGTCTCTTATTGGCAGAACTACAAAGTAAGGTGTCCCTGGTTGCCACTTACACTTTCGGGGCTCCAGGCCCTTATTTGAGCATATGAGATGCTTCACTGGAGGATTCTGGGTTCTTTGAAGACAGGCCAACATGGTTACAATGATGTGTGGTCAGCTGGGCAGATTGTCACACTGTAAGAAAACAGGAAAAAAAAGAGATGAAGCATTTCCTTTACATAGTAACCATACACACTTAAAGGAATATTAAACCAAAAACAACATTCAATATTATTGCATGCTAATTACAACGAAACACAAATATTTGACTTCTTGGAATGAATTTGAAAGTATCATGAACTCCAAAGGACACAACTTTGAAAGAGATATCAATTGTGGAGATAAGGGTTTAAGCACCTGCAATAAAAAGCTTAGCTCAGGACTGAAAATACCCACGTACTGCTGTATCGAGGTTATAAATAAATAAAGTTTACGAGTACAAGAAACTGAGATCAGCAGACGAGAATATGCTGCTAAAATGACACTCCCAGGGCCTGATTCATCAAAGGCATTTTTATAAAAATCTAAAAGATTCCAATCATGCGATACTCATGTACTGATAATAGCGACCGTAAAAAAATAAAAATGCCTCCAGTGTTTCAAATGGCTAAAGATGGACACTATTGTGCACCAGTAGGCAGTGTTAACAACTTTCTGTATGGCGTGTACACTAGCCTTTAGAAATACACACTCTTATGTGAACAATGCACCATAAAGACATATATTCTGTAGAATGGAGACACCAGCCTGCTTTCTCCTATGTACTGAAAAAAAATGAACAGAGAAAATGGGACATGGCCAGGGCTACAAAACAGATTTTGGCATTAAGAGAGGAGCTACTATTCAGGCTGAGAGGGACAGGGGGTTTGCCCTAAAAAGAGGAGCTGTTCCTCCAAAAGATGAACAGTTGGGAGGTGTGTAGAGAATAAATGACCAAGTTTGCATGTGTTAATAAGCAGTATAACTGCAAATAAATGTTATGCCTGTAGATTTTGTTGGTGTCAGTTGGAATAGCCAAGCGTGGAGTAAGGAATTATAGAATCCACTGCAGATACAAGCACATGAGTGTTAGAATAATTTAGGCTGTCTTATCACAAACGTTATTCAATCACGATTGGCTTAGAATGCAGCCAATCAGAAATGGGAGTGCCTGTGCATGCTCAGTATGTTTTGGAGTGGAGTCATCATTTTTAGGTGGAATCCACATGGACACTAGCTTGTGAGCATAGTGAGGCAGAGACATGTGTAGTGTTTGTGTAAATGTATTTGTCATCTGTAATATCTTAAATTTTGAAAATCACGATAAAGAAAACCTGTAATCACATTCATGTCTCCAGTTCTTCCCATAGTATATCAATCATGGAATGCCTACTATGCTTCCATAGCAGCAACATAGCCTGCATGATGACATGCTCCTATATGGGGTACCAGTACTTAGGTCATACCATAACCTATCCCACAAGGGTTACATATTTTGAAAATGTGGTTTCGCATTGGTTCTAGTCCATGCAGCTGGTTTCTATCTAGTTACTTCCAAAGGTGGCAATGAGAATGTGGCAGCTAAAACTTCAATGATTTCAACAGGTCTAATGGACAGCACAGTTTACAAGGACAAACACTCCTGATAAAGTAGCAGAGAGAGCATGCTCAGAAATAAATGGAATCCCACAGTAAAGAATAATTGCATATAAAAACAATATTGCTCATTGATTGAAAATATAAAGATATACACTGATCTACACCTGTGTTTATACGGTTGAATTTTGGGTCCTGTATATGTGGTTCTTGTACCTTTAAAAAGGAATGTCACACATCCATTCACAGACAGTGAGCACCCTGGGATAACCCTGAGCAATTTACTTTTAAGTCAACATTTTCAGAGGCGCTTAATTGCAGATAAACACTCCTTAGTTCTTCATAGCACGGTAGAGGGAGGACACGTGATGATCTGCTTTCACATGTTCCAAGACACGTGTTTCACTGGTCCATTATCACAAGGGGTTAATCATAAAATATACAAATTGCCTTGGCTGTCACAAGTACATTGTGCTTTGCCAGAGGTGCCTGCAGCACACTGCTAGTAAACAGACAAATTAAAGTATTTCTAGACTAATATTTAAAGAAAGCAAAATCTTAGGGAGATCACCATCTTTCCTGCAATACTTTTTGAGAACAACTATAAGTTCTCAAACAAATAGGAAGCAAACATCAATGTTTCCATATTCTGGTGCCCCCCTGTGCCAGTCTGATACGATCGTAGTAATAGATGGATTTGGCAAAAATACATATTGTTAACAGCAACAAAGTGCTACTCTTTTTATTTCTTCTCTTCACCTCTAACAAAACATATATATTCCAGGAATATCCACACAGCCCGAGCTTCATCTATCCTGAGGTTTGGCATAGAGCATGCCTATTTTCCCACAATATACACACTGGCCCTAACCTACCCTACAGCACAGCCTCCCACTATATCGCTTCATATTCCACCATCATCCTCCGACCACACTCAGACTATCCAATAAACACGCAGGTACAGGGAAGTCAGCTCCAGGTTGTGCCACCGATTGACAAAATGAGAGTTGCTCCAGCCTAAAGTTGATGGGAAATCCAGCTAACTTCAGTGTCAATTTCTCAGAAAAGATCAACTTTTCAATCACGATTAATTAAAAAGGTTGTTCAAAACTATCTTTACAGATAACATGAATGTAATTGTTTAAATTATAAAAGTTGCATCATCATATACTATGGTTAGTTTTTAAGTTAATCCATCTGAAAAAGTCATATTTTATGCATCTCCTGTTTGTCTATACTGGCTCACAAAAGCAGAACTTTAAATTGTGGGAAATCCACTCAATCTTTGCGTTTACAGGACATAATAGTATCTCTGTACCCAGGTAAAGCTGAATAGAGAGGAGCGTGGTGATAATGAGAACACCATTATATCATCAATGTGGATATGCTGGCTTATGCCACGCACTCAATATTGCGCTTTACCAGTACTCTGCAAGGTTTTGAATTTTAACAAGATGATCATTTCATAGGAAATGTGTCAGCTCCTCGGTCCATGTAGAAGCTGACACCTTGCGTTATTCTGCATTGCTCTGTTAGCAACTATCCCCCTGCTTACTGACCATTTAATGTATCTGCCACCATTAAACTATTAAATTGAGTCTTCCTTCTTGCTACCAAGTATCAAGTAAGATCTCTAAACATCTTTTTAACAGAATGCTGCAATCCATTTGAATCATAGTCTGTATCACCAGGGCATCAGGAGAAATGTATGTATTGCTATTATAAAATGGTACCCTTTTATAAGATAATTACTTTTCTATTCGTCTGGTCTTGGGCATCCTCGCCTGTCTGATTTCCCAAGCACTGCCAGCTCTGTGTGAGCCATCCCAGTGGTGTGAGTAGGGAGGTGGCCACACTGTCTTCAGTGACACCAGAACATCACACAGTAGGATACCTTTCTGAAGTCATGTTTATTACAACTTTGTGACATCACCAATAACAATGAAACCACTAGTGAGAAGAAAAACAAAAAATATGGATTCACAACATATCAAAAGAACAGACATCTCCAACATTTTCCAAATTTCCAAATACTTAAACAGACAAGTTAGTTTTTAGCTTTTAAAATTGACAGTATACGTGTATCCTATCATTGTTTATCATCTACATGCTGGATTTTCCCATTCCACTTTAATCTCGTGACCTCTTCTTGTAGCAACCTTCTCTATGAAATATGCTTACTTTGTTGAATCCTATAATGCAGTGTTTCCCATACAAACAGGGTTCTGTTCGCATTTTGAGCGTCTAGGAGGTTCACCAAGAAAGTTATCCTAATGTTTCTCTTTGGAAATCGTGCTGGTCCCCTTTAGAACATTTTGAAGGCAAGGTATGTGTGGCCAAGTGTGGTTAGAAAGGCACGTTGGAGTTATACAAAAAGGACTGGAGTAGTCGGGATATATTTTGAGAGTGGTTTATTGGGGACGTGTGGTTTAGGCCTAAGCCACAAAGGCTCAATGTGTTGGACAACAGCCACTTTATGCAACATTTTATCATGTATGGGTAAGTTTTCTAACTGTACATGCCTCAATTATGTAGAACATTTACCAAACAATGAATGGTTAAAATAAGCTTCACGAGTAATATTGGGTAGATAAATAAATAAGAGATAATGAAGTACACAAATACAAAAAAGGGTGTGAACTATGGAATTGCCTCTCCCAGTGTAATCCAATAATATAATTCATAGTAGACTGTTAAATAAAAAGGTCAGCCATGGTTCTGGAACAGACACACCCACTCCATTGATCAATGGTAAATTAGGGACAAGTATAGGTGTTGGGACTGCATGATGGGAGCAAAAGATGAGCCAAAATTATAGAATTAGGCAGGGTGAAGATGATCCCACAAGTCTCTACTCCTAATATTTTAATTCTGACTTCTACATTAATATTACTTGTAACTTTGTATATATACACACACACACACATATATACATATTATTATATGCATACATACACACAAACACTTCTTAAATTGTATTATCCACCCCTTGAATAAAAAAAGCATATGAAACTGTACAGTTAGCAGAAAGATGGCAGACTAGATAAACAAAACCTCTCTGTTTAGTTGATAAATGGTTAGCAGCTATTCAGCAGTTACACACCATTCTTCATGTCTAGGTATCACAGACTTGCAGCAGAAGTGTTAATTCTACCCTCATACATTTTTGGAATTACAGCCTTTCCATGGTATGCAAAACACAGGCGATTTGTATCATTTAAACAAAGCAGTTCAGAGAAACTGATACAACTTTTAAAAGACTGAAGGACAAAGCTGTTATTTAAACCCAGCCAGGTGTCTGCCGAACTCCAATTGTAAACCGTCACTTCTCTTTTTTTCTTCTTTATTCAGTTCCTTAATGAGGTATTCATCCTCTGAAAGATATCTGCACCACCTCCTTAAGATACTAATTTCACAACAAAATCCTCGTTACAGTGTAATTACTCTAAATGCCTGTCTAAATTCCATCTGTCCTCTCGCTCCCTCTCAAAGGCAAATGGAGGAGCTTGCTGTACATTTTCTAAAGCACTGCGTATTTGTGTTCTCATCTTTTTTTAAATTTAAATTATATATATATATATATATATATATATATATATATATATATATATATATATATATATATATATATGCCCCGCTTAAAGCTACGCTGTTTAGAGCGGATTCGCTATAACACTGTTTTTGCCTGCCGGACCCCTGATTTGCTAGAACACCGTTTTTTTTTTTCTCCAAAGAAAACAGAATCCAGGATGACCCAGAAGCTTCAACGTCAATAATTTAAAGTTTATATTTCTGCTAATGTTCAGTTTGTGTTATGTTTGCGGTTTCTTTGAAGTTCATATAAAACCAAAAAATTTAAATTTCAATTGAAATGGTGTGTTTTTTCATTAGTTCCCCTATCCTTATCTTCCCCATGTGAAAACTGCCCCATTTAGAGCCGTTTCGCTTAGCACTCCTATTGCCTGGGACCTAACTACAGAGTTAAAGGAGGTATTCCTGTATTTATTGACTGACTGGGCTTTGAGCAAGACATCCAAATCTATTGTGTGCTTCACTTAACTTAAGGAGGTCCCTGGAATTACAGACAAAACACACTAAGGGCCTCATTCCAATGTGATTTGGCCAATTGAATAGGGTTTTATATAAGCACAGAGCATATATTTTTTACAGAAGTTTTAGTTCGTGAACTTCTATCCAAAAGCAAGGTCTTCACCAACTAAAAACTTCTGTAAAACATATGCTCTGTGCTTATATAGAGCCCTATTCAATTGGCCAAATCACATTTTAATGAGGCCCTAAGCATCCCAAAATCAATGAATACAAAAGGGACCCTGTAATTAGAAATAAAATACCTTTCTGATGATAGGTTGTTCAGTTTTTTCCCTCTTTCTGAGCCAGTTGTTCAATTTAAAAAGCCTGGACAAACTTACTCATAGAAAAAAAAAAACTTACTATAAGACAAATTTATATATATATATATATATATATATATATATATATATATATATATATATATATATATATATATATATATATACACACATATATATATATATACACACATATATATATATACATATACATATATATATACACCGTACACATATACAACATATATACATGTATACACACTTCAACATATAAGCATGGCTGTGTTTAGTAAATATTTAAATACAGAGAGCACAGACTGCAAATAAATATGTACATATATATGAATACTATACACACGTACATATATTCCACTCCCTGCTCCTCACTCTCTCTATAATAAAAGGCCTCCTTTAAAAACACATTTGCAGTGGAAATCTTCCCCTCAGGCTGCTGCTCTTCCACCATTCAGTGGGAAATAAATTCACTTCCATTACTCCAAACAAACCTTTATGCACAGAGATATACCCCATTAAGCAACTAATATTGTAGGCCTGCTAATGGTGTCTAAAAGGTTAATAAATCGCAATATAAATATATACCCCTTCTACAGCTGGAATATTGCTGCTGAAAAATATTACAATTGTATTTGAGTTAACCAATTTTTTTTAAGTTACGGTTTATAAATAGCCTGATAAATAAATACACTAAATTAGTGACTAAAACAATAAAAACAAAATGTATATATATATATATATATATATATATATATATATTTATTTATTTTTATTAAATATATATTTATAAATCTATAACATTTTTGTGGAAAAAGCCACAATTGTGAGAAATATATTCCTCATATAGGATAATATTTTAACAATATTTTAGTGAGGAACTTTTTTGGGGTAGCATTGTTTAATTGATATGGATGGCCAACAAGAAATAAGAACCAATGGTCTTTTATGAATAACTAAGTCTGTGCCCGTCCTGCCATATGTGTCACCAATTGCAACCAATTTGCCTCCAATTACTGATAATGCTTTGAACATAAAAGTGCCAGTTGTATTGTTAAAAATACCAAGCAATTATATTCTAGAGATTTAAATACAGCCTCGCAATGTAAAAGGTGGTAGCAGAGATTTTACATGGCAGAGAAGCTTCCATTTTTCCTGCACTGGCAGTGTACAAAAGCTGGGACACTGCGGAGATACATTGATGGCTACAATCAGCCCTTAGGGGCAGGTTCATTGCAGCTGTTTTGTGAGAGGGATTAATCAGCGAGAAAGCAGAGAGATAGCATCTCTTGACATAAAGTGATCCTGGCAGTTCTGCTAATCATCAAATTAGATTTTCTGCTACAGTTGTCTATGCATAACTAAATCTGCAGTTGATGGGGTAGAAGGGGGAGGGAGACCCAGAACACAGAATGTGTGTGTGTTGGGGGAGGTTGGGAGTTAAGGGGGCAGGAAGAAGAACTTATCTGGGGGAAGTAAAGTCAAGTGTCATGGAAACACAAGAGAATATCATGAGAACATCAGATGGGATAGTATAAGAAGATTTGTAAGGAGAGATACTGAAATATACAGTGGAAGGGGGGGAATGCAGAAGATGCATGAGCAGTAAAAACATGAATGGAGAGGCCAAGGGTTGGAGGCTGGCAGACAGGAGAGCACAATGCACAAGCAATTTAGTGGTCTTATAAAGGGCTCTCTAAACTATAATTATTAGGCTTTAATAAACGTTTACTGTGCATTTACACAATTAATTACTTTTCAAATCATGGCCCAGGATGTATAAGTTCCAGATCTATCCACCCTCTGATTTATGTATTCTCTCTGGAGCGGGATCCACCCAGGGGGAAGTACAAAATTGAAAAGCTTTTGAGACTACTCTAACACACACACACACACACACACACACACACACACACACATTAGTTGCACGCAGTGGTTTAATCTGAGCTGCTAGCAATGTACACAAATACACTGTCTAGTCACCTTCCACTATCATACTGCAAGTATCGGTATGTTTGGTAGGAGAGCATTCGCCTCTGAGCAGCTCCCACTCAAGAAACAATATATCATTCAGGGAGTGGAGAGAGAAGGAGCTCATAAAGACTGGGATATGATTAAAACTAGTAATTCATTGTTTATTATTAAACAATTATTAAAGTTTTTTCTTTTTGGGCCCTATCCAATGATTGTTTAGAAGGCCATTTATAAGAACACTAAAGTGGGCCTTTAAGAGTGAATATTATGTAGACAATGTTGTACTGGATGAGTACCATCAGGAGAGAAGGGTTTGATCAAAAAGAACGTGCTTGCTCCTCCTTTGTCCTGAATAGTTGAATCTAGGGATTAACACATTTGTATCAGAATTTGGAGCCAGTTAAAGCAGGGAATGTCTGCATAGAGGTGCACAGATATTTCAAATCCTGTGTTAAAAAGCACTCTATCACCCAAAAATAAAATTAATGAATCGATCAATCAATATATTAACCACTTTTTCTCACTTCTGAGATATTCAGTATTTTATGTGCTGTATTTTATGCAAATGAATGGCTCACTAATATTAATTATCTCCTTTGATGTGTCTATGTGGTGGTGAACAAATGCCCCCATGTCATCATGCAATTAGATCCTCTCACCAAGCTCAAGTATCTCAGGAATGATTTATGGTAGAGAGAAAAGAAGGCTATTACAATGTATAGTCAATGTTAATGCTCTAAAATGACACCAATTTCCTGTTGGGGTAACAGTGTCACTTTAAGTGATACAATATAGTTAAGAACCTTTTAGAAGTAATGACAAATGCATACTACTGAATTTCATTATAATCCTTTTAAATGTACAGCAAACTAATACAAAAAAACACAAACACAGATTTTCTCACTACTTCAAATAAAGGGCCACTGTACATTGAAATATTTTAAAAAAAAAAAAATTATATATATACACAACTTCTAACAGTCTGTCTAAGAGCAAAAGTAAGTCAGGTAAAAGGCATGCTTTCAATAAGAAGAGATAAATACATTATGAAGCCTCTTCAGCGTCCTGGAGGCATCAATGATACATTGGTGGGAAGTTCCTTCACACATATATAGAGTCTTCAAAAATTCTGATTTATCCCAAAAATATTTTTATGCTGCTAATTTTAGTTTGTTGCACATTTCAAAAACAAGTGTATTTTTTGTTGAAGTACAGTCGTCCTTTAACAGGGCAGGATTAGGGATGACAAAGTGCTTTAGTTTATAGCTTTTTCTTTGCTCCTTAAAAGGACCACTGTGGTCTATTTTTCTATGTGCTCTTTTGAATAGCTGTACATGATAAGGAGTAAAAAAACAAACAGGCTTTGTACTTTTATACCCAATTATGCTTTATTGCATGTAGCCATTTTATTTTATCAGCTAGTTCTGTCTGTTACTCAGATGATGGTGCACCATTGTAATTTACTGATCGTTCTGTTCTTGCTTCTGAAAGCTCTGGCAGCTGTAGATGCCAAAATTAACTTGGGTAGATTGACAGAACATTGGGTTCAATGGCTCCTCCTACCTCAGGAAATTGATTACCAGAAACCAAAATGGTAGATTCCACAGCAGCATAATTATATATAAAGGATAATATATTTTGAAGTGTTTCTTTTAAATCTCATATTTTAAATGTTTGATCACAGTGATTTTTTTTTAAAGGGACCATTTTAAATCACTTTGCATTCATGAAAACAACTTTTCTAAAAGAGGCACTTCAAGCCTTCATAAATTTTAGCTGAAGCGAAGGTATTCTGGCTAATATATCATCTGTATAATCTGGTAGAAAGCAAAGGATTATAAGAAATTTGGGAGTTTAGCATTGCTTGCTGGCATTACAGTTCTGAAGGACTGGATTCTGGCTACTGCAGCATAGAGTCAGTCCTCAAAACAGGTAAACAAATCAGTTATGGTGCATAGAGAGGGGATTAAAAATCCTGCATTGCAAAGGAAACAAGGGGATTTGAGCAAATGTACATGCCGAAAGTCCATCATGAGGCGTAATAAATGAATATATAGTATTATACACATAAAACAAATACAGTGCCACAAATCTGTTTGCTAATTGGTGCTACCTTTCATTACAGTTAGTTAATCTCAGTGTTATCTTTTTAAAGAAAAATCATTATGCAATGTTTGAACAGGGTGATCTGACACAGCACCAGATTCCTTATCCCTAAAGCTGTAGCAGCTTGTGCTAAATGAGTACCTGCTGATTCCAAATTAATCCCAGTACTCATGACTAATTTAATGCTAAGCACTAGGACATCACATAGCTCACGTCCCATCAGCTGATGCAAGGGATGTGCTCCTGACATAGTTTAAAGGAAACTTGCAAACCATTAAAATAATAATGTTTAAAATACTGCATACATATAGATTACTGAATGAATCCACCTTGAGTAAACATTTCATTAAAATGTTCAAATTTATGTATTTTTCAAAAAACTATTTTTCAGTGCTCACCGTTGGAACCTCTCGGTCTCAGGAGAATGTGAGCCCTTCCTTGCAGCATGTAATAGATTTAATAAGCTCCAGATCCATGCCAGTTTGCCAACTCTGACAATGTGAGAAATAGACCCAAAAGCAGTCAAGTATTGTACAGTCACTGGTTTCAATGACAACACATTCCTAGATTCTTCCATTTCCTCAACCAAACTCAACTTCTTAACTATGGTAAAGCCCTTCATAATTAATCTTCAACTCCAAACCCTCATCTGCCAGACTCCTCCACTCTCTGTACTTCTATTACTTCCCCATTTTCTTATGAATCAGTTGAAAATGTATGTATGCAACATATAAAGCATAGTATGTCTGTTTCAGCTTATATTCATGACATTCACCTCTAACACTCTCTGATGACCTATATATAGTCATACCTACCGACAAGACTTTATTTCCCTTCGATACACCAACTATAAAGGAATTTCCTACTTCACTCAATTGGCTAGGAACACCTTTTTAGAGTAGAATCAAATATTGCTTCTCCCAAACACATTCTCCCCCTTTCCTCAACTCATCCAGTCTTTTGAGTAGATCAGCAACCCATAAATTAGATCCATCATCTTGTCTCAACTACCCCCACTTCCTCTAGATCAAAATATCTCATAAATGTAACTTCATAAGTCTTGTGCATACATTGTGCTGACAAGTTTAGAAGCAAGTCATATTATGGAGGAGCCAGTCAACCTTTTCCTGGTGTATTTAGACTTATGTAGAATAACCAAATAAGTTAGGAGGCATGGATCCTGGATTTGTCATTCCTTATGTATGTTTGCGTTTTATACATGAAGAAAATTAAATTATAATCTGGCTAGTTTGACAACTCATGTGAACCAAGGAGATACAGACCATAAAAAACTTAAATGATGACTCCTAACTTTTTAGTTATTACACATAAATGTCAACCTATTTCCATCCTCGGGTCCTAAATAAAGTTTCTCACAAACATGGCCGTCTAAATTTCACAATAATTTAACAAACCCTGGAGCAGTTGATCTTACACACAACTTTAAACAAAGTGCAATCCTTTCTTTGACAAAATGAAGTCCACTTGCTGATAAACCTAGCACACAACTGTTACAAAGCACTGAACATGAAAATAAAAAGCTTCAGAAAACAGCAAATGCCTATTGAAAATTGTAAGATGTATGATCAAAGTGTTTTTAGATTTTAAAAGGTAGTCACATTTAACAAAACAAGTCCTCCTAGATCTAAAGTGTACTAATGACAGTCAGATGTGTAAATTGACACTAGCCTATTAATCATGTGATGTATAAGTGTCTGACCATGTAAAAGGTATACATTGTGAAATAAAACAATAAAAACGGCAGATTCCTTTTATTTCTATGAGCAGACTCTTCTTGTCTACCTTACAGTGCGAGGAGCTGCAGGCAGTTTCTTTGTCATTAGTGACATCATGACCTCGGTCAGGCTACCACTTTGAGCAAGAGTAATTACTTTATTGCCTGTACAAAAATGGTTTTATTTATGTGCTGGGGGCGTGGGAGCCTCATTGTTTTCTGATTTGCATGTCAGTGAAACTGGGCCACACACTCTTTTACCTCTCAAATCAGTAGTGTGTGGAGAGATGGGTGGGATATGATAATGTAATCTAAACCCTGCACATAAAAGAAAATATCAGCAACCTAAAAGCGGTGTAACTTTTTAATATACAATGTACAACTCACCCCACCCATTTATACAGAGAATGAGTGTCCCATTAGGAGGCCTCTTCCCCTTTGTGTCCTAAACTGGTTGCTTGTACAGTTTTAATTTACATATGATACTCAACATGTAAGAGGGATGAGAAAATGATGCCCTTTGTCTGATAACTCTGTGCAAAACAAGTGCCCGAACAGACAAAGTCCCTTCATCTTTTATCATTACCTTTCTTGTTCCTTTGATCGGGACAAGGTGCAAAAAGGGTAAGGAAAATGATTGATAAACATTGTTATTTCAGAGGCCTACAGAAACAACAGCAAACATTTTTACTAAAAACACAGTTAAATTTGTTGTAACCTATGATTCTTTACCAAAGGTTCCTTTTAGCGCTGGTTGCACGACATCAACATTAATAAAAAGAAAGAGTGACTAGAAAAGCAGATAAAAGTCACTATGTTCACTTTGGGGAAAGATCCTCTGTTTAATGCATGGTCCTGTCAAACCAAACTTGCCTATATAAAGTATATAGACACAGCTTATCTGACACACAGAGATAGCACACAGTTATCACAGTATGAGGTCACATGTGGAGCCAGTTCATCCCATCACTGGATCTGCAGCCTCTATTCACTTTAAGAAAGTCACAGAGACCTTGTGCGTAAATATAGACAGGCACATTAAGACACAACAATTTATAAAGCAAGTTAGTAATATCAATATATATATGTCAATATATATATATATATATATATATATATATATATATATATATATATATATATATATATATATATTTTATTACTAGAGGCTATATATACTTTTCCAAGTTTTACAGAAATTTAGCCAGTGATACAAAAATAATAAACCAAAACAAATAAGTTAATAGGCCTAGCTTCCATGAAGCACTACCTTAACTCCCTAACTAGCTCATCCAGCTAACCCTTGGTGGTGTAAAAACAAACAGTTCAATATTTTGATAAAAATAACTGGCCTATATATTCTTCAGATTTCCAGGTTTCTACTCAGCTCCAAGCAGTCATAAGATGCGGTCTCACAGAGCAAGTCTTTTTCATGATCAGACAAACTGTAAACAATTAGTCCATAAGCAGCACCTTCCATACTCCAGAAGCACTCTTAAATCAAGGCTGCCCGGGTGCAGATAATTAACTGAGCAGGAAAGTTAACCCCTGTAGTCCCATTGTGGGAAGAGAGTTTTGCAGAGTCTGTGACTCACATAAACCCCATGGATAACTGTCACAATATATACTGCTGTATCCATATTAATAAAATGTTATAGTGTTAAATGTTATCATAAAACCCTGAACACCAACCACTGAAGAAAAAAAAAAAGTTATACATTGATTAGAAAACAAAGTGACAAAGACAAAATGTGTTGTTTCTTCATAAGCAAGGTCCTAAAATAATATTACTTTCCTTTAGAATGCAGAGTTGGCGAAACAAGCATACTTAGTTTGAGCCTTTCGCAAGTTATCATAAACACCCTACCCCGTAGCTAATTTTTTGTTACTTTAATGTTAGTTTGTACAGAGTCTCTTTAAAAACATTGTGCAGAGACATGATCACTGATTGTCTTGCATGAGGCACTGCACAATCAGTTCTACAGATTCTGTGTATTCATGAGCTGCAGAGGGCTGACCCAAGCAGCTCTATTTGTTTGATTTTAGACGATAAAAACAGAACTTCCTAATACAATAAAGTACATTAAAGTAAATACAAAAGGTATATTATATACCTAGGAAAATTGAGAGAAACCTCTCATGTCCCTATAATAGTTCCACTCCCAGAATCATTTGTTCCTGTTCAGTGTTTACATGAGCACAGTGATTTGACAGGAAAAGTAAGCTTTGCATGACGATTTGTCGTGGGCAGCAGGAATCATTATGTATGCAGATATAGAAAATACAACTATGCATAATAATCAAAAGCCCTTAAAGATTTCCGATGCCTTAAATAACTCTAGACATGTGTATACCACACCCTCCTTCACTTAAACAAACGGAGCGGTTCACCTTAAACTACAGAATAACCTTTTAATTCCTTTGACTCAATCCACTTGCCCAGCCTCAATTAAAAATACATAAGGGTATTATTTATTCAATAAGACTTACTTATGTGAAATATAATCATAAGGTCTCAGCCGTCCGCAGAGAACATGAAAGGCGTAGTGCCAAGGTGGGAAGGAGAGATTGTGGAAGTTTAACATTCCTTCTGCCAAATTGTCTTGCAGAATGGTAAAGCTTTGCTGGGTAAGGAGAAGCAAGGGAGCATGGACAGAAAATAAAAAAAATCAGCACTTGTTTACATGGCACTGTGAAAAATAATTTTGAAGGCCATACACTCGGTACGACCTATAGACCAGAATAGACACTTTTTAGAAGCGGAAGGGATGGGGACTGTTGTTATTGAGATGTTGGCACCATAAATGTGTCTCAAAACAATCTAAACACAACACTAAACACAGCCATTTTTAACAGAGAACACCAAGATCTAACCTGTTCCTTTACAAGCACAAATACGTGCAGAACTCTTAGCAGGCCATGTTAATAATTAAATGTTAATCTAAAAAGCAATTTACGCCTTCACTCTTACCACTAGAGAGATTACATTAACACGTCCAGTTTTAAGACGTTAGCAGATTTTACTCAAATTTTAAGCTTATTTTGGGCAAAGGCATTCTAAGTATTTTTTTTAAGAGGATTATAAAGATGGCTGTCAATGTGACTATTTTTAAGATCGATGGCCTGTGGTACTACTAAGCAAAAATCTAGGACCAACATTTGCAGAATATGCTTTTTTTAGTAAAATTAAAGGCCAATACAATAGACCAGATAATGTGTATATTTTGTATTTTTATGATTATACCTGCTGTGATATTATTTGCTAATTAGTGAAACAGGTCGATAACGGAATTCTTATGCGACTGCAAATGATCGGCCCCTGGGTTGCCATGCAATGTTACAAAACGAACACAATCCAGACACAGACACAATCCTACACTAAATAGGTTAGAGGTCTTTAGTCAATTGAGATCATTTTGTTAGAGGTATACATTGTCTATCGGGGAACTGCTATTTTTTCAGACACAAAGTCACCTCCCCCCATTGACCTTATAGCCTGTAGAGAGCAGCAATAGCCAAGTGTGAAGTTTGAGCGCAAATTTAATTTTGAACATTACTTTTTGACATCATTGAATATGAATTTTATTAACTTAGAGCCCATCCAAGTTAAGAGCCAGCCAAGCCTTGATAGGAACTAAATTATGAATTACATGTAGAAATGTATATCTACAGATAGATAGATAGATAGATAGATAGATAGATAGATAGATAGATAGAGAATAGCTACAACATACAAACATTAGGAGCCAGCAGATTTCCTGGATTTGTCAAGCCCTGGTCATGTTGTTAGAGCACTACTATAGACCATTAAGGGTCATAAACCAAAATGCAAACCTTACCATTAACTATTTCCAAGCAGAACATCATACTGTATAGTTGCGGATCTGTTGGATTCCGAAATGCACTCATAAAATATTTCCTGTCAATTCCTTCACTTTGCCAGTCTAATATCAAATTTCTCAGAAAGAGAGAAACGAACATGTGAATCATGCCAGAGAAATATGTCTCTGAACAGACTGGTACACTGATACTTAAAAAAATGGCAATCTTGTCTGACATAGTACATTGAACTACCAAGCCCAGCATTGCTATTTAAAAAGGCAGTAGGTATTCCAGTAGGAACCCTCCATAAATCTTGATCTTACATACTCTGTCTTATCACACTTATCGCTCATATCACTTGTTCTCCTTTGACCCAATATAATACGGTCATTGTCCCCACCCATTGTTTCATCATCCATACATTCTATGTACTATACTCTTCTCATTTTCAACCTCTCCCCATCACTGAATTTATCATCAATTATTTAATCAGTTTTATACTTACTTCATGTATTCCTCAGCAATATGACAAAGAGCCCCTAAATCTCCGTATAATAATAATCTATTCATTAGTTTTACAGGATCCATCATTAATAGATGATGTACTTTATAATCCATGGACTGATAATATCAATAGCCAGATAAAAATACCAATAATAACCAGAAGCTGAATAAATAAAAATATTCAGCAAATAATGTCCTGGCAGTCACGTGGCATTTTTCTATTAGTGGCCATAATGAGTCAAACTTATTAACCATTTTTTGCTCACCAAGGAAATATTTTCACTAGAGGTGTCAAAATAATGCATAGCATGGGTTAATGAGTCAGTGGAGTGAGTGTCAGAACTGTAATGCATCCAAGTGGAAGGAAAGTGACAATGAAGCCACATTATTGTCCCCCAGGCCAGACACAGGATGAATCTACCTTCTCACATGGGAACAGCTGGCTTTTCAGGCCCAAAGCAATTCACTTTAAAGTGACTGCTTCTATCCTAACTCGGAAAAAAAAAGGAAAAAACAATACTTTATAATGAAGTACCTAAAATGACAGTGAAAAACTTTAGTAACATCGCACTCACAGTCAGCCTTCTTGCTTTTTTTTTTTAACCAAACGCTGCCTCTATATTATACTGCCTCAAAATAGAAAAAAAAAATACATTGAAAACGTCAGCAGATCTTCAAAATGGTAGCACAGCCTAAAAAGTTGTGAACTTTGTACCTATAACAGACAAATAAATCAAAGTTTGTGCCACTATTTCACATATTGCAGGATCCTAGTTTACTGAATGCTTTAAAACCACAAATCATTCCTCAAAAGTTGTACATTGTGTGCATATTTTATAAACATATCAAATTCAAACATTGTCAGATTGATGATGAAATTGATGGCATCGATACATTGATGATATCACACACTTTCTCTAAGCAAATAAACTGGTTTACGTGAACTGCAGCATCAAAACACTAAATATGTATGGTGTCATTATTAATATATACATCTTTTCAATTTTGAATGACGAAGTAGATCGTTAGACCGACAAAAAAATAAATGTCCTAAATTTTGTACTTTTGCCAATATTCTCACAAAAAGAAGGACCTCAAGTTCTTCTTATATGTTTAATTACATTTATTAATGTGGTAAGTGCCAAATATTTATAGTAACCACTGAAGAAAATGTTGGCAATTTAACCTCATATACATCCTGCAGCCTTTTAGCTTCCTGTTCAATACTCTCGGATGGTACCGTCACCGTTGTAAAACTTCTTTATCTTCCTGCACGTATTAGTGCCATAATGAGAAAGCTTCTCTGACTTGATGATTACAAAGGGTAATTTGTGTCCCTGTAGGAACCCTGTGATTACTTAGAGTACTGGGATTATGATAAAAGAAAGGTACTGGGAGGGAAGCTCACAGGACACTGAACAGGAAGTCATAAACTTCAAAAAAGAAAATAAAGACCGATTACTATGAGCATTTAATGAAAAGAGGCAGTAATAATTACCTGAAATCTCGACTTAACATTTTAAAAAACGAGACTACTGAAATTTTAAATTTAAAAATAACTTTCTCAAGTAGGAGATAATTATAAAACTGTAATCTCTGTACAATTCTTAAACTCTTAAAAAAAAAAAAAAAAAAAATCCTCATCAATTTTACAAAAACTCACAGTTATTGGACATTTTGATAGTTGGTGCCAAGGATCGCAGATGCATTTTACCAGCTAAGAACATTAAAGTGATCTCTTGTGATATCGTACTTGTAAACTACAACCAGCAGTCTTATCACCAGAGGAAAACAGGTTCCTCAAAACATTCTTCAGAGCATCTGGTTATTCTTCAATATTAGTGATGGTCAGTAGCATTTGGTGGGACTATAAACCCAGATAAAGGCCCCTCCCGCACAGAAGCCTCTCCACCCTCCCTAATTTAGGTTTGTGCAAAGCAATGAAAGTAAATCAATGCAATGGATTGGCTTTAATACAGAGACAGCAGACAGGAGCCATCTGCTTATCTAGGAGATAGCACACAAGAGACTGCAGTTTAACCCCTTCTACACCAATGGGGCCTGCAACACAAAGAAGCCATCCGGCAACAGCAGGAGGGCGTGTTTTACACTGGCAAACCTTCAGAATATCTAATTCTTGTCAGAAGATTTGAAACAGGCATGTGGAGCCTCTCCAAAGCAATTCTTGCATATCCTGGAGTCAGAGAATATATAAAGTTGATAAACATTAAATATATAAACTAGAAATAATGTGGTATATAATATATAGTTGTTCTGTTGCCATGTGAGACTCAAGAACTAACTGTACAATAACAAGCTACCGAGCAAAATGTGTAAGAGTAAAACATTAGTAAGAGAAGAAAAATGTAACTTACAAAATGGTTTTAAAAAGTTATGGTGGGCTAATCAAATATTTCTTTTTAGTAGTTTGGCACAGAGCCCAGAATTGTTGCTATAGTGTATGTGCTTCATTAGTTAGCAATCAATGAGCGGCGCAAATTCATAGGAACCACACAGAAACTGCGTGTGAGTGTGAGATACTTCAATTACTGGACTATATCATTGCTCACTCGATTGAAAATTATAATGAATTATTTAGGCATTTTCATATTTTTATTATTCCCTTTATTTGTAACATGCCAACATATTCCCTAGTACTATACAGGGGTTAAGTACAAAGCAAACATTATATTGGTTCATTGCAAAAGACTGTAGGGCCCTGTCTTTGAGCTTAAAAATCAAACATATATAGTGCTTCTTCCCAGGGCACCTTACAAGGCTGAAAACTTGCAGACTTACACTTTGGGTGCGATACGGGAGTGTGATAGATACAAGATGGCAGTGTGAAGTCAATAGGCTGAAGAAAGGGAGGTGTATGTGTGTATGCTGTAGAGTATGCAGTTGTGTATATTAAAGGCTGAAGGTGAAAAGCTTTGTTAATCAGATGTGTTTTTAATGATTTATGGAGGTTTTTGAGGCAGGAAGATAGTCTAGTGGAGCGGGGAAAAGAGATCCAGAGAATACGGGCTGCACAAGAAAAGAAGTGAGAGGAGGTGATAAGGGAGGAGTAAAAAAAGGTCATTAGAGCAAAGAGTGAGGTTCGAGGAGTACTTTCAGAGGGGAGCAGATCATTAAGGGGGTGCACTGTTATTGAGAGCTTTATATGCTAGGGTCATGATCTTAAATTTTATTCTGAAGGATGTATGTATGTATGTATATATATACACATATATATATATATATATATATATATATATATATATATATATATATACATACATACACACACACACACACATATACATATATCAATTGTTTCACATATGGTGGGCTAAGAGTGATAAAAGCCCTCCACCGTACAAAAGTACAGTAGTACAAATAAGGAATAGTACATTAGTGATGCTATTTGAATGTCTAAAAATAAGTTGATGAAAACTTATTACCTGCTCAAATTTCTCAGAAATACAGTATATGCACTGCAGTCTGGGAAAAAACTGGGCGGGACATGCAAATTAGGCCACATAATGCACCATCACTCTGTCAATCCAAACCATTTTAAACATGGCTCCTTTTAGGCATATGCTTACTGTATTTCACAGTTTTAGGCATAGCAATGAATGGATTTTTTCCCAAACCAGGTCACTTAACCACATACAGAGACACACACACACATATATATATATATATATATATATATATATATATATATATATATATATATATACACAAACACTTTGTTTGTCCAGTGGCCCAATGATGAGGGGCACATAAGGTAGGCTTGGGGTCCTGTGAAAAAGAGGCTTTGGGCCTCTATGAAATGCTACAGAACAGCAATGCACATACTATTTATGTCTGCTGTGTAAACAAACTCTCAATGAAAGAAGTTAATGACCTGTGTCTGACAAGAGCCTGCTGGGAATGTTTTAGAGCAGGCCGGATACCTTCACTAAGCAGAGCATCTTCCAGGTCACAGGCGCTGGGATTTTCCAAATGCTCAAAACAAAACATTATGATCTGTATGGAATTCAAAATGAAAAAGATTTCACATTAAAAATAACATTCTTTTAACAGATAGTTTTCCGTATTTCATAACATTCTGTCACTTGTCTCTCCCAGGCTGCTAGTTCTAGACCATGTGTGGTTTATAGGCATGCAAGGCCCAAAACCCCACTGAATCAATTACCTAGTTTTCCTGCAGATTCCTTAAAATATTTAAAATGGTGAGCCTTCTTTGGCAAGTCTACATCATACATGAAACATTTTGAATAGCATTACAATTAATTGTGTGCAGTCGTCTATTCCATGGATGCATCAGACTCTTAGTACCAAAACTTAAGCAGCAGTGACTCTCTCATCTCTCTGAAGCAGGACTACCAGACATCCCAATACTCCTCTCTCTTTCATAGTGTTTGGTAAATCTTTTACTTAGAGTCCAAAGCATTAATTACACAGATGACTTCACATCTGACACATTGCCCATCACCTATATAATAACTTTAGTGCACAACCTGATTAAAAACCCACCATTCCCATCACACTGAAAAGGCCACCATCACAGTTTTTGTAATGCAGAAAAATAGAAGTTTTGCATGTTTCAATTTCTTCTCTAAAGAGTTTTTTTTTTTTTTAAAGGACATTGTTGTACCAAACATATTTAACAGCCTCTTGTAAACATTACAACATATTTTTTATATACAACATTAATGATCTGAAGTTTAAATATCATAAAAAAGGCCTTACATTTGAAACTGAGGAAATGGTTTGATCATTTTAAGTCCGTGGCGCTTTGAAAAGGATAGTAATCATTCAATACACTTTTAAATATAAAATATATTCCTAAAGCTTCCCCTGGGGGATTTAACATTAGCAAGCCCACAGTCGTGGTCTTGTTGAATTATTGGACAGTTTAAAAAACAATGGCTACTCCCAAAATGTATTAGGCTTGACACCTGGGCTAATCTCTGGTGCCCCTATTTCATATTTATATCTTTACTTCTATCCTAAGAATAATTAGTATTATCTAGAATAAATCTTTACCATGTCTGCTGGGTGTCCTTACTATAAAATATATCAAGTAAGAAAGTAAAACAAAAAATAAATGACTTATAGCTTTAACTTATAGCTGTCCCAGCTGGCACCTAAGGGGTATTTATCCATTAGACTGAGCTCTATAAATTGAATTGCGTGTGACACGCCACGTGAGATAAAAACTGATTAACCAAGGATTGGGATCACTTAGCAACCAGAACCAACCCAAAACCTTTCAAGTCCCTCCCTTGGTAACAAAAAACGGATGTGTGACACCGACTGGAGGCTACTATAATAAAGCAAGCTTTAGCAGGATAACTCCAGAGAGAGAAAAAAAAGCAAAACAAAAAACTGTCATAGCTAGACAAACAGGAGATCATAAAAAGGCCCCTTTATGTCTGCAGCTCTATTGTCAGACACTGCTCTGCAAATAAACACTGCACATTTAATGAATTCCCTTTCATAGACATTCGTTCTCACCGGGTGCAGAGATGGGTCAGACCAGTATTAGGCCTGAGAAAAAAAACTGCTTGCTTAAACTACTGGATATCTCAAAAGCAGCAGTTTTATACATTAGGGCTATAAACTCATGCTCAGATTCACTGCTCTTAACAAAAAGCTAATTAGAGGTGCTTTCCCAACATTAAATTTGACTGCCCTTTGGAACCTTCTTTAACAACCAGTCTGACCTTCTCTTCCCTGCTGTAAAACCACACAACATATTTTATGTGTTAATTTATACTCTTGGTAGCAGTATAAATCTATATAATATAGGATTCATTTGTATTACTATGTGGCCTCTACCAAAAACACAACAAAAAATATAAATGTTTTCAACACTTGTGAAAGTTATGGATGGCACCTAGATCTGCTGCTTAAGTCATTAATCAAACTAGTACTCTGAACACTAAAATACCCTTTGCAAGTAGCAAAATGTGAAGTGCTCACATATGGATGATAGTATTGTTGTCATAACATTTCCCCTCGAAGGGGATTGTTCAGAGTACTAGTTTGATAAATGACCTCAGCAAAAAATAGATCCCAGTCATGCAGTTTTTTCAAGGGTTCAAAGCAATTTGTGCTGCAAGAAGCTTCTTCTATATTATCTGCTACAAAGCTTTTATGCTTCGTAAGAAAAAATCTGTTTGATCGCAAACTGAATAATTGTTCATTCACTTTGGCATAAAAAGCAGTTATTTGAACATGAAAAATCATTAGAAATGTCAACATGCATTAAGAAGTTGCTAGTAATTGAGTAACAGAACCCTCCACCGCACAGAGTACAGTAATAATGCATTATGGACTCATTTGCATGTCCCTGCCCAGTTTCCCATGGTGCAATGCAATAACTATTTCTGGGTATTCGGAGCAGAAAATATGTTTTTTTTATAACTTATTTTAGCCATTCAAATGTAAACACAAAAGGTACTATTTATTTACTATATATATATATATATATATATATATATATCACATTAAAGCTGTGTAATACAGCATGCATAGTCTTAAAGGAAGCCATGTTTGATGATGGCTATGGAATGAAGAGCGAGGCATTTGTGGACATATTTGTGTGTCCCAGCTCAACTTCCCAGAATGCAGTGTAATAACTGTTTTTCTCGGAACTCTGATCTGGAAGCAGTTTTTTTTTTACTTGCTTTAGACATTCAGATGTGAACACGGATGTACTTTTTATTTATATATATATATATATATATATATATATATATATATATATATATATATATATATATATTTTTTTTTTTTTTTTACTTTGCAGAGTACAGGTCTCCTGGCTTGTGCATAATTAATCCGGTGCTGTGCTCATAGCTGTGAAATACAGCGAGCACATGCTTAAAAAGGAGCTATGTATATATTTTTGGGATTAAGAGTGAGTGCACATTGTAGCCTCATTTGCATGTCCCTGCCCAGTTTCCCAGAGTGCACTGCATCAACTATTTGAGAAATTTGAGCAGGAAATACGTTAACTTATTTTTTTAGACATTCAAATTGAATTGCAAATGTACTATTCATTGTCTGTACAACTATATAAACAACTAATTAATCTTACAATGTTGAACTTGATAGACAAACTATTTTTTCAACCTCAATTACTATCAGCCTTACTAAATTGTGATTTGCCCAATTGAAAAGGGCTCTATATAAGCACAGAGCATATTTTTTTACAACTAAAAACTTATGTAAAAAAATATGCTTTGTGCTTATATAGAGCCCTATTCAATTGGCCGAATCCCAATTTAATAAGGCTGTATGTTACGAATATATATTAGTAACATAGTAAATCCACGTATCCGCAATACGTAGATTTATTGTTAACTGATCCAGAGGAAGGCAAACAGAAAAAAAAAAAAAAAAAAAAAAAAAAACATTAAAACTTTGCCAATTGTCTCAACAAGGAAAAAAATATATAAAATTCCTTCCTGACCCCAGATACTGGCGATCAGATTCATCCCTGGATCAATACTCCCTCTCTATTTATCCAGGATAGCCCTTAATGCCCTTTTTATTGAAAAATCTATCCAATCCCTTTTTAAAGTTATCTATCGAATCCGCTGTCACCACCTCCTTTGGTAGAGAATTCCACAGATTAACCACCCGTACTGTGAAGAACACTTTTCTTTCTTTAAGATTAAATCTTTTTATTTCTAATCTCAAAGGATGTCTCCTTGTCAGTTAAAAACCTCTTGGCACAAAAAGTTCCCTTGACAAAGCCTTTGATATATTTATATAAGGTAATCATATCCCCTCTTAGACACCTTTTTTCTAGAGTAAATAACTTTAATTTGGTTAGTCTTTCTTCATAACTTGGCACCGCCATTCCCCTTATTAGTTTTGTTGCCCTTCTCTGTACCTTTTCCAGCTCTAAAATGTCCTTTTTATGAAGTGGTGCTCAAAATTGTACTCCATATTCCAAATGAGGGCGTACTAGGGATTTGTATAGTGGGAGAATTATATTTGATTCCCTTGCTTCTATACCCTTCTTAATACATGCTAATATTGTATTTGCCTTTGCAGCTGCTGCTTGGCATTGAGCACTGTTACCTATGTGGTTGTCCATAAGCACTCCCAAATCCCTTTCAATATCTGATACACCTAGATTTGCTCCATTAAGATTATAAACTGCATGGCTATTTTTCCTTCCCAGATGCATAACTTTACATTTATTCCTATTAAATCTATTTTGCCACTTAGATGCCCATTCCTCTAATTTATGCATATAGTAAATAAACACACATATATATATATATATATATATATATATATATATATATATATATATATATATATATATATATATATATATATATATATATATATATATATATATATATATATATATATATATATATATTCCATCACCTGTTTAAATATGCTTTTCTTTAAACTCTAGCAAATAATTATAGATGCCACTAAAGCACCTGCTAATAAAATATCAAAACAAACATTAAAAAGGACCACAAGCTGCATTTCTCTACCATGTCATGGTCATTAGACAATTTGTTATGGGGAGTGGTGGCATTTTATACATTTACCCTTTTTCTGTCAAAGGGGTTCAGAAGGTTTGATAGGCATATCAGAATTTAAAGAAATATAGCATATTTTTAGAAGAATCTGTAAATATAAAGTTTCTTTTATAAAGGCAATATTTTCTTAGTGTAAGAATAAACATATCTAATTTAAAGAGCTTACAATTATCTTAGTGCCTGGGGTGCATAAAATAAGAGCTTTAGTAAAAATCTGAGTGAGCAGCAACGAGAAATCATCTATTTCAGTGCCAGGGGCTGAGGTTACACTATCTCCGGTAAGAAAGCAAAATATAATAAGGTGTATGTAATGGAATAGTTTCCCATAGGACTTCCAAATGTATTAAAAACAAAAAAAACTGCCAATCAAATGTGTTGTAGGTGTGTGAATATACCATGATATCTCAACTATTACTACATATTATCACATTATTATAAAATACTTGCTGTATTAAAGTTTATGTTTCAAAAAGGACCTTTGCAAATTTCTCCCCAAAAATATATTTTGTCCTGAGCCTGTACCACTGCTACATGCACACACTGACAGCAGGCAGGAAGCGTCTCATGTGCTAGACTGCAGAAGCCTGACATGACTGTCAGGTCATACAGGGATGAGAGGTAACACTTTGTGCTTCACTTGTTCCTGAACAGCGATCTCAGGTTTTGAGAATAACAGAGAGGGGCTGTAGATTTGCAGAGAGAGAGAGAGAGTGCCATTAGCAAAGTCAGTCTTCAAAGGGCTGATGTAGTGTAGCCAAGGGCAGCTAAACAAACAAGAGTGTGTGAGTGGGAGGGGGGCACAGGAGGAGGTGGGGGTGCTCTATCCATGGGGCCTAGAGCAGAGGAGGAGGTGGGGGTGCTCTATCCATGGGGCCTAGAGCAGAGGAGGAGGAAGCGGTGCTCTATCCATGGGCCTAGAGCACAGGAGGAGGTAGGGGTGCTTTATCCATGGGGCTAGAGCACAGGAGGAGGTGGGGGTGCTCTATCCATGGGCCTAGAGCACAGGAGGAGGTAGGGGTGCTTTATCCATGGGGCTAGAGCACAGGAGGAGGTGGGGGGGCTCTATCCATGGGGTTAGTGTACAGGAGGAGGTTGGACTCTATCCATGGGGCTAGAGAACAGGAGAAGGTGGGGGTGCTCTATCCATGGGGCTAGAGTACAGGAGGAGGTGGGGGTGCTCTATCCATGGGGCTAGAGGAGAGGAGGAGGAAGGGGTGCTCTATCCATGGGGCTAGAGGAGAGGAGGAGGAAGGGGTGCTCTATCCATGGGGCTAGAGGAGAGGAGGAGGAAGGGGTGCTCTATCCATGGGGCTAGAGGAGAGGAGGAGGAAGGGGTGCTCTATCCATGGGACTAGAGTACAGGAGAAGGTGGGGATGCTCTATCCATGGGGCTAGAGTACAAGAGGAGGTGGGGGTGCTCTATCCATGGGGCTAGAGGAGAGGAGGAGGAAGGGGTGCTCTATCCATGGGGCTAGAGTACAGGAGGAGGTGGGGGTGCTCTATCCATGGGGCTAGAGGAGAGGAGGAGGAAGGGGTGCTCTATCCATGGGGCTAGAGCACAGGAGGAGGTGGGGGTGCTCTATCCATGGGGCTAGAGGAGAGGAGTAGGTGGGGGTGCTCTATCCATGGGGCTAGAGTACAGGAGGAGGTGGGGCTCTCTCTATCCCTGGGACTAGAGTACAGGAAGGGGGCTCTATCCCTAGGAGCAAGTACAGGTTAATAACAACATCCATCCATGGGTGCAGGTAGATGGCAATCTTATCCCCTCCAAAGAGGTACATGTCAATGTGTATCACTGCATTCAGATTATTGTGTTAATGTATATGAGAGAATATTTTGTATGTGGGGATCTCACAGATCTCCCCTGTTTGTACCTTATAAATGTATTTGTTTTTTGTACCCACTCTACTATATATACACAAATACACTAATAATAAGTCGGTCAATCAATTAAAAAGTGTTTATAAAAGTAGTGTTAGGTTTATATAGAATGCTTCCAGGTCAGCCTTAACAAGAAAGAGGTTTGTGTCTCTTTAAATTTTCAAATGGACATCCAGGTGCTGGCACTGACCGCCACGAACGGTCTGAGGTGGACACTAATGTGAGTGTTAGTGCAAGGTGTACGTGTTATACATGCACCCACAAGATCACGCAGCAGCTCAGCGCTGTCTGCAGACTTATTTTCCCACACAGCACAGACCACAAGCCGAAACGAACACACGTTCACACTCAGGTCCTCCCTTCTCACATCACCTACTCAAAGAGTGCTTTACTGTTAGGAACAAATCCTTTGAAGTATATAAACACACACATACATACACATTTATATATATATATATATATATATATATATATATATATATATATATAAATAAAAATAAAAAGCAATGTATTGAAACCAGACAGAAAAACACATTCTGTACAAAAGGTTAACAGTCTGGGCCTCCTAAACTAATATAACCATGCCAGCAGCAATGACTGTTTCCATTTTTCTCAGAATTAATTACATGTTGCATGGGAAATATTTGTCAATCATTTATTTACCCTTAGCAGAACCTGATTTTATCATCAGGGAAGGAACCCTTTGCAAACTCATGTTGAACCAAGAGGTTATCAGATACAATCAGGCAACCAAAGTTAAAATTGACACAAAAAAAGGTCCAGTTTATTGTACAAATAAACAGTATATATATATATATATATATATATATATATATATATATATATATATATATATATAAAATAAATAAATGAGCTTGGAAGTTGGGTATTTTTAGAATTTAATTACCGATAAAGAACCTCCCTCTTCTAGAGTCTTTTGCTAGGGCCCTTAACCAACTCACAATTGGTAGAGCATAAGAATTAAGAAAATGCCAAGTTGGTATTACAGTAACGATAACACTTTTTAATTGTTCTTGTAAGTCTATTATTAACAAAGTACCTGTAATTAATGGCTCTAGGGTAAGAGACTTAGATGGAGGTCCTTTATAAATTCATGGTTAGGATACCCAGCTCTCAAAATCAACTGCTTTACATTTCCACTTCTGCAAGTACAAAAATGTTAATAACCATTACATATAAATAATTATACACACATTAATTTGTTCCCCTTTTGAGACAATTGGCAAAGTTTCACTTTTTTCTCTCTTTTCTGTTTGCCTTCCTCTGGATCAATTAACAACTAATCCGCATATTGCAGATCAGATCTTAAAAGGTTAAACTTGATGGGCTAAAAGTATTTTTCAACCTCAATTACTATGTAACTACACATGATTGATGCTCTGTGTTATATAAAAAAGTAGGTACACTAAAAGATGGTTAATATAAAAAAAACACCAGAAGTTTCAATGTATTCATTTTTTTTTTTTTTTTTTTAAGAATACAGTTTTAACTGGCCATAGTAAAAATATCCAACAATTTCCTTTTATAAGAGGCTTTGAACCCCAGTGTTAGTCACCCATCTGCTTTTACAGTGGGTTAATAGCCCATATGTCTGTAAATCTTCTTCATTTCCTCTTGGCCTTGTTATCGCTGTGCTAAGGTTGAAAGGCACTAGAGGTTTATTGTGTCTACCTTCACAAGCAAAACAAGGGCAGACAAAGAAGGAATGACCCATCTGTGACGCTGGCCTGTCAAGAATTCTACACAAACTGTCTGCTCCTATTAAATCACCAGCTAAATAAACACAAAACTAAACCCGCAGCAAATTGCCACCATCTTTTTACTCATTTGAAGTAAAAAAAATACTTTGATGTCTGTAAAGTACACATGAACTACTTTTCAAAAAGCTGATTGAAATGGGTGCTCCCATTTTAAACCGGGCGCTCTTACAGGGCACAACAATGCCACCAAATATGGAATAATTGAAAATGAATTGTAATAAATACTTGGGTGTTATAAAAAATATTGCATTTTACACTAAACTTACATTGAAGCTGATGTGTGCATGTCAGTCAAGCCTTTCTGATCCAGCCAAGCATGGACTGATATTTCCCTTTAATGGGTTATTATTGCCAATTATTTCTAATTGCCTCCTGTGGTTCTGGCTGGATTTTCAATATAAAGCAGTATGAGAAATATAATAACGGTTACGTAGACTCCTAGAATGAATTAGCCTCATCAACCTAGTTACTCCGTTGGGTTCTGCACACACAGATTACTAGATTAGAAAAATTGATTGACAGGTAAAAAAAAAAAAAAACACAAAAGTGAATTTAACTTTAAGTAAATGACATTTTAATAATATTTAACGGATAAAGTACTTATTATCTATAGTTTTAAGTTAGATTTTTGGAACCGCTGCTGTCCCTTTAACTCAACCTTTGCCAAGAGTCTAAGAGACCTTAGAAAAATGGCACAAAATAATAGAGAATTACAGGTGAGTGGCCACTTATAAAGCATCCTTAATTCTGCGTTCTGGTCTACTGGTGGATTGGGTAGTTTTTCCTTTACATTCAGAGTAGTGTTAACCCTTTTAATCCTCATACACTCTTAACCTCTACCACTTCTGCCGGGAAGCCGCTACATGAATACACTACTTTTTTTTTACAATCTGTTAACATCCCAGAAGTAATGATAGGTTACCGCCACCCCTTCCATTAGAGCATGACCTGCTTTTTCTAGCACTTCCCTCTGAAATATGCTTCCAGCATTTCTCCTCCTCGGGAAGTAATTGCCATTAGTAACCAAACAGCAATAAAACTGAATTACCAGGTTTCCTGCTGTAAAAGGAAGACAAGGAATTTATCACAGAGTTACAAGGAAGGGACAATTCACTTGAAATTCTTTGCCAGTGATTTACATGACCAGTTTAAAACATCCACTGCTGGAGGGTTCTGTAGTTTATCAATAGGGCTAAAGATGTAGATTGCATACACTAAAAATACACACACTAATACAAAGTGCATTATTATACTTTATAAATACAGGACCCACATCCATATATCTGACCTGCAGCAAATATGCTTTAAAGCAACATTAATATTCCTAGAAAAAAATAAAAATATATACATTTATATATATATATATATATATATATATATATATATATATATATATATATACACACACACATAGATAGAGAGTAGCTGAATAATCAGAGTATTGCAGTATACAGTGATACATTTTTTTTATTGGACATTCATTCATTGAAATGTTTGTCCAATAAAAAAAGGTGTCACTATGTACAGCTATACTCTGAGATTATATATATATATATATATATATATATATATATATATATATATATATATATGGACAAACATATTATGACATGCCTTTGAGAGATGAACCTCTCATAAGCTTGTCATAATACTTGAATACGTTTGTCCAACAAAAAAGGTATCACTATATACTGTAATACTCTTGATTATTCATCTAGATCACTGGACATTCATATCTCTCTCGCTATATATATATATATATATATATATATATATATATATATATATATATATATATATATATAAACACACACACATTTACACTGCAAGATCTCATTACCAGCACAATTTTCGATATTAAAGTTGCTTAAAAAAAATGCTTGGGCAAACCTAAAAATTTAAAAATGAGAACAAATCATACAGTGAAATAAATCAAACACAACTCCATAACTTCACACATATAGAGTTCTAATTCCAAGAAGATCACCTAACTTTATCCAATATAGAGCAGCAATGATCTATAGGAGCAATGATAAAAAGCAGCCTCAGTACATATTGAAGGTTTGCATCAAACAACATTTTCTCCCATCCTATAAAGAGGATGGGAAATTCACTTATAGAGGATGTATCCACAGCAAGCCCTTAAAACGACCTCTGTAAATAATTTCCTCTAAGCTTCAAGCATGATGAATAGATTGCAAGCTCTTCAGATCAAGGATGTCCTAGCAGCAGTCAGCAGCAATACATTATTTTCATCCCATATCCATGCATCTATACCATGGAATATGGAGAGAGTGTTAATAATAATAATATAAACATAAAACTAATGTAAGTCTTAATCATAATAATTCTAAGAAAAATAAAAAGTTTTATACTTTAATGATAAAACAAAACTGTTTTGTATTTTTTTTAAAAGTGAAGTACCATTAATTATACACAGATGGGTAAAATGATTAAGATAATGCAAGTAGAGTTTAACCCAGCCTTTATAAAATCAGATAGCTAAAGGGAAAATCCACCATCTGCTGCTCTACACCCACTTTCTAAAAGCTTTAACATTTTAAGGATCACAAAACCCAGCCCCTCCAGATATTTACCATAAATCTTCAAAAGCTTCAGCTCTTGTAGCTTCTTTTGATCCAGTAAAAATGTTTCATACAAAAAAAAAAAAAAGCAAAACCCTAAAACTCAATCCAAGCCATAAGATCTTCAAAAATATTCATTTAAATCCCTTTTATTTTCCAGGAAAATCCAAGATATAAATTAGAAAACAAAAAACAAATCTGATGAAAATAAAGTGTGGTGTCTTGAAGTAGAGTGTCTTTTAAAAAAGGACATTCATTGATGTATTGTATTTCTTGGAAGTGGGAGTAAGAGTCCAATAAACCATAAATACAAATGAAAAAAAGGATCTAAAGCTTTCATATAATGTATTTTCCAGGCAGATTATATTAGCAGCACAAATCCTCTTCTGGATCACAGGAATACTCCAGTTCCTGCAGGATCTGAAATTGCAAGAAAGCCTCTATGTCTTATTTATCTTTATTTCTTTTTTTTTTCTTTCCTCTTGAAAATTCAATTTATTTTCAAGCCTCAGGGGCAGCGTTTTCATATGATGAGGACAGCAGGGGGAAAAATACAATATGCATTTATATATTAACACACAAAAAAATGGAAATTTCTTTGTTATTATTCTTGTAAACTCCACACAGCAAATCAAAAAAGGAGCAATAAGAAGAAAATCTCCCAAAAATGACAGATTTTGTACAGATCCAGTGTAGTCAGCTGCATGTAATAAATATGTATCCTGGTGTTTGGAAGCAGATGGAAGTGACCCCTGATGTGCCTCAGTGCTGCAGGAGAGGGATATGCACCGTGCGAGAGACACTTAATCCGCTCCTGTATGTTAGATCCCCTTGGATGCTTGATAGACCCTTAAATCCTCCAGACATTCAGGCGTTGTGGAAGGTTTTGCGGCGGTGGTGAATCTCCAAATCCTCCCCGGACAGTGAGAAAATGTAGGAGAGAAGAGGAAGGAGGAGGGGAGAAGGATCCGACCGTGCAGAGATTGATGGATTAGCTGGGGAGAGCAGCGCCGATGCAGCAACCCGGACCAGCGAGTCCTCTCAGCTGCTCTGCACGTCGGGAACTGACAGGCAACCGGAACGATGCTCCAGTCTCCGATTCGGCCGCCACGCCTACAACACGCCCACTTCAAACAACAAACCAATAGAAGGTGAGATAGAGGAGCGGGCGGGCCAATGGAAGGCGGGGGAAGGCGGTTACCAGGGTGACGCACTCAGCGTCCCAGTGGAGCCCCTGGGAGGATGGAGCAGCCACGCGTTTATTTCGCGGAAAAATTTAAATGTCCTTAAAGGGCTCCTAACAGTGTGTGATACATTGGATCCATGTGTATATTGTATCTATAGCACTACTGAATCTGCTGCATAAACATAAAATATATTAATAACATATAATAATAATAATAATATAATTACAATTATATATTAAAAGTTGCATATATATATATATATATATATATATATTTTTTTTTTTTTTTCCATGTGCAACCTTGCACATATAAATGCTCTGATTATATTAAACATATTTAATATTTGGTATATTTGCACAAGCTGCTGCAATCCTTAGTGGAAGGCTATAAAACATTAAAATTGTCCTTATTTAAAAATAGATAGATAGAGAGACAGACAGACAGATAGATGGATAGATGGATTCATAGATAGATACATAGATATATATAGTATGTTGTACAGAAACACCAATGTTTTATATATTATGGTAACCAAAATATTGTTCATTTTGCAAGGACAACATACAGTGGTACCTCTATATCCATTATTAATCCGTTTCTGAGGGACAGACAAATACTGAATCAGACAAATATAGAATCACATTATCATTGAATGAATTTATATTTTGATTACCAATTGGCAGGGTGACCTTCCATTAAGAATATTGGATTGTTGGACGAATATCGGAGCATATTTATTGCCAAAAAAATGCAACAAATATTGGATTTGATGAATATAGGGCTGATGAATATAGAGATTCCACAGTTCCTGCAACTGATGCATGTTACTGCTTTTCCATTATTTATTAGGTTTTATTAGTTAAGGCTTTTATGGGTACCTACAAGCCTATATACAAGTTTACATTAGACACAAGTACACATTAGTCCAGGTGGCGGTGTCAGAAATATGGACAAATGAACCCTATCTCCTCCTGTTCCAATGCATATGTAGTAAGTCAATTGCTATCCATGGGCCTCATTCAATTGCGATTTGGCCAGTTGAATAGTGCTCTATATAAGCACATAGCATTTTTACAGAAGTTTTTAGTTAGTGAACTTCAATTCAAAAGCAAGGTCTTCACTAACTAAAAACTTCTGTAAAAATGATATGTGCTTATATAGAGCCCTATTCAATTGGCCAAATCACATTTGAATGAGGAACCATGTGTATAGTTTATCCCTAGCATTTTGGTAATAGTGTAATTAAATGTGTATATTGAATGATGCACAAATAATCAATCAATCTATCTATCTATCTATCTATCTATCTATCTATCTATCATGTAATATTTCAATATATATATATATATATATATATATATATATATATATATATATATATATATATAGGAAGATGCATTACAATATATAATGGTATACATATTCAAATGTGTATTATTAACTCCTGTAATTAAGCTGTTACCAATCTAATTATACAGAATAGTAAATTGCCTGTTTTCCTGTTAGCTTTAGTTATACACAGCACATTTCCACCATTCATTCTCCCCCTGGATGCTCTGGATCTGTGTCCCAGGAGCTCACTCTATATATCTGAACATTTCCCAAGAGCTTCCCTCTTTAATTGACCTGGGATATAGGAGCAGATGCTTTCACTCCTGAGCTTGGTCTACAAACATATAGGGTATAGCAGATGGGGATGTGTTTGTGGAGCTCAGCACTACAGGGTAATACAGATTTCCTATTCTACTTATTAGTGACTATAGCTAACCTAACCACTTTCCTCTCTTGGGGCGCTATGGGGTAAATTAGCTATGCATCATAAGGGTTAAACACAAATTTAGAAGCTTAAAGGGACATAGAAGGTTTCTGGATTTGACTAGGTGTGCAGTATACTACAGGGTCGAGTCACATTATTATGACCACTGCCTACTTTTGACGTCAGCAGTGAGTAGCCAATGAAATACAGCATGTGTCGTGAGCTGGTTTGGTGGGTAAATAAGGTGACATGTAGGCATTCTGAAAACATACTAACCATAACTGTCATGGGTAAAACATGCAATTTATTCAACTTTGAAAAGGGGATGATCAACAGCTCCATTGAGAATAAACAGCATTGAAACTGAGGAGCACCAAGTACCATTGATGTCAGAGGTGAATGTCAGCTGCGAAGGTTTGTGAGGGCCAACCGGCATGCTATAGTGGTGCAACTCACCATCCAAATGAACCAGGTGGCCACCAGACTTGTGTCTAAAATGACAGTACAGAGAACCCTGTTGAGTATAGGGGTCCAAAGCAAATGGCTGGTCACTTCATCCATGCTAACTAGGGTTCATCAGCAGAAACAGCTTCAATTTGTACGACAGTATCAAAATTGGATCACTTCTGATTGGCAAAAAGTTGCTTTCTCTGATGAGTCATGTTTTCGACTGGATGGACATTGTCGTTTCAGGCGCAAAACCTCAGAGAACAAAAACTTTGCAACCATTGTTGGAAAAACACAAGCTGGTGGCTGAGTATTTTCTTGGCATTGTCTGGGTCTACTCATACCTCAAGTACCCCCATACATGTTGACTGACTTCCCTGGCGCAGCTGGGATCTTCCAGCAAGACAATGCAACATGTCATACGGCCATATTTTCTGTGAATGGTTGGAGGAACACAACAAAGACTTCCAATTACTTCCCTGGCCACCAAATTCCCCTGACTTGAACCCAATACAGCACCTGTGGGAACACCTCGATCACCATGTTCACAGTATGGATTCTCCACCACGCACTCTTTAGCAACTATCGGATGCACTGCAGTCTGCCTGGCTCCAGATACCCTTGCCAACTTTTTAAGTGCTGTATGTATGTATACAATAACTAAACAATTTAGAAACCAGGACTATATATATATATATATATATATATATATATATATATATATATATATATATATACATATAAGAAGCATGTGACCCCAATTTTGACTCTACATTTGTCAGGCCACTATCTGTCTGTCTGTCTGTAACAAGCTTTATATACACTTTTTCAGTGGAAGGAGTTTCATCACTATCTTATGGTACGTGCACATATGAAGCACAGGGATTTGCTGTATTGCTTCCTTTCTATAGCTTTACATTTTGTATATCCTGATTTTATTGTGTATTTTTTTCAATGCAGACCAAACAGTTGCCATTTTGATTGTAATCTCTGCAGGGCGTGAATCTCATTTCCTAGTGTCTGTGTACTGTTTGCTCTTATTATACTTCCCCCTATATTGTATTGCTCCATTTGGAATGAACTATGTATACTGTTGTTACTACAGATATTAAATAACTTCATAGACGTGTCCCTGAGCACACATCACAAAGCAGACATTAATTTTGTCCACTTTGTAACTTACACTTGTATTTCAAAAGAGAAGAAAACTACCTGCAAAGCTTAAATTAAGTTGAAAAATGGCTTTAAAAACACAGGCGTGAAAAATACTCTTTTGAAGTATTGAACTGTCAACTTAAAAAGTAAATTTACAAGATTGTATTACAATAGAGCTGAATTACTGCTTGCTTCTTACAGTCTAATATGAGCCAGAATAAACGAGAAGCTCCCATGATGCAGAACAGAGATTAACCCTTTGCGGATAACCTTATTGTTCTATTATATCCAATGTCTATTCCTAAATAGCAACAACTAAAGGATAATATTTCTACTAAACCGTTCCCATCCCACATAATGAATCCTGTTGTAATTATCTCAATTATGCTTTCATTTGAGTATTCATATAAATATCCGTTTATAAGACATTAATAATAAGGTGTTTTTTTAAGAAATGTTTTTGATCTGACACATGAAAAATGATTAAAGATTATTAATTAGATTAAGACTGCATTTTTTTCTTAATAGATGATGCATTGTTAAATATGGCATATACAATGTGATTTTAGCTAGTTTTGTTTATGGGATGTGTTTTCTAAGCTATCACATGAGAACTTATTAATGCAGAATTGGAACTTTAAGTACATTTAATTTCAGTTATTCACTGCAAAATATGCAAAAAAAAGTTATGAATATGTTTATTATTGAATTATATTTGTTGCACGCCAAGTGATTTCTGTTTTAATAAAACTTGGAGATGTATAAATGTTAATGGAGCTTCGAGTCTTATATTAAAATAATAATCGCAAAGTATATGATTTAAAACTTAGTTATAATTATTGGAACAGGGGTTCTTTCTCCTTAAGGGTGGCTTCTTCTGTTTAGTAGCGTAATTAAAACTTACAAAATATTTCTAAAAAAATAAGAGAATTATTTAGAAAAAAAAAGTATAATATGCAAAGACATTCTTTTTTTATTAATGGGATACAGGAAACATCCTGAATGTGCTATCTTTCACAACTCAGTGTTATTTAAAAATAATTTAGTATGCTAAATTATTATTTACTGATTATGAATAGACCCTATAGTTCTCCACTGCCTCTACATGTTATTTATAAGACCCCCGGATTGGAATTGAGCTAGTACATAACATAATTTAAAGTGCCACAATAAAAATATGTTTAAAATATTTGTGTTTGTCTGGGAGCATACTTAAGCAAGGGAGAAGTCATTAGTCTAATTTATCATTAGAAATAGTAAATGCGCTACCTCTGCTGGATTCTGGAGGCATTTTTGATAATTTGGTGGAAACTATGGGGGGGCTGTTTACATTTCTCAACAGTAAAAAAGGAATGTCTTGATGCAAGCAGTCTGCTTCTGGGCCAGAAAGAGGGAAGAGGTGTGGTGTCAAGTCAGTGGCAGAGATAAAGAATTGAGGGTCCTAACGTAAAAATAAAATTGCCCACCCCAATAAGGGTTGTAAATATTTGTTTGCGCTGGGCCCACCGATACCAGTCACTCAGTGCCCCTCCCTAAAACCCCTTCCCATAAAAGCACCCCCACCCAATCCATGCATATCCCCTCTCAGCATCAACCTCACATAGCTCCCATCCTTATCTCCTTTGCTCTCTGCTCAAAGAACCCACCCCCTGTGCTTTGCTTTGACTCTGCAACTCTTGCTCTCTTACCTTTTTACGTGATACACATCCCCAGCTTGTTTTTAAACAGGCACACAAAAATCTCTGGCCATGGGTGGCATAGGGGGCCCAGCGGGGTTGTGGTAGGTTAGGATGTGGTGGGGGCCCTGGGGGACCTACACCTAAAAAAATAACTTATACAGCACTGAGCCCCACCCCAGAGGAGGACCCTGGTGCACTTCACTACCTGCATCTCTGGTAGCTCCGCCCCTGTGTCAAATTCAATGATGCCATTTTGGGGAAAAGCCTGCTATGGGCCGCGGTCAAGTACATGAATGCACCTAGTAAATACTTAACTTTAGTACCCTTGCACTTTCTGGTTAGGCTGATATGGCCTTTCCTATCAGTATGGGGACATTTGAACAGAATTGACTGTTAATGCTACAGCTTTATTTGCCAGAATCATGACAGTACCCTGCTCAGAGCCTATGTAGTTTCCCTAAAAAAAAGGTGTTCTTTACATACAGCATGACAGCAAAAAATTAGATAGTCCAAATCATTTCCTATTTAATGCAGCTCTTTAAGAAATGCATTGTAGCCAATTTGGCAATGAAGGAGTACCATTGCTCACCTCTTACTATTGTTTAACATCCTTATTTACAGCCTTATTAAATTGTGATTCAGCAAATTTAAAAGGGCTTTATATAAGCACACAGCATATTTTTTTTACAGAAGTTTTTAATTAGTGAACTTCTATCCAAAAGCAAGGTCTTCACTAACTAAAAACTTCTGTAAAAAAATATTCTATGTGCTTAAATAGAGCTTTTTTTAAATTTGCTGAATCACAATTTAATAAGGCTGTTATTCCCTAAATATTTTATGATGCATAACAGGATGGCCAATCTGCAGTAACATTTATGCGGATGGATATTTTGTTTGCGTGTTGATTTTCTATAAATCAATTAAATGCAATATTCTAGGAATACTAATTTTTGAAAGCTGAGTTATATTGTTATTGTATATAGTTTTAATGTAAATTACATCTCAGTTTCAGTTACAAAAACATTATATATCAGTATAAAATTTAAGAATATATACAGACTTAAACACACTATAATGTAAAGGAGAGGACTTTAACTACATTTTCAAACCACAGCAGAAAGCTATATGCCATTAAGAATTGCTTATATACAAAAGGCCTCATTCAATTGAGATTTGGCCGATTGAATAGGGCTCTATATAAGCACAAAGCATACTTTTTTTTACAAAAGTTTTTAGTTAGTGAACTTCTAGCCGAAAGCAAGGCCTTCACTAACTAAAAAATTCTGTAAAAAAATATATGATCTGTGGTTATATAGAACCCTATTCTGTTGGCAGAATCACAATTGAATGAGGCCCACAGTGTTTGAAGGCAAAGCTTTGTGGGTAGTATTAATCCCAGGAATATACTCCTGATTGGAACAATTAGCAATGGCAGATTTAATATCAGTAATGGTCTCACAACATTTAACAGCCATGGGGAGGGTAAGCTAATCAGATTTGTGATTTCTGTTATATACTATAACAGAAAATAATACAATTATTCTACGGACCCTTTAATTTAATGTCAATTAAAGGACCACTGAAAATAATACAATTATTATATGGACCCTTTTATTTAATGTCAATTAAAGGACAAATGTAGTTTTGGAAAAACAATCACATTTGTGAAATATGTAACAAACAATAACAGCAACTGTGTAAGCCATGTACCTAAACACATGTTGTAGAAATTCTTAAATTTAGCAGATTATGCTTGTGTCAGCTCTTCCATCTCAGAATCCTGGTCTGCCTGTAGCTAGAGTGGAAGGTTTGTTCCACTTGTAGTCAGGGAAAAATCTCTCATACTTACCCCACTTCCCCACTCGCATTCCTGACACCAAGGAAAACAGAGTCTTTTGGTTATTTCTCATGATGAGTTTATTAGAAAAGGAAATGTGAATTAGTAACAAACCAACATGGCTGTCACAAATTCACTCAGTTACTGAATTGCTACTGAAAAATCAGCAGACACACACTTTTATATCTGATTACATAATACAGTGAAAACAATCATTGCACAGCCAATTACATTTTATTTATTTATGATATCCAATAAGAATATGACAAATACTTTGGTAAAATCTATGCGTACATCTTTTTTATATGATACACTTGTGCGCAGTACATAACACTTATTAAACTTTGAATATGAGTGAAAAAACATATTGCTTTGTCTAAACTTGTGTACTTGTCTCTAAATGAAATTGCTAAGTCATGGGTTAGATGTAGTTAACTATTTCATACCTAATATCTTGCAATTAGAAAATTACTGGTTTACAGCCAGCCAAATATCACACTAACTGGAAAAAGTGCTAATTTTATATATATATATATATATATATATATATATATATATATATATACGCAAAAAAATTAAGAATATTTGTATTATTTCTCCAACATTGTACACTGATCCTCTGTTTACATCTTTTGGCAGTTGTGATACTTAGAGTCTTAAAGCCCGATTAAATTAGAAGCATCTTCTGGTATACAGGCTTGAGCTCTGCTACAATTCTGGTGCTATTCAATTGAACAAGTCCTCAAGTTACAGGCCAAAAGCCGAAACCGTAAACCATGCACTCGTAAGTAGCAGTTCAGGGCGGGAACATGGTCAACTAAGCAAGGCTGTAACAACCTGTTTAGAAACAACCAATAGAAAATGGGACTTTCATCATTATGGCAGTATAAGACAGAGGTGCATGTCAATCAATTAGCGCTTGGGGGTCCGATATGCGATCAAACTTGCAAAACCGCAAAATACAAAATAATAAAAATGAATGCTAATACTGTTCTAGTCCATATGGATGGCCAGATATGTATTAACTCATTGATTCCTGAGATCGATTTGCAAGCTTGAGAATGTTGTGCAATTAATTCTAATGTCTTTCATTGCTTTCCCCGTCATTTACAGTGCAGTATTGATTTTCCTTTTTGCATTTACAGTGCTGCGTATAGGACAGTAGCATAGGAAGGAGGGTGCGCGGGGGGCGTGGCTCTTATTCCCCTTCCCCCGGTCCTCTGCTCCTGCTCCCTGCTCTCTGCTTGTGTCTGCTGGCAGGGGGAGCAGAAAGCAGAGGGAAGAGCCAGCAGACTGGCAGCCCCCCAGCCTCGCATCACCCCCAAAGTGTCTCCTCCCTCCTTCCCCTCATCCTCTTCCTCATCCCTTTCCCCCTCTACAATTACCCCTCCCCCCTCCTCACTTACCTTCATCAGCTGCTCCTTCTGCTCTCCATCGCCTTTTCGGGCTGTGTCGGGACCGGCATATGCTAATGACGTGATGTCACATGCGCGTCACATCATTAGCATATGCCGGGCGGACGCAGCAGGAAGACGCGATGGAGAACAGAAGGAGAAGCTTGTAAAGGTAAGTGACGGGAGAGGGGCATCACCCACAGTGTCTCCTCCCTCCTTCCCCTCATCCTCCTCCTCCCTCCCCTCATCCTCCTCCTCCATCCCCTCATCCTCCTCCTCCTCCTCCCTTTCCCCGTCTCCAATTAACCCCACCCTCCCCTCAATTAACCTCATAGCGCTTCTCTCCATTGCCTCTTCTGTGTCGGGACCCGGCATATGCTAATGACTTGACGTCACATGCACATCACGTCATTAGCATATGCTAAGTCCCAACACAGCAGGAAGACGCGATGGACAGCAGCAGGAGCAGCTGATGAAGGTAAGTGAGGGGAGGGGGGGGGGTAATTGGAGAGGGGGAAAGGGAGGAGGATGAGGGGAGGGAGGATGAGGGAGGAGGAGGATGAAAAGGGGAAAGGGGGGGAGGGAGACAGACACAGGGGGGAAAGAGATACAGGGGAGGGCAGGAAGAGATACAGGGGTTTGGGGGAAGAGACACAGGGGATGGAGGGAAGAGACACAGGGGAGGGGGGGGGGAAGAGACATAGGGGATGGGGGAGAGAGACATGGGGAGGGGGAAAGAGACACATGGGAGGGGGGAATAGACACGGGGAGGGGGGAATAGACACAGGGGATGGGGTAAGAGACACAGGGGAGGGGGGAAGAGGCACAGGGGATGAGGGAAGACACACAGGGAAGAGGGGGAAGAGACACAGGGGAGGGGGGAAGAGACACGGGGAGAAGAGAAATGGGGGGTAGAGACACAGGGGGGAAGAGACACAGGGGGGAAACAGACACAGGGGGGAAGAGACACAGGGGGGAAACAGACACAGAGTAGAGGGGGGAAAGACACAGGGGAGGGAGAGGGGGAGACAGACACAGGGGAGCGAGAGGGGGGGATGTTACAGGGGAGGGAGATGGGGAGAGACACAGCGGAGGGGGGAGACACAAGGGAGGGGGGAGGAGACACAGGGGTGGGGGAGGGGGAAAAGAAACACAGGGGAGGGAGGGGGGAGATACAGGGAAGGGAGAGGAGTGGGGAAAGGAGACACAAGGGAGGAAGTAGACATAGGAAAAGGCTTGTGGTGGGGATCAAACAGCATTCCTAGTATAATAAATTTATTGCCGTTATTTTTGACGGGCAAGTCGCTAGTTTATATATATATATATATATATATATATATATATATATATATATATACATACATATATATATATTTGCACTGGTGGGCAGCAAACTCAGGGACAGCCCCGGGCGGCAAAAGTTCTAGCTACGCGACTGGTATATGGGTTTAACCCCTTTGCAGGTCCTCTCTAGTACTCGTAGGATTTTCTCCTACATTTGCCGTTTACGGGTGTGAAAACATTTGCGGGCTTGGAGAATTGTACCAATTGAATAGCGATTTGTGATTTTAGCCATTGGAATTCTTGCGGAAGGGAAAGATCAAAGGCTTCAGGAGGCTGTAAGTTCCGGTTTTAACAACCGAAAGGACTTCAAGGCCGTAACCCGTAACCCGTTTGTAGCCCACAAAAATTGAATTGCAAAATAACTTACGGCCTCCATTATGGACTACTGTAAGTTACAATTGCTCAATTGAATTGGGCTCTCAGTTTTCAACAGAATCGAACAGGGATCTCATTTTTTCATTCCTCTCCTCTATTTAGGAATAAAGACAAAATGTCCCCCACCAACAGAACAAAATCAAATACAATAGATAAAAATGAAAGCTTGTATTCATTTATTGTTTTTATCATTGTAAACATTTTTCATATTGTAGTACAAATTCCTCAAAAGGGAATACTAAATATAGGACACGTCAGTGATCGTTTAAGGCCTAGTTGCCTAGCTATGGTTGGGACAGCCTTGTCTTTACATCATGATTGAAGTACAGGTCAGCCAAACAACAGCAAGCAACATCTGTGTGTATCTAAGACAGAATTTACCATTTTCTTTCCTTTTCAGTTTTATAATACATCACTTGTGTTTATCCAGTGTTCACATTGATTGATTTTTATATTTAATAGCGGAAATCTCTATTCTGTGTGTGTCCTTTTGTGCACATATGGCACATGTTACTGATATGGCTTAGCCGTTTCTGGGTAGCTTGCATTAGATATTCAGTCCAAGCTGACATGTTTTATAGATAAAATGTAAGTGATTGATAAATATAGGTGCTTTAAAATCCACTTCCGAAAGCCTGAATTTCTCTTTTATATTTACAATTTGAATTAACATTAACTGGCCAATTTGTTCTAAGAACAAAATACAAGTGTTCGATGCCTCTCTGTAACAAACGTTACTTAGACAAGGACACTGGTTAATGAAGAGATCTAAGCAGTAAAGCAAACCCTGTCTATGGCATAATATGCAACTTCAGCTCTGCTGTCTCATTATACAGCTCTGTGAGCAAGAATCAGACACCAGGAAGCATTTATATTAACAGACAGTATAAAATGGATGCCTGAGGCAGGCCAAGGGACTATTCCCACTGCCAATGTTTTATAACACTCACAATTTAATGGATAACACGCATCAATTCTGTAGAGCTTGATGCTGCCAAGAGTATTTGCAGTTAGGACAGATCACTCCCGTTGGCGACACTATTGGAGGACTTGTGACTTCAAGCAGTGAAAGAGTTAATGATGCCCTCTGTCTCATAACTAGCAACATCCAATTCCAGGAAATGTTCTCTGACCACTGTGTACATTTACTAGTAATGTATACAAGTCACTTGCTAGATTGTGGCAGGGTTTACTGTATAAACCAGTAAATTAAATAATACATTGTGCTGCATAGGAAGGTGGACGAAACATTCTCTCACTCTTCCCTACCCCTCAATTCCATCCTACTTTCCCCATATAACACCTTGTTTTTCCCCTCATTTGTGTTTTCCTCTTTTACCTTACCCCATATCACTTGTATAATGTGTGTTCTCACCTTGCTTCACTACATGTTCTCCTCACTTCATTGTCCCTCAGTGTCTCCTTACCTGCATGGCTCTCACTATTAATTTTTGTTTGTTCCTCTTGCTGCTTTCTCATTACCCATTTTCTTCTAGTTCTTTTCTCAACCCCTGTCTTCTATCCGTGTGTTTGTTATAATCTTGTCTCTTTACCAATGTGCTTTTTTCACTGTTATCTCTTCCTCAATGTTCGTCTCAGTTCGTCTTTAACTCTTGTCTCTTTCCCTATTTATTTATTTTTCATTAAAAGAGGAATGCAAGCAGAGATAGATGAGAGGTTCAGAAAATTGGCAACCAGCTGGGATCTACAGTGGATATAAAAAGTCTACATACCCCTGTTAAAATGTCAGGTTTCTGTGCTGTAAAAAAATTAGACAAAGATAAATCATTTCAGAACTTTTCCACCTTTAATGTGACCTATAAACTGTACAACTCAATTGAAAAGCAAAATCTTTTTTCAAATATTTTAGGTAGAGGGAATAAAAAATATAAAAATAAAATAATATGGTTGCATAAGTATGCACACCCTTAAACTAATACTTTGTTGAAGCACCTTTTGATTTTATTACAGCATTCAGTCCTTTTGGGTATGAGTCTATCAGCATGGCACATTTTGACTTGGCAAGATTTGCCCACTCTTCTTTGCAAAAACACTCCAAATCTGTCAGATTGTGAGGGCATCTCCTGTGCACAGCCCTCTTCAGATCACCCCACAGATTTTAAGGTCTGGATTCAGGTCTGGGCTCTGGCTGGACCATTCCAAAACTTTAATCTTCTTCTGGTGAAACCATTCCTTTGTTGATTTAGATGTATGCTTTCGGTCGTTGTCTTGCTGAAAGATAAATTTCCTCTTCATGTTCAGCTTTCTAGCAGAAGCCTGAAGGTTTTGTGCCAATATTGACTGGTATTTGGAACTGTTCATAATTCCCTCTATCTTAACTAAGGCCCCAGTTCCAGCTGAAGAAAAACAGCCCCAAAGCATGATGCTGCCACCACCATGCTTCACGGTGGGTATGGTGTTCTTTTGGTGATGTGCAGTGTTGTTTTTGGGCCAAACATATCTTTTGGAATTATGGCCAAAAAGTTCAACCTTGGTTTCATCAGACCATAACACCTTTTCCCACATGCTTTTGGGAGACTTCAGATGTGTTTTTGCAAAATGTAGCCTGGCTTGGATGTTTTTCTTCGTAAGGAAAGGCTTTCGTCTTGCCACTCTACCCCATAGCCCTACATATGAAGAATACGGGAGATTGTTGTCACATGTACCACACTGCCAGTACTTGCCAGATATTCCTGCAGCTCCTTTAATGTTGCTGTAGGCCTCTTGGTAGCCTCCCAGACCAGTTTTCTTCTTGTCTTTTCATCAATTTTGGAGGGAGCTCCAGTTCTTGGTAATGTCACTGTTGTGCCATATTTTCTCCCCTTGATGATGACTGTCTTCTGACTCCTATTTAACAGAATTTGGAATGTGATTGCTTAATTCTGAACACAGCTACATCCCCAGTTATAAGAGGGTGTGCAGACTTATGCAACCACACTATTTTTATTTTTTATTTTTCTTCCCTCCACCTAAAAGATTTCAGTTTGTTTTTCAATTGAGTTGTACAGTTTATAGGTCACATTAAAGGTGGAAAAAGTTCTGAAATGATTTATCTTTGTCTCACTTCTTTACAGCACAGAAACCTGACATTTTAACAGGGGTGTGTAGACTTTTTATATCCACCGTATGGAAGCTTAGATCATAATGGAGTAATATAGGATTGTAATGGCGGAAAGTTCGCCTACAACCTCAGCATCTCCCCCCCCCCCCCTTCTTTCTCCTTTTTTTTATTTTATTATTTTGGTTTATGACTGCACAAATCAAACTGATGATATCAAACATTTTATAAGTTCACCCTTAAACATGTTCTCTGGGACTGCCCTAAGATTGCCCACATTTGGTTGGAGACCTATGATATTTTTGAGAGACTATGGGGGCACAGGATTCCCCAAAAGCCAGAAGAAGCCCTCTTAGGCCTCCCCATAGAAGGTCTCAGTAAAGAGGCTCAACTCTTATCACACCAAGTGTTTTTAGCAGTGAGCATTACGTTAGCCAAAACATGGAAATCAGCAGTACCAGAACATAGTTCAGTTTTGATTAAACTTAAATTTATATATAACATGATCGTTATCTCAGCCAACTTGGACCAGTCATAGAGGAAATGTGCCTCATGTTGGGACACTTGGATCCTTAAGATTGGGTGGTAAATATGCAGAGTAGGATAATAGTTTTGGATGCCCCCTTTAAGAACAAACATAACACCTTCTTGTTTTTATCCCTCTCTTACCCTCTTTCTTCTTCTTTATCACGTACATATGCATGAAATATGCCTTCAACTTAACTTAAAACAGAAATAACAAAAATGTCAGTCAGGCTTAAAAGGTTATATGTATGTGTTGTCATTTATTAAGTGTTCTGGTTATGTTATTAATGTTTTATTTTTGAAACACTTGTGTTATGTAATTAACCTTGTATTCTTAATAAAAAAATATATTAAAAAAAATGTTATAAGTTATTGTGGAGAGAAAATACTGAAAATGGCGGATAACAGGACACAGGAAGAAGTGTTTATTTGTTGGAGTTTGTTGGAAGATTTAAGGGTAATGTAAGAATGTACTGCTTTACACGATGAGTTGTAGATAAGCGGAACAGCCTTCCAGTGGAAGCAGTAGGCTTTAAGCATTTGTTAAGCATGTCTGCAAAAAGCATAAGGTTAACTTGAGGATTAATTAAGCCAAATTGTAGGGTGATATAATGGGCAGACCAGATGGGGATCTTTGGTCAAATCTATGTTTTCTATGTTTCAATTACCTGTTCCTCAATGTACCTTGCTCTTGTCTTCTTACCAATGTTCTTTTTTCCCCTCTTACTTGTTCATCACTGTTACTCTCACTCTTGTCTCTCAATATTCCTCTTGCACTTCTCTCTATGTTGCTCTCAGTTTTATCTCTTAATGTTCCTCTTGCTCTTGTCTTCCAATGTTCCTCTCTCTCTGTTTTTTCACTCTGATTTGTTTCCTAATGTTCCTCTTGCTCTTGTCTTCCAATGTTCCTCTCTCTGTGTTTTTTCCCTCTGACTTGTTTCCTAATGTTCCTCTTGCTCTTGTCTTCCAATGTTCCTCTCTCTCTGTTTTTTTCCCTCTGACTTGTTTCCTAATGTTCCTCTTGCTCTTGTCTTCCAATGTTCATCTCTCTGTTGACTATCAATGTTCCTCTCGCTCTTGTGTCCCAATGTTCCTCTCTCTCTCTTGACTTTCATTGTTTCTCTTTCTCTTATCTGTCATTGTGCTTCTTGCTCTTGTCTCCCAATGTCCCTCTCTCTCTTGGCTCTCAATGTTACTCTCTCTCTAGTCTCTCATTGTTCCTCTTTCTCTTGTCTGTCATTATGTCTCTTGCTTTTGTCTACCAATGTTCCTCTCTCTCTCATATCTCAATTATCTTCTCTCTTATTTCCCAATGTTCCTCTCTCTCTTGTCTTCCAATGTCTCTCTCTCTTGTTTCTTATTGTTCCTCTCACTCTTGTCTCCCAATGTTCCTCTCTCTCTCGTAACTCAAAGTTCTACTCTTGTTTCCCAATGTTCCTCTTTCTGTTGTCTCTCATTGTTTCTCTTGCTCTTGTTTCTTAATGTTACTCTCGCTCTTGTCTCTAAATGTTCCCCTTGCTCTTGTCTCCCAATGTTCCTCTCTCTCATGTCTCTCGATGTTCCTCTCATTCTTTTCTCTTTACCTATGTGATTTTTCCTTCTCACCTGCTCTTCAATGCTCCGCTTTTGTCTCTTTCATGGTTTTCTTTCCCTTTTTATTTCATTACCCAATGCTTTTCATTCTTTTGTCTGTCTCATGTCCTTTTTCAATATTGATTCTTTCCATTTGTTCATTGCATTCTTTCCATGATCTTGTCACTGCTTTCCTCCTTCTGAATACCCCTCTTACACATCTCTTTCCTTGTGTTCCTTTCCATTGTGTCATTTTCACTTATCTCTTTCCCCTTGTCCCTCTCACTCTTAGCTACCCCAAGTTCTCTCAGTGTTCTGTTTCTCTATTAGCTCATTTTACTGTTGTGTCTTTCTCAACACCAGTGGGCAGTAGACAAACTGGGCAGTTACCTAGGCCTCCAGGTTTTAAGGAGAAATAATGACATGGGGCCTCATTCTATTATCGGCCGTAAATCGGCCGCAAAGCTGCAATTCCTTGTGGGGCTCCCGTTACCTTGCAATTCAAATAGACGGCGCCGCAAGGATATCCCCTTACGGCCGGCCGTATATCTTGCAACCGGCTGTAAGCTCAGAAATCTTTAAATGCAAATATATATTCAAGACGGCACTGTAAAGCTCTGTAAATGCTAGGGATCATAATGGGGGACATGAGGATTAATAGCAACCCCCTCTCAAGCTTGCACATCAGCCCAAATCCGATATTTCATTAACTGTTTATTTTCCGGCCGCAGCGTGGCGGGTCTGAGGTGCTCCAAGCCCTCTGGACTTTTTCCATGGATATTTGACATAAATTAAAATAAATATTATTTACGGATTTGAGTGTAGGGGAATGTTGTGTTATGAATGCTAACACCTACAATCACTTTATAGTCTCCTCAGAGTGCAGGATGGCTTTATTATGGCTTTATTATGTGCTTAATTGTGTGCCTGCGGGACCTTTTTGCTGCAAGTAAGCTGCGGCTCGGTTTTAGCCTTGCAGAGAGGGTTCCCGGAGCAATTGAATAGCAACCAGGATTTTCTTGCGGCCGAAACTCTTGCGGCCGTTTAAGATCAAAGGCTTTCCTCCGGAGCGTGGGGGATAACAAGGCGCCGGCCGCAAGCCTACCGGAGTCCCCGGCCAGAAGGGAATAGAATAGGCAAATAGCTTGCGGCCGGTCCTTGCGGCCCCGCATCTCCTACGGCCGATAATAGAATGAGGCCCATGGTATTTTTATGTATATTCATATACGGTATATCTCGTTTAAAAGAAGGTATCAAAACATTGCACCTGCAAAATAGTTTATAATTGTCATGTCAAATTCTATTATACTTACTACTCACATTTTACTATACTAACTACTAATTATTGTTTTTTTATGCCAACTAAATAATGGTATGAAAATGCATCTATCTACACAAAGCCACTCACACAAGATGATCTATGCTTTATCTGAAGTTGAGTGTCTGGTCTAAGAAATGTATTTTTGTTGAAGACATTAAGTTTGGAAGAAGCTGCTCCTAGTACACATTTGAAATATTTTAAATACATCTCTTTGCTTTATAAAAATAATGTTGATGTAGTTTACTGCTAGTTAATATTTGATATTAAGTTGAAAGAATTATACTTTCAGTGGGCCTTTTAAAGCACATATTAACCCAGATAAGATAGGACACCACCTTTCCTACATATTAAACTTTTTGACAAACTTGTTATCATCCACCAATATTGCATACAATGAACCGTTTCCATGGTGATCCCAAAGTGCTCAGATTGCCATGCTTTTCTCTGCACGGTAACCGGTAATGAAGATGCATGCTGGGTGTAAGTGCTTGTGTCGCTCCTATGATGTATATACACCTTGCACCATAAATCTACAGCTGTCCCACACACACCATCCACAACCTGCAGGGAGCAGCTAGCTTCCTAATGTCTGACAGGATACATGGGCGCTTAGTAATTATACAATTAATTAAATTAAAGCAGTGGGACACACAAGATATATGTAATATATATATATATATATATATATATATATATATATATATATATATATATATATATTATATGTATATATATATATATATATGTATATATATATGTATATATATATATATGTATATATATATATAAATATATATATATATATATATATATACAGTATATTTATAGTCAAGCAACCAGAACTCTCAAGCAACCAGAATTTTTTTTAATATTGTACTTTAATAAAAAACATTTTTTACAGGGCTCAACAAATGCCAGGAGCCAGGTTGTCGCGCCACAAAATGCTTACAGGCACCTAGATATCATCCACTGTACGTCTCTGTGATTCAGTGTTACCTGGAAGCGGCCAGGCATGAGTGACTGACCCAGGGCAGTGTTGGGGTTACATTTCCCAGGTTCATCACTGCACTCTCCAGCACAACGTGTGTGTGTGTATATGCATATATATATAGGGAGAGAAGAGAATAATGTCACCTGAACTCTGAGATGGCAATATTGGACCACAATACGCAGTGTATTATACATTAAACACTTTAATAGTATGGTATACATGAATTACAGGAAATATTTCACAGGAAATACTCCATGGCTGTGAAATATAAGTTTGATTTTTATTGTGAATATATAGTTACAATAAATCTTGTGTTTATTGTAACTATAACCATGAAAGGGTTAAATAGAGACAACTGTAGGAACCCCTTAATCCAGTAAACATTGTAATGCTCATCATTTCAACAAGGGCAGGAGCTGGATGGGAAATTTACATCTCAAACCTCCTCAATGAGGCCTGTTTACATATAGATCAGCTCATTACGCTTCCATATTTTGACATTTCCTGTGTAAACTCCTTCTGTCTGATAGACGGCTGCCTGCATTGTTTTCTGGGTAGATTTTGGATATATATGTTGCTCTATTTTTATACAGTTATAGCAGAATTCTGTAGATTGAAATCTCTTGACAGTAAAGCTGTGGAGATGAGACAAAACAACCCAGGATTTATCTTCATTGAAAGCTGCTTAGTCGCTTAGTTCACTATAACATGTTACCCACTGGCATTCATGAGTTAATTTTCCTTTTCATCTTTTTCATCCTAATTAACTTCATCCTTTCAATTCAGATGACACTCTACATTGTAGATGTGTTTCAGGGAAAATTGCTGTGAAAACTGTCTAAAACCAAAACTGCATTTTAATCCCAATATCCTCTCTATCAGAATTATGCTTTTTCAACATGTTGTTTTTAAAGTTAAAAAGTATCTCTAATTGAGGTCAATTTTATTGTACTTTATATCAAGTCGATCCAAACCTTTGTCAATCCATGGCAGAGGAATGGAAGCATTTTAGGCCATAGCTCTTCTGGCCAGATAACTTTTAAAGACTGAGAGCCTCATTCAATTGCGAGTTGGCCAATTGAATAGGGCTCTATATAAGCACATAACATATTTTTTATACAGAACTTTTTAGTTACTGAACTTCTATCCAAAATCAAGGACTTCACTAACTAAAAACTTCGGTCAAAAAATATGTTATGTGCTTTTATAGAGCCCTCTTCAATTGGCAAAATTGCAATTGAATGAGGACCTGATATTGTTGCAGTGGCATACTTAATTGTATACAGACAATTGCATTTAGATGTTTAAGCATTTACAGCCTTATTAAATTGCTTGTTTTACAGAAGTTTCATCCAAAAGCAAGGTCTTCACTAACTGAAAACTTCTGTAAAAAAAATATGCTGTGTGCTTATATAGAGCCCTATTCAATTGGCCAAATCACATTTTAATAAGACTGTTAATATCTTGAGTAGAAAGTGACATCCATAGCACTATAAATGTTATAGACCAATAGTTAATTTGAAATAAAAAGCCAGCATTCATAACCATACTAAAGACATTGCCTGACCAACTCTTTCTAACAGATCTGGAGTTAATGCCAAACAAAGCATCAGTGCATTTCATGTGCAGAAATTCATTGATACTCTTATTGAACATGCCAGTATAAAAAAGGCCCTTCTTTGCCCACTAGAAACACTTTTGCTATGATAATATTTATTATTGGAAGTCCTTCTGTTCCTCCTTGCATTTTACCAAAACACAAACATTATACTTAATTTAATATACTTTTGCTTTTGAATAGAAAACCATTTTCTGTTGAAGATTTTGCCACTTAAATTTAGAATTTGAAGTTAGCACAAGCTTCCCCAGATAGTATGGACAGTCTTCATGTCTGTTTTACATCAACATGCTGGCTCGGTGTGGTACAATTGTGTGGACTCTGGTTCCCCAAATATTCTCCTGTAACTCATGAACGCTGTCGCACATTCATGCAAACACTCAGATGAACCTGGGTGTCTTATGAAATCTGGCTTGACTACCCAAGACATGCAGTATCTATTTAATGTAGCATGACCTCAGACTCACACCTTCTCAGTCACTAACCGCAATGGTAGAGAGGTCTCAAGAGTAATTCCCCACCCATAGTCACCTTCCCTTTTACCTTTCACGCAATAAAGAATACCAAAACATTTTTATAAATTAGGTCACAGACACTATATTAACCAGTTGTCAACATAAGAAAACAATATCTGGTCACTTGACCAAACTTAAGGAGCTCAGGCACCAACATTTTGCTGCCAGGTAAGCCCCACATGGATTAAGCAGAGAGAAGCATCTTTTTGCGTTCTAAACATAAATGGACTGAGGTCAACCTCATAGGGGCAACACTTAAGCTATTACTTACTAGCCTCTTGACAGCAAAACGACCACCACTAGCAAAACACCATCACTTAAGATATGATCCGCTCCCCATGCATGAACCCAACACTACCATGACACCTTCTTGCATGGTAAAAAGAACCCAACCCAATGGCATCTAGATGTACCCCATCCATGAGGAACAATACAACCATAGTCTGGAGACTCTAAACTGGCATGCTTAAGAGATACGCCACACGATTTACCAATAAAAGATACCATTATCCCGTTTATCTTCTTTCTACAGTTGTCTAATTTATTTGCATCCCAAGCTGCTTTACACTGGAAGCTCTTAACCATCTGGCTGTCATGTGCTCGTGGACAAACCCTGCTCCTGACACCACTCTAATATAAAATGCATTGTGTGGTAAGAGGGATCTGAAAAAGTAGGCCAAGTCTCTAATTGCTACCATTGTCTCCAAGTTCTCTGGTACAAAGCAACAGCCCAAGAGATGAACAGGAAGCAAACAACACGTCTTTTCAATATCTCAATTCGTCATCAAGGTACCAGAACCCACTTGCTTAAGCAAATCGACGACCTGATCAACTGAAGCAAAGAACATGTTGGTAAGATCGTTGTCAAAACCGTCATTGACTGACCACCTATTAGGGTAAGACATATGGTGTATCATAGAACTGGCCCTGCTCCTTTTTAGACACTAGGCCCAATGGGACACTACACAATTAGTAATGGGCATCAGTAGGTAAGGTCCTTTTATGCAACCTTGGGCCACGTCCTTTCCCAACTTGTTATGATTAACTTACAGACATTGCCTGGAAGATAGTAAATTAGTGGGAAGGGAGTAGAACCCATACAACAGTTTGGATCTTGAATCCCTCCACAAAACTGTGGTGCAAGAGGTACGACAATATGTCTTTACTCTGAGTTTTCACATACCTATTTAGAATGGGCTAAGCCTGCGGCTCATACTGACACCTGCTAGTTTGGCAGAAGCCACTTCAGATCCTTATGCTTTAGACTTCTTTGCAAATAATTTTAAATCTGTATGGGAAGCTGAACAATGGGAGCAGACATGCTTAAACTTCCATAACTAAGGGAAGCAGGACAATGAGTTGGAATGCAAACCTTTGCTAAGTCAGCAGAAACAGAACTGAAAGCTACCTCCTGACCCTCAGAGTCCGCTGTGGAACAAGGAGGTGGAGCCCATGCAAGGGAAGGATTTGGGGCTGAAGGAATGTCAGGATAGCCACTGTGTCTAGCTTCTGACTGGTAGAGGAAAATATGCACCTGTTGTGCTCAGAAGGAAGATCAGAAGAAGACACCTCTCCCCCAGAAACTGTCACTAACTGAGACCCTCCCTGTTTAAGAAGCACAGCTGACTCACCCACATCAGAGGTAACACCTTGTTGAGTATGAGATGCAGTTTGTGCTGATACCGAAAGCGGAGTAATTGAAGTCAATGCAGATGCCGGCCTGTTCGCGACCTGACTCAAAAGCATAGGGGTACAGGCTCTAGTGTAGCTACCAGTCCTCAAGTTGCCTCTAGGGACCCTCCCAGAGCACTGTGCTTGGCAGAAGAAAACAGCTACCATGTCCATGAAGATGAGACAAAGATCTACTATCCCTACTCCTTCTATAGCTTCTTTTATCATGTGACCTTGATGTAGCGGATCTAGATCTGGAACAGGGTGACACCTGCAATGAATAGATCTATCTCTATAGAGATATTGATACTATAGAAAATAGAACAACCCCTATGATTGCTCATTGCATCCCCTCCACTGCAGTGGTGGCAATCAGGGTCTTTCTTGAGCTGGCATCCTTAAACTTCTCTTTCTATTGTCTCTGATGACCTTGTATATATATATATATATATATATATATATATATATATATATATATATATATATATATATACATATACCGTATTGGTCCGAATATAAGCCATACCCGCATATAAGCCGCACCCGTAAAGTGCAAGGGGAAAAAATAGAAAAAAGATAGTTCTCAAATATAAGCCGCACCCGTAAAATTGGAGAGAAAAAGACTCTCAAAGTGATCCGCCATTGCAAGAAACATGCTTTCTAATTAGCACTGTAGCTTTTTTTGCAGGTTACAGGCTTTACAGGATGTTAGAATCACTAAAACCGTAAATCGCTATTCAATACTGCAGTCTCAAGCACGAAAATCGGCACCCTTAACTCGCAAATGCGCAAATCGGCAGTAATTTTGCGTTCACGAATAGAAGCTGCACACATAACAAGCAAAGTTCGCAAATCGGCAATGATTTTTTTTACGGTCGCGAATATAAGCCGCACCCGTAATGCGCAAGCTAAAAAATCAGAAAAAAGGTGCGGCTAATATTAGGACCAATACGGTATAGAGTAAATAAATAGTACATTTGTGTTTACATTTGAATGTCTAAAACAAGTTAAAAAACATGCTTCCAGCTCAGAATTCTTAGAAATACAGTTATTACACTGCCTTTTGGGAAGCTCTTCATTTCATAACCATTTTAGTCTGTAGGAGTTTATAGTAGATTAGAAGAAACCAAAATGGTAGATTCTACAGCAAGACAATCACATCTAACAGGTAAAGAGTATACTTTACAGATGATAATGGCACAAAAAAACAATCTACCTTTAGAATATATATATTGTCCAAAGTATATGTTTTTTAATGTGTATTATAATAGGCTCGCAGGCAGTGTGAATACATGTAAATTTAGCAAGCAGAGTTGTATGACAGGGAGCACTCCAGGAGATCTTACAGAAAGGAAGGGTTTCAATAAGGAGTAATTACAGTGGGTATTTTGTCAGTAATCTCTAAGTCCAACAATAGGAGTCAATTAGCATACTGCGGTGAGTGTCTTGACACCTGCCAGTCTGTCCCCATACAGTGTGAAAGATGTTGGCACTCTGAGGTCTGAGCTGTGCCCCTTGCTGTGTGTGCCCACGGCTGTAGTGCACAGAGATGCTTAGGCCTGTGCTTGACAGCGTTAAGTGACATGCGGCCACAGAGGAGTCATTAAAAGCTTGAGAGAGATGAAAGGGCTGCTGGAGGGGAGGGGGATAGTGCACTCATTTTGAATGTTTATTGCAGGTGTTCGTATGATGTGGTATAACCCTTTCACTGCCAGTACAATGATTGTCAGCTCTTTATGGTTGCAAAATTGGATAAGATATTAAATCAACATAAATTTAGATTAGTCAAAGCAACAGAAGGATCAAATGTTTGTGGCTGAAAGATGACAAGCTCTGCAAACTGCGAGGAGAGAAGATTCAGATGTTATTTGCTGAAATATTACTTTACAGAAGGAAAGTGGACAAATAAAATAACCTTTGTGGGAAGTAGTATAACCAAATGCAGAAGTGGATTCAAAAATGTCTGCTTTATACAGGACACTATCCTAATGATTTATTAAGCATACACTTTTTAAGAGTAATAGGCAGATATTTTCTGTCTTGTGTCAGAGACTCAGGTTCTATAAGATGTATTCAATATCAGTACCATAAAGGAACAAACAAAAAATCTAGACTACATATTCCTCTTTTAATTATAAGAGAAAGTTAATTACAATTGTATGAGAAGTTTAAAATCACAGGATAAGAGGGAGGGCTATGTATTTAAAGATATCATTTATCTAGGTTTATGCTTTTTTTGTAGACTGTTATAAAAACAACATGTTCCATAATGCAATATATATGTTGTACAATAAATGATAAAAGTAACTGTAGATATTTAAGGCACAGAAAGCACAATAAAACATTGGCTGTAATTATTCTAAGGAGCTGAGATCTCTGTTCTGGGGAGTTTACAATGAGAGTGATGGCACCCAAAATATACATACAAACCTACCAATATACTGTATCTCCAAATGTTAATGAGTAGTATCTGACATTTTGCAGATGCAGATCTCTAAGAATTGGTGTGCAGATGATTGAAAATGAAGAAGCTGGGAGGCAAGCTGGAAATTGGGATGGTAATCTAGAGATTACAACAATTTAGAGAGAAAGAGAAGGGTAGTGGAGTTGAGTAGGACATTTACAACACCTCCATATTTATTTTCAGGCTCAAACGTGCGACTGAAGTGTAAGATACCATACAAAAGGACAATGGGAGATACAGTGAGGTGACTATGCCAATCAGTAGGTTAAGATAGCTGGGGAATAAAGTGAACTGAAGTGAGCTTAATGCATTATAATTACAGGTCAAATAATAACATACAGATATTACATTTTAAATGCCATTACATATCAGATACATCTTTACAAGTGTTCTGTCTTCTAATTCCAGTCCCACACTGGCAGATTAGGGGCTGATATATAACACAGGTTTTAAATGCCTAACCAGTATAATGTTGGCACAGTGATACACCTCTGCTATGCCCTCTACAGCTAGGAAGAGGAAACCCTGTTCCTGTTGCCAATGCCTTGCTCAGCTCTCCATACTGGAGCTTATTTATTAAGAGCTCGTAGCATTGGAAGATGACCAGAGAGGAAAAATCTGGCCCGAAAACATTATTGACAAATTGGCAGCTATACAGAAGAGTGCTGTATAATGAGCGTATTAGTGTAGAGAGATAGACGCTAACAAGGTGATAGACCTCAATGGACTGCAACCAACAATGGAGGAAGAGGGATTTAGATGATGACATCCATGTCAAAAATAATTTATCCACTGTAGTTATGGCCAGAAGGCATTTTCCATATTTTAATCATTATTTATACTACAGGAATTATACTGTAGGCAGCTTTAATACTACATTAAGATTTCCTGGGCAAGCTGGTACAATGATGAGCAGAATTTATAGAAGCAGATGTGGTATAATCTATTACAGTATGGGACATGTATAAGGCTATACTGTGCCATAATCTACTGTAGAGTGTACAAGCTGAAAATAAGTATTTTTTTAAAACACATGATGTATGTTGAATGCGTAAGTATTTTCACTTTAATCCATCATGTTATTATGTTTAGGCCTGCCGGATTAAGCATTTCAGCACCTGGGTCAGCTCCTATCCAGAAAATATGTTAAGAAGACCACTACATGAATGGACAGTGCTTGGTTCTTTAGGAAAGAATTTGGAAAGGTAGATATATCTATGACATTGTATATAAGCAGCAGGTTAACTATATATATATATATATATATATATATATATATATATATATATATATATATATATATATATATACCGTATTTATCGGCGTATAACACACACTTTTTCTCCCTGAAAATAGGGGGCAAATGATAGGTGCGTGTTATAAACCGATATTCCCACCCCCCTAAATACCTCCCCCTCACTTACCTGCTTCTGCTCTGGCCTCCGCTCCGCTCCTTGACCCGGCGCACCCGGTGCACCCAGTATATGCTAATGACGTGGCGCGCATGTGACGTCACATGCGCGTCGGGTCAAGGAGCGGAGCGGAGGCCGGAGCAGAAGCAGGTAAGTGAGGGGGAGGTATTTAGGGGGGTTCAGGTTGAGGAGGGGGGTTAAGGTTGAGGAGGGGGGGGGTTAGAAAGAGGAGGCTGGGTTAGAATGAGGAGGGGGTGGTTAGAATGCGGAGGGTGGTTTAGAATGAGGAGGGAGGTTGAGGAGGGGGGTTGAGGATAGGGGGGTTGAGGTTGAGGAGGGGGATTGAGGAGGGGGTTGAGGATAGGGGGGGTCGAGAAAGGAGAATGAGGATTGGGGGTTGAGGAGGAGGGTTGAGGGGGTTTGAGGATGGGGGGTTGAGGAGGGGGTTTGAGGAGGGGGTTGAGGATAGGGGGTTGAGGAAGGAGGATGAGGATGGGGGGTTTGAGGAGGGGGGGTGAGGGGGTTTGAGGATGGGGGGTTGAGGAGGGGGTTTGAGGAGGGGGTTGAGGATAGGGGGGTTGAGGAAGGAGGATGAGGATGGGGGGTTTGAGGAGGGGGGTTGAGGGGGTTTGAGGATGGGGGGTTGAGGAGAGGGTTTGAGGAGGGAGGTTGAGGAGGGGGTTGAGGATGGGGGGTTGAGGATGAGGAGGGAGGTTGAGGATGAGGAGGGGGGCTGAGGATGAGGAGGGAGGTTGAGGAGGGAGGTTGAGGTTGAGGAGGGGGGTTGAGGAAGGAGGACGGGGGCTTGAGGAGGGGGTTTGAGGAGGGAGGTTGAGGAGGGGGGTTGAGGATAGGGGGGTTGAGGTTGAGGAGGGGGGTTGAGGAGGGGTTGAGGATAGGGGGGGTCGAGAAAGGAGAATGAGGATTGGGGGTTGAGGAGGAAGGTTGAGGGGGTTTGAGGATGGGGGGTTGAGGAGGGGGTTTGAGGAGGGGGTTGAGGATAGGGGGGTTGAGGAAGGAGGATGAGGATGGGGGGTTTGAGGAGGGGGGTTGAGGGGGTTTGAGGATGGGGGTTGAGGAGAGGGTTTGAGGAGGGAGGTTGAGGAGGGGGTTGAGGATGGGGTGTTGAGGAGGGAGGATGAGGAGGGAGGTTGAGGAGGGGGTTGAGGATGAGGAGGGAGGTTGAGGATGAGGAGGGGGGCTGAGGATGAGGAGGGAGGTTGAGGAGGGAGGTTGAGGTTGAGGAGGGGGGTTGAGGAAGGAGGACGGGGGCTTGAGGAGGGGGTTTGAGGAGGGAGGTTGAGGAGGGGGGGTTGAGGAGGGGGTTGAGGATGAGGAGGGGGTTGAGGATGAGGAGGAAGGTTGAGGATGAGGAGGGGGATTGAGGATTAGGAGGGGGGTTGAGGATGAGGAGGGAGTTTGAGAAGGGGGGTTGAGGTTGAGGAGGGGGGTTGAGGAGGGGGATTGAGGATAGGGGGGTTGAGGAAAGAGGATGAGGATGTGGGGTGGAGGAGGGGTGTGGAGGAGGGGGTTTGAGGAGGGTGTTGAAGATGGGGGATTTGAGGAGGCGGTTGAGGATGGGGGGTTGAGGAGGGAGGTTGAGGAGGGGGTTGAGGATGAGGAGGGAGGTTGAGGATTTTGCTTCAAAGTTCTTTATTTGAAATTTATTTTTTTTCCCCTGAAATTTCCATCTTAAAATGAGGTGCGTGTTATACGCCGGTGCGTGTTATACGCCGATAAATACGGTATATACCGTATATGTTTTGTTTTTAAACCAAATACATTTGTTAACATTCACTTTTAAAAGATAACTACAGTCCTACACAGCACTGTTATGCTTGATAATGGACAAAAGAAAAATAATAATGCATCTTTTAGTTTATTACATTTTGTATGCAAATTTGCTGCAGTAGAAGTCAACATTTTGTTTTCTGCTTCTACAGCTGGGAAGAGACCTTGAATGCAAGGGAAGCTTCTATGTGCTATAATGCAAATGGCATTTACACATTTCAGTGTTTTAATAGGGCTGTTTGAAATCCCATTTTACACAAATACACCCTGTTGAGAAAACAGATGAAAGAAGCAGTTTGGAAAAGAAAATCAAAACCAACAGTAAAGAATGGTTGCATATTAAAGTTCCACATATAAAGGCTGTATTACATTTTTGTTTATCTTCCAAAGCATCTTTCCGATTATCTTGTTTAGTTATTTAAAATAACATATAGAAAAGTGGGGGCAATGATAGTCATTTATAATATGTACCAAGAACGTACTCACTGCATATACAGGATGAATGGAGGAACCCATTGCTGCTGAAAACCCTTTTTAAACTTGTTTGGTTAATGACCTCTCTGTGCACATTCATCTCTTCATACAGTAAACAACAAGCATTATTCACTCTGTGCTTGTCAATAAGCCAAGCAGAAATGAGCTAGTCCATGAAGCAGAACATACCACTTGGCAACTACCAAGGAGGGTGTTCAGAAGCACTGCAAATTAGTGACTTCACCAGATATGGATGCACATAGACTTCATAGCGTCACAACATTTATGGATTTAATGTTTTTTTTTAAATTATGAACTGCTCATATTAGAAAGCAATGCTTCTTAAAGTTTCCTTGTTTTAATATTAAAATAAACGACCTATTTGCATATCGAAACATAATTTTATTAACATGTGCTTTAAATCCCTGTTTTCACTTACTCAAACCTTCCTGACCGCTCCTGCAAAGGTCTGCCCCCATAGCACATGTATAGAGTGTTTCTATTGCTACTAGATGTACTATTCACTTACAGATTGTCTCATTTCAAAACATGCTGTAAAAAACTGTAAATGGCTAGAACATCTAGTACCAATAGAAACACTCTATGCATGAGCTATGGGGGCAGACCTTTACAATAACTGTTTGGACGGTTTGAGTGCTTACAAACAATCACCTGTTAATTAAATTATGATTAGATATGCAAACAAACATTTAGGTAGTTTATTTTAATATTAAAACAGGGAATCTTCCATATATTTAACAACATAATAATATATATCACATTAGAAAACTGTAATATTGACAGGATTGCTCCAAATGATCTTCCTTATTAATAATCTTATATTTTTAATAACATATATTTTGTTTGATTATAATATGTGGAATAAACTACTTCATGTTGTGAGATTGTTCGTTGCTGCTTGGGATACAGTGAATACATATGTCTGAGGATTGTTTTACTCCTCTGCTGATTGATGGGTCTGCAACACTCAGCCTGTGGCTAAAACATTACTACTGAATTCCATTTGACACTGGACACTGAAAGAAAAATCTTATATTTTGCTTTCCTCTATGTCTACTTCAAACACATTAATTCACTAAAAATGGAATCAATACATATTTAGGCTTAAATTCAAAGTCAAAACAACCAAATATATTAGAAAAAATGTATTCATATGTCACAAAATTTTAAAAATTCAATTTATAGCACCTGTTGTAAATTAATACAAATAAAATATCTTCTGCTATGAAAACATATATTAACCATTTGGGTTTGTCAGTAGTGTTGGTCTATTTTGGTCCAAGGGAGTGACTGAACATTGGAAAGCCAATATATCAAATTCCAGTAATCGATGGGAAGGAAATCAAGAAGACTTTAGCTGATAGGGTGATATCACATTTCTTCTGCTAATGGACTCAGGAGGCATGTGTCAGTTCTGCACACATTATTCTCTGGCTTTAGTGACTGACAAATTCCACTTTCTATGCTACCCCGAGGGGGCTGTTCTCAAGCAACAAAAGCAACATATTTTCACCATGAGACCTTCAGAAACCCAATTCCTAGTAAACTAATCTTATGTTGCTGGCTCTACAGTTACTGGATTTATTTCCAAGCTATATCCAGTGTGCTCTATTTTCACTACAAGTATATAATTCTTAAAGTTTTTCTATATTTTCAATGTTATTTTCTTCATTACAAGGCCAAAGCCTTGAATAAAGTGTCTACATTGAATGCAAGTTTTCTTTAAGCCGTGCCTAAATTTATGTTTTTGAATTAATGTGCCAAGTGTTAGTTTTTTATGTGTTCAAGTGTCCAGGGTTGATATAATATTCATGTATAATTTATTCTATTGTGGAATCTGTATATTTTTCAATTTGATTTACTATTGCTTATATTGTGCAGCTCATTAAAAAAAGGATTTCCTATGTACACTTTCCTATGTACCATATGTACACAAATACTGTGTATTACGTGACTAATAGTTCAAGAAAAGCTGCACCTGTTTGTGAAGTATGTAACACTCTAATAACATTAGCAGACATAATGTGCAAGACATAAATATAAGAACATTTTGTAGAGAAAATTACATTTTTTGAGAGTCTGTTTATATTTGGAAGAATCTATCTTATCTATGCTTAATTACTGATATCACTGAATTTGATATATGGCACACATGGCCATAAGTAGGCACACCCTGCACTTCAGATGTATAAATGTCCTTCTCATACACACAGTCTCATCAAAGTTTCACAGATGCCCCCAGGGAACAACAGAGGGATCAACTTGTTGGTTCTAATAAAAAATACATTTTAAAATCTTCTCTGCCTAATTATGCTCTTAGTCAGATTCAGTACATATATTTTTTAATTGTACAGTTTGTACAGATTATATGCTATTTACTTTTTATCAGATAACTGCTATATATATATATATATATATATATATATATATATATATATATATATATATGTGTATATGGTATAGGAATCAAAATAATTCTGGAGTGGATACAGATTCCATACACATGCATACACACACTATACATTATGCCATGATTTAGAAGAAAGAGAGAGAAAACTGGAGTGACAGGATAACATAGAAACTTATAATATTTTTTTGTACATATTGCCGGTCTTAAATCGAGCAGTGCTAGATAAATATGAGGGATACACCAAAACGTTTTATTCTGCGTTATTATGGCAAGTAGAAAGAGGTGGTCTAGCGGCGCCTTCAGTAGCGGATATATACACAGAGCTGCTGTCTTAAACCGTTTACTAGGTTGCAACTTGGTGGATAGAGATGCAAAATGGTTTAAAATAGAAAAAGACCTAGTGGGAGGGTTCCCCATTAAATCACTACTATGGCTCCCGAGATTTGAGGAGAAGTTAACCTTGATGTGTTTCGGAGGAATAAGATCAGTCTTAAAAATTTGGTATAAGAAAAGACTCATATGGGATCTGACCATGTATCCATCGCTTGCTGCCCCCATAAGTCTCCTACAGTATATTTATAATAATGTTGATTTACAGAAATGGAGTGATGCTGGACTCTCAAACATAGGGGATTTATATGATAACAATTCATTTATATCTAATTCAAATTTGTTACATAAATTTAAAATGCTTAAAATCACTTGGCTAGAATACCAGACCATCAAAACCCTACTCAGTAAGAGTGGTTTCTTGCTAGAGGGTCAAAGAGAGTATGTACCTTTCAAAATTATTATTGTTAGAAAGAAGGACACACACGTAATATCTAAATGAAATAAATTACTAAATACTAGAGATGAAAAATTGGGAATTGGAAAGAGAATGTACATGTTCTGAAGAAAAATGGTTTAAAGCATTTACATTTTTCAAGAAAACCTCTGTATGTATGTCCTACAGAGAATTATATATTAAATTAATTCAGAGGTGGCATTTGGCTCAAACTACCATGAATAAAATTAACCCAATAAATCCAGAAGAATGCTGGAGAGAATGTGAAAGGAAAGGAACAATCTCCCATATCTGGTGGAGTTGCCCTTTGTTACAATCTTTCTGGAACAACTGTATTAAGCATATTAAGTCAATCACAAACTCACAGATATCCCAGAGTCCAGAACATCTTGATATCCCATATTTTAATGGTGTGTAAATGGCTTATAGCTAAAGCTTGGAGGACCACAAAGGCTCCAACCTGGCTAGAGGTTTAAAAGAAGAGTTGAGCGAGACAGAGATCTAGAGAAGGGTCTTACACTGTATAAATAGCATAAGAAAAAAAAAGCAACAAAATGGGTTGTTAAATTAATCTGAGCATAAGATTCTTAGGGGTCTGATCCATCTTTTTATTGTTGATAACGCTTTGTATACTTCCCTAAATTATATCGTAATTAATTCTCTAGCTGTAACTATATATATCTGCATGATTCGCTAATTATGTTATTTCTTCTTTTTTGCTATTTCTGTAAAGTATTGTATGAATGGAACTGTTTGTTAAGATTTTTTATATATAAATTACAATAAAAAAGATCTAAAAAAAATGTTTTATAGATTACCAACAATGTACAATAAATAATAATAATTTAAGTAAATTAGAAATAAAGTATCACAGAAACAATGTGTTTGATTCACTTTTATCTTGAAACCTGTTATTTGAGAAGGAATGTAAGCAAAATCTCATGGAGACTTGTAGTTGTATTTTCTTAGACATTAATAAAACATTTAATGTAAAATGAATTATTTTTTTGCAGTCAAGAGCTCCACCTTCACTATCCCTTGCCAAGACAGAGGAGAAAAAAACATATCGTGTCTCAATTTAATGTAATTTATCTACACTATAGCTAAACATTTTTTAATACAAACATATTTGTGTAATGTTTCAAATAGAATCTTTTAAATACATGATGGGGTTTCTGAACTACAGTGGATGTTTGAGAATAGTTAGTAAACACATTGTTAAAGGACCACACTATACTAATTATTTAAATATTTTTAAAATATAGGAGCAATTCCAGCCTAAAGTTGGGGCCAACTATTTTCAATGTAAAATGTATCTTGTTTATACTGATATATGCCACTTAAAAGGTAATAAAACAGAACAATTATAGTGACATCTGAGTTAAATAGTGCAGAAAGGTAGTAATTTTCCTCCCAATGTTTGGGAACGGTGCTTGAGGGGAAAGAGGTGCTTGCTAAAGTGAGACTTTGCCACCTACGTATGGGGTAATACTTTCACTCTCTCTCCATCTTCTGTCTTGTTTATGTGGAATAGTGGAATAAAAACGGTGGCCTTTTAACTCCAAGCAAATGATTGTCCAAGTGGAAGCCATGAATCTAAAGGGACGATGGGACCAGACAAGGTCTTGACTCTGTTACAGTCACACCGTAAGTTGTTTGAGGCTGGGACTTCCTCTGTTATTGTCTGACTCTCGTAATTTCATACATGGTATCCTGTACTGTGATCTCTGTAAATAGATATATACACAGTAATCACTACATAAATATGCATACACACACACACTGGGACAATTTGATTTAATCTACAGCTCCTTTTCCAGGGTCACAACCATGTCAACAATATATTCTGTATTTTAGTAAATAATTGTAACAGTTAGATATATTGTCTTAAAATTTGAATTATATTGGATCTTTTTTTTTAAATAGCAGCCACCATCTTGCGTACTGTTAAGTTATTTTTTACCACTATTATTATTGTCCTTTAATTGTAACGTGCCATCATATTCCATATGTGGAATGTTTCTGGATTTTACTAGGTATATATATATATATATATATATATATATATCACATATTATAATTGTCAAACTACGAGACATCCTCACGCTTTACGCGGTACGTACGACTTAGGCGATGAGCGCTCATCGTTTGCGAGCCTCATGTAGCGAGGGGAGCCATTAACTCGGAGCACTTCGGCGATTGAGCGCCAAAGGCACTCATGCCTGTGAGCCTCGCATAGCGAGGCGAGCCGTTAAAGCACAAAAAATCGCAGCACTTGGGGATGAGCGCCAAAAGGCGCCCATTGCCTGCGAGCCTTGCGAAGCAAGGCGAGCAGTGAAGGCCTTAGCCTGTGGGATTGCCTTAGGCTGCAAATACAAAAAAACATCATACACAGCACAAAGGAACAGCCAGGACCTCTGGAAATGAGGTGGAACGCAAATTTAAGTAGATTTTACCGAGTTTCGGCTCTCAAACATCGGCTAAGCAAGAAAAAAAATGGCGGCCAAACAAAATGAGAACGAGGCTACACGACTCTGGACCGTGCAAAACACCGCCAACCGCATACCACTTTCACTCAGGAACGTACGAGGTACAAAATACACTATTACAAAGGACGGCAAATGCTTGTGAACTGCGTAGCACATAGACAAACAACGCTATTTTACAACTCTAACTTCCAGCTAACAACATTACACATATACAGAAGCGCTTTACACAAATAAACCAACGGTTTGCCCTCACGCACACAGCCCATTTCTAATGCGCAGTTGGGACATTCATAACACTATCTCCTCAGGCCAGCAACAGTCCCACTGGGCATAATATGCTACAGGACCATAATAAGAGATTGTTACCTCTTCAGGCTATTGGTTGTTACATAAATTAATTAGAAAAAGGTAAACTATATTAATTTATTATTCAATTAATTAATTGATTAGTATTTAAAAAAATATGGAGAGGAGCCAAAGGACGCACTAGGAGAGGCTCGCAATGAGCGCCGAAGGTCCTTAGAGTATAAAAAGCTTAACATTGTGTGCCAAACAGCATTGCCATTGCTTCAAATTTGATTGCTCCTTCATTTAAAATAAAAAGAGATTGTTAGCTCTTCAGGCTATTGATTGCTGAATATATTAATTATAAATAGGTAAAGTATATTAATTTATTAAGTAACTAATTGATTATTATTTAAAAAAATATAGACATATGTATCTGTCATTGTGATGTGTGCTGAAGGTGCTTAGAGGAGCAAAAGTACACCAGAGGAGAGGCTCGCAATGAGCGCCGAAGGTCCTCAGAGTACAAAAAGCTTGACATTGTGTGGCAAACAGCATTGCCATGGCTTCAAATTTTATTGCTCTGTCATTTTTGATGGGCAAGTCGCTAGTATATATAATATATATATATATATATATATTCTGGGTATATAATATAACTTTGTAACTACTTACTTTTACGTTCTATTTTATTAAAGAAGTGCTTATAAGCTCTATTTTTACTGCCTAGAAACAAACAAATATTATCTGCTAGGGTTTGCCCCCTGCAGCTCATGAAAACGCAGACTCTGTAGTACTGGGTGTGTAGTGTCTCATACTAACCAATCAGTGACCATCTCTCAGCAACATGCTGCCACTTCCTGCTGAGACCTCGTCCTAGATAGGCTTTGACATAGTTTTTTTCTATCTACCCAGGAACCTTCGATATCCCTTTAAGTACAAAAATACAATATTGACCACATGGCAGAAAATGAAGGACCCTGTCTTTGAGCTTAAAATCTTACATGTTTAATAATCTCAAAGCACCTTACAAGATTGAACACTCTCAAACTTACATCCTAAAGGGAGCTCTTGTGTTGGCCTGACCTCCTTTTACTATCATATGGAAAGTTGTAATACTACGCAAGGCATGCTGGGACAGACCACAGATAGCTAAGACTGCTGGTACATTATCACAAATGGAAGAGGAGTGGGTCAACATGGGAACTTATAAATATAGGTGTACACATTTGGCTAAATATATTAGTTTGAAATATTTTCTATTCCCGTTATCCTATGGGGCATATGTAGTGAGATTTCATCTCTCCGAGATTGTGCTACTTAATATATATGAAATATCCATCTTTTGGAGGCACAGTGTCTCTTTTCACGGGGAATCCCCCTGTTTCTCTTGATCTCCCATTTGTCTCTCTTTTGAAGAAAAGTACCACATTTAATTACAAAACCCTGTTATCCACCCATGACCACACCCCACTTGGTTCTTCCTGTATTTTTTTAAATCAAATTATTAGAGAAAGTGAGTGCCAGTTCTACAGAATAAGGGCACTATTCTATTAGAAGCCTGCAAATGCCTCAAACTCATACATTTAGCTCTGGGTATTTTTTATTTTTTTTAGAAACGTTTAGATGTTTTCTATTGACTCCAGCTAGCAAATTCCGACCTAAAGGCTGAACTCATAAACCCTGCCATTTTAAGTAGGATTTCAGGTGGCATGGTCATATGATCTGACAATATTTACTTCTTAGACACAGCCAATAGTAAATGCGACTGTCATCGTGGTGTCAGTAAAACATGGAAGTTAGACGTAATCTGCAATCGGAGGCTACAAATTAATTATTGCCGAAAACTATTGTTTGCCCATCGGGCTCGCAATCAAGCAAACTAAAAAATGCATTAGAGCATCTTCTCTAGTCCATATGGGTTTCATGATGTGTATTAACCCCTTGAGTCCCGGGATCGATATTACTCAGGAATAACATTTAAAAATAATATTGTTTAATTGCATATTTGTGGGTTTGACACTGTTTCGGCATTGGGACAGTAACTTGCGGGCTTGCTGAATTGAATAGCATCACAGTCGGAGATAAACAGGAGCCCGCAACACACCCGCAGACATACGGCTGTCTGGGATCGTGTTGCAGGCTCCGAATTGAATGTGGCCCTATATGTGCATCTTTGAACATTTGAAATATTGGGATGTATGTATATGTTAGTTAATGCTGCAGATAAAAACTAATTTAATGAACTAGGGTAAGGTTTTTCCTCTCCACAGAGATCCCCTTAAATTCCTTTGTTATTTTATGGACTCTTTTTTATATTATGGAGATATTACCACTTTAGTGAATAACCTCCATAGAATGTTCTAGGGTCTGTAGAGGTTTCTCAGAAGTGAAAGTTCTTACCTAACTGAATATAGCCCAAATTGCCAAATAGCAATCAAATACATCAGCACATTAGTAAAATAATAAGACATGAAGTATACTGTCAGTCTACATACTAAACTGGAGGCCCTGCAGTGTTTGTTTTATGTAAGATCTCCAGTCTCCAGTACAGTGTACAAGTACAGACTGCTATGTGTATTTATGGATGTGCTTTATATATATTTCGTTTGCAGAGGCTTAGCCGTGAAACAGATGCTAGGCTTTAAAATGAAGATTGTAATTAGATTGTAAGCTATGTTCAGACATGGATTCCCAGTTCTGAAAGAAACAGAGAGGGAGAGAGAGGGAACCTATATACAGCAGTTATGCTGATTTCTTTTATATATATATATGTCCTACAGATACGTGCATTTGGGATACATATTTACAATAACACACTCCAGCTTGCTTTTATGAAGGAGGAAAATGCCTCTGGGACTAGAACAATATGAATATCAGGATATTGCAGAACGATCCTATCTGTTTAGTAATAAGGATGGCATTCTGTGGCTATAGTAGGATTAACCCATTTTTTGCCAGAGAAAATAAATATACCCTTACACATTTTCAGCCTTATTAAATTGCAATTTAGCCAATTGAATAGGGCTCTATATAAGCACAGAGCATATTTTTTTTTACAGAAGTTTTTAGTTAGTGAACTTCTATCCAAAAGCAAGGTCTTCACGAACTAAAAAACTTCTGTAATACAAATATGCTCTGTGCTTATATAGAGCCCTTTAGATTTGCCGAATTGCAATTTAATAAGGCTGATTGTTTGCTGGAAAAAAGTTAAATAATTACAGAAAAATAGAAGTATATTTCATAGGTTAGAACATGCTAGAACAAGAGGTCAGACTTTGAAGATGGAGGGTGTCAGGCTATAGGAAAATATGAGGCACTACAGTTTTAGTTTACAGCATGGCGCAAAAATAGCATCTAAGTGTAGGTGCCATAGACTGTGTCTATATATAAGCAAGGCATCAATAGATGTATTCATTTTATTGGAGGAAATTAGAACATGGAGCAACTTATCTTTTATAACTAGATATTTATACCAGAATTACTGTCATATCAGCAGTATCTGCTTAAATTAAGGTTTTCTCTAAAATGCTTTTATGTGTGTGACTTACAAAGCTGCCAATGATAATTTGCTACATATTTCACTTTCTCTAAATTACATATGCTAACTTAAAAATAAGAGCTACTGAAATCCATGAATTGACTGTCATGCATTTAATATACAGTGCCTTGCAAAAGTATTCACCCCCTTGACTTTTTACCTATTTTGTTACATTACAGCCTTAAATTCAATGTTTTGTTAATCTGAATTTTATGTGATGGATCAGAACCAAATAGTCTAAGTTGGTGAAAAGAAATTAGAAAATATATATACATAAAACATTTTTTTAGAAATAGAAACCAGAAAATTGGCATGTGCGTATGTATTCACCCCCTTTGTTATAAAGCCCATAAAAAGCTCTGGTGCAACTAATTACCTTCAGAAGTCACATAATTAGTGAAATGATGTCCACCTGTGTGTAATATAAGTGTCACATGATCTGTCATTACATATACACACCTTTTTTGAAAGGCCCCAGAGGCTGCAACACCTAAGCAAGGGGCACCACTAACCAAACACTGCCATGAAGACCTCTCCAAAGTCAGGGTTAGGTTATAAAAAAATATCCAAATATTTGATGATTCCCAGGAGCACCATCAAATCTATAATAACCAAATGGAAAGAACATGGCACAACAGCAAACCTGCCAAGAGACGGCCGCCCACAAAAACTCACGGACCGGGCAAGGAGGGCATTAATCAGAGAGGCAGCACAGAGATCTAAGGTAACCCTGGAGGAGCTCCAGAGTACCACAGCAGAGACTGTAGTATCTGTACATAGGACGACAATAAGCCATACGCTCCATAGAGTTGGGCTTTATGGCAGAGTGGCCAGAAGAAAGCCATTACTTTCAGCAAAAAACTAAAAGGCACGTTTTGAGTTTGGAAAAAGGCATGTGGGAGACTCCCAAAAGGTATGGGGGAAGGTGCTCTGGTATGAGGAGACTAAAATTTAACTTTTCGACCATCAAAGACATTGCTATGTCTGGCGCAAACCCAACACATCACATCACCCAAAGAACACCATCCCCACAGTGAAACATGGTGGTGGCAGCATCATGCTGTGGAGATGTTTTTCAGCAGCCGGGACTGGGAAACTGGTCAGAATTGATGGAAAGATGGATGGTGTTAAATACAGGGATATTCTTGAGCAAAACCTGTACCACTCTGTGAGTGATTTTAGGCTAGGATGGAGGTTCACCTTCCAGCAGGACAATGACCCCAAACACACTGCTAAAGCAACACTTGAGTGGTTTATGGGGAAACATGTAAATGTGTTGGAATGGCCTAGTCAAAGCCCAGACCTCAAACCAATAGAAAATATGTGGTCAGACTTAAAGATTGCTGTTCACAAGTGCAAACCATCCAACTTGAAGGAGCTGGAGCAGTTTTGCAAGGAGGAATGGGCAAAAATCCCAGTGGTAAGATGTGGCAAGATCATAGAAACTTATGCAAAGCAACTTGGAGCTGTGATTGCCGCAAAAGGTGGCTCTACAAAGTATTGACTTTAGGGGGTGAATAGTTATGCACACTGACTTTTTCTGTTATTTTGTCCTTTTTGTTGTTTGCTTCACAATAAAAAGTAAAAAAAACATCTTCAAAGTTGTGGACATGTTCTGTAAACTAAATGATGCAAATCCTCAAACAATCCATGTAATTCCAGGCTGTGAGGCAACAAAGCACAAAAAATGCCAAGGGGGGTGAATACTTTTGCAAGGCACTGTATATATATATGAGCTGGAAGCAGGTTTTTTTTAACTTGATTTAGACATTCACAGATGTACTTTTTATTTACTGTACTACTGTACGGTGGAGGGCTTCTATCGCTCTTTTGCCCACCATATTATAAATGATTGTTGTGGTGAACTACCTACTCATAATTTCCACAACACAGGCTGAGATCTCTCTCCATGCTGATGATAGCCAGTAAGCTTGAAACAGCTGTACATGGATTGGATACTCAGCCTGTGTTTATTCCAACCTTGGCTTTGCATTAAAGCTGTGTAATACAGCATGCATAAGCTTAAACGAAGCCATGTTTGATGATGGATACAGAATGAAGAGCGAGGCATTTGTGGGCACATTTGTGTGTCCCAGCCCAACTTCCCAGAATGCAGTGTAATAACTGTTTTTCTCGGAAATCTGAGCTGGAAGCAGGTTTTTTAACTTGCTTTAGACATTCAAGTGTGAACACAGATGTACTTTTTATTTACTATATATATATATATATATATATATATATATATATATATATATATATATATATATATATATACACTGTATATATATGCTTTTGGACATCTCTGTAAAATGTTCCTGGCTATATAGTATTTAATGTTTCTACGACTATCTATCTATCTATCTATCTATCTATAAATCTATCTATCTATATCTGTCTCTGTTTCTCTATGTATGCGTGCCTGTCTGTCTCTCTCTGTCCATCTGTCTATTAGTCTGTCTTCCAGTCTTTCCTTACATAGATTATCCTAACATTAAATCTAGAAATCCAAAATCTATGTGAATATGACTTGTTCTGTCTTTATTTCTTCCCACCAAAGCCTTTCCATTTTATTATTACACATTTCATGATTTGAAAGGTCAAAATCAGATTTTTTTCCATAAAATATAAAATATTCAAACAGTGTAATGTATTCTTTAAAGTCCCAACACATTTATGCTAAACATGCCATATCCGATAGCAACACAGAGACCTAAGGTAACCCTGGAGGAGCTGCAGAGTTCCACAGCAGAGACTAGAGTATCTGTACATAGGACAACAATAAGCCGTACGCTCCATAGAGTTGGGCTTTATGGCAGAGTGGCCAGAAGGAAGCCATTATTTTCAGCAAAAAACAAAATGGCACGTTTTGAGTTTGCAAAAAGGCATGTGGGAGACTCCCAAAATGTATGGAGGAAGGTGCTCTGGTCTGACGAGACTAAAATGTAACTTTTCGGCCAACAACGAAAAAGCTATGTCTGGCGTAAACCCAACACATCACATCACCCAAAGAACACCATTACCACAGTGAAACATGGTGGTGGTGGTAGCATCATGCTGTGGGGATGTTTTTCAGCAGCCGGGACTGGGAAATTGGTCAGAGTGGAGGGAAAGATTGATGGTGCTAAATACAGGTATATTCTTGACCAAAACCTGTACCACTCTGTGCGTGATTTGAGGCTAGGACGGAGGTTCACCTTCCAGCAGGACAATGACCCCAAACACACTACTAAAAGGCATCACTTGAGTGGTTTAAGGTGAAACATGTAAATGTGTTGGAATGGCCTTGTCCAAGCCCAGACCTCAATCCAATAGAAAATCTGTGGTCAGACTTAAAGATTGCTGTTCACAAGCGCAAACCATCCAACTTGAAGGAGCTGGAGCAGTTTTGAAAGGAGGAATGGGCAAAAATCCCAGTTGTAAGATGTGGCAAGCTCATAGAGACTTATCCAAAGCGACTTGGAGCTGTGATTGCAGAAAAAAGGTGGCTCTACAAAGTATTAACTTTAGGGGGGTAAATAGTTATGCACATTGACTTTTTCTGTTATTTTGTCCTATTTGTTGTTTGCTTCAAAATAATAATAAAAAATGTCTTCAAAGTTGTGGGCATGTTCTGTAAATTAAATGACGCAAATCCTCAAACAATCCCTGTTAATTCCAGGTTGTGAGGCAACAAAACACAAAAAATGCCAAGGGGGATGAATACTTTTGCAAGGCACTGTACATTTAATGCCAGTTGTTCATATAAAAGATGATAATGATTCATGAGAATTAACAAAGGCTTCTTCTCACTTTCTATTATTTAACAGGTAAGAGACAGCCCAAACAGCCCTTCTGCAGTCACTTTAATGCATGTTTTTTAAACTATAGATCATTTATTCTGCCTAGCTGGCCTAATGGGTAATCCATGTCTACACACACACTTTGTAGTGAGTACCCCCTATCATACTGTACTTGTGGTGTGACTATTTAGATAACTTATACAGCCCTATTGAAAATAATAATAAATTGTTTAAATGAAAAAAATTTTTTGCTTATCAAACCCTATCTAACTATTTCTTAGAGAGCCCTTTATACCACCATTAAAATTGAATGGGCTGGAGACCTACCCAGGCCCCTGGGTTCGGTGGGAGGGCCACGTGACCTTTGCAGGCCCGGGAGGATGGAAGAGAGGGAGTGGCTAGCTGGGGGTCAGAGCCACCATGGGATTGGCGCCAATTCGGCCATTATGCCCCCAGCTAGCCAAGAAATCAGATCCCACCCACCCATCCCTAACATTGGGAGCATAGGTGTTAATTTATTGTAAATGTAAAAATCATGTGTTAGGAAAAAAATAATAATAATAAATAAATAAAAATAAAAAGGGAAATAAAGTATTAAGTCAAGTATTTTAGTTTAATCTGTCTACGTCATTAACAGTTGTGATATGCTTTCAATTTTCAGTTTGATTTATGATGTGTCTGTATTTGTTGTTGTCACAGCGTGGCGGTGGTGAGGGGAGTCGCCGGGACAGTGGTACATTGGGGGTGATCCTACCCTATGGGGGTACGGATGCTCCATCACGGTAGGCCCTGGACGAGGGTCAGGGCGCAGAGTGTACTGTCTCGGTTGTCAGGCTCCTCCCCTCTCTTTATGTATATTTAAATAAATGGTATTGTTATTATTATGTGAATTTGGGTTTACCAATAAACGCTGTGGCCAGTATTCCCCCAACAAGTGGTTGTGTCTAATTATTTAATTAGAGTGCTTAGGAAGTGTTTGTGCCTAACAAATTATTCAGGGAGTAAGTTACGCCCAAAGGGTTATACGGACATACCCACTGGGCCTTTCACAGGTCATGTCCTTTAAGAGATATATGCAAGGAGATATTATATTGTAAGGCTACCCTTTAATAACCATTAGATTTATGTGGGAATGGCATGAAGAAATATTAGCTTGAAGTGTAACTCTACTTCAATTATAGGGCTGTATGTAGCAATAATATAATTTATTTTAAAGAAACACACTTGGTGGATAAGTTTAACTAATAACAGTTTTTGATGTGCCAAAAAAAGGGATCTGTTCTTTGTCTTTTTTTAGTAGATACGTAAAACTCATAACAATACAAATGTTAACATGTCACAGGTATCAGAGCAATGTCTTGAATTTACTAATGTAATGACTGTGTAATATTTGTAGATGAGTCTATATCGTTTCCCATGCCATCTTATTAAAATATACATGAGTCCCGCAGCTTCTTACTTAATGTTTCAAAGCTGCTTAGAATTAATGTGAAAATCTTGTCCATTTTCCTTTTTTCAATCAGCTCAGACTTGAGACTTGCAGGTTTCTTTGATTAGTTTTCAATGAAAGGGGTGGCTTGGCGTTCTCACATCAAAACCTTAAAAATTACATGGCCTGAAAGCAATGGACTACTGAAAAAGGGTGATATCACCGCAAAGCACATATGTTTAAATGTAACTGAAATCACAACACACTGGCCACTCAGGTATGATTAAGATTCATCTAGAAATGATTATATCTATAATGTTTTTTTAATGGACATGGCTTACAGTTGACAGCAGTGTCCATTTAAGATGAAGAGGCCAATCTTATTGACTCATTTGACCCGTATTTATTATTCTGCAAAGCCTTTTCTAGACCTAGAGAAGAGAAAAGCCCCTTCCATACAAACAGGACTAAAATCTCTATGACCTGTATATTTTCACAGCTCTTTATTGATCTGATTTTTTCACAATGAAAGTTCTCAAAGATGCTGGGCTCTGAAGGTCACACTGACCTTATCTTCACATCATTTATATTGTATACATATTTGCAGTTACTTTCTGCCACTGGAGTTTACCAATAATGGTGAATTATACCATTTGTTGCCATTATGGAGGTAAGTCCTTTCACTTGATGGTTGCTATGTATATCTGGTTCTTGTGTTTGCCAGGGCTATGAACAAGGTCGCCAAAAGTGGACAGGTCACTTCACTCAGGTATGGAAGTGGACAGATCATTTATTCTCAGGCAGGGCTGTATTAACCTTTTTGAGAGCCCTTAGCAGTGAAGTGGAGGAGCCCCTGCGAGTGAGCATGCAAGGTATGCACGGACACATTTTTGCCTTTTCTGTACATGTAAGTTCCCTTTCCTGTTGTCTTGTTCTCTGTGGCTACCCCCTAGTAGCCAATCTATGAACTGCAATATTTCATTTTTTTTAAGCCAGGAACCATTTAAAAAAAAATTGGTGCCCCTCACAGGGAAGCGCCCCTGGGCGCTTGCCCAGTTGTCCTAATGTTTTCAGGTATGTAACTGGCATCACATATCATTAATATAAAGAGAAATATGCTAATCATGCAAATTAGTGTTTCCTGAACAAATCTGGTCACATAACCTTTACTTGTTTGCAAAAGTACTGACACCAACATGACCCCTCTTTGGTAACACAGCCTAGCAATTCCAGGTTCAAACCCATTCACAAAATGATACTGAATTCAGGCCCCAAGATACCACGGAACACAATTTGAGAGCCATTACTTTAAAGACATCCATGGATGCCTGGTGTAGAAGTGATAGAGTTAAGCCTTGTCACCTGCCCTGCCATGTGTCTGCAGTGTAACCATGTTCCCAGGTTGTGTGTGTGTGCCAGTTAGTGCAATTTGCAGCACCAGGAGGCTGTTAATCTTGATTTTGGTTTCAGAAGCAGCAGATGGTCTAAGCTGTCTAAGTACACCTTGCTGCTGCTATTACTTTGAATATGCCTGAGTTCTCCAGACTCTCACCATGATACCTTTGGGACAGTAAGTATAAGAACATTTTTCTCTTTCAACCTATTTTGCTTCACATGTTCCTTCTTTCTTAGTATTGTTTATTTGTAACACGCCAACATATTCCACAGCGCTATACATGGGTTAAGTTCAAGGTAAAAATAATAGCAATATTAACACATTGCATAGGAAGGAGGGCCCTGTCTTTGGGCTTAGAATCCATGACCTAAGCAAGGCCCAGTTGGTATGTACGGATATAGGTTAAACACAATTACCTCTAACATATGACAATTAGACCCAAACTACTTCATAGGCTAAATTTAATGATTAGACACAGACTACTTATTGAGAGGAAGACTGGCCACAGCGTTTATTGGTAAACACAAGTAAACATAATAACCATAACCAATAATAAATAAACAAAACCACGCGAGGGGAGGAGCCTGGCCAGAGACAGTAGGCCCTACGCCCTCATCCAGGGCCTACCGTGTTGTAACATCCGTACCACCGTAAGGTAGGATCTTACCCATTTTTCCACTGTCCCGGCGACTCCCCCAACGACCCCGACAACAACATAAACATAATTTGTTAGCATATAATGCACACTTAAACAATATAACAATCACAAGTGCTCCACCAAACAAGACAATCTTTAAACTTGACAATGTACATCCATCATTTTATTTATTTTATCCATTTCTTTTTTTAAACAAAAATACTTTAGGGATGGGTGGCTAGCTGGGGGACTACTGATAACTTTTGGCGGCAAACCAGCCTATAACGGCTCAGCCTCCCCCAGCTAGCCACCTCCTTCCATACCGGTCCTGCCAGGTCAAAGGGCCCTACTCCCAACCACAGCAGGCTGGGGTAGCCTCCAGGCCTTCCAGTGTCCAGAGTGCTTTTGCCAAAGCACCTTGCAAGATTGAAAACTTGAAAATTTCAATCCATTCCTTCCTTATAATGATGTTACCTTCTGGATATAACACTTCCATAATGTAATAAAAATACAAATAAAAAAATAACTTACAGCACTGGGAGACAGCCACGACGTCTGGTAGACACAATTTGACGAGTTTACACACACGAAAATCGACTAAGCGACAAAAAAAAAAATGTTGGCCGAAAAAAATGAAAATGAGGCTACGCAACCAATAAACATGCAAAAACCTGCCACACACAAAAGACTTCTACACAAGACCGTACGGGGTATAAAATACACTATTAGGGAGGACGCGACATGCTCCACAAACGCCTAACACATACACAATTGCCGCCATTTTACAACACTAACTTGCAACTAATAACATTACCATTACAAAATGCAGAATTACACAGCTAAACAAACGGCTTCCCCTCGCGCACGCAGCCTATTTACACTACACACTGCACACATTGCTGACACTTACACCTCAGCAACAGTGCAAATGTACATTGTATGCTGCAGGAACATCAAAACAGATTGTTAGCTCTTCAGGATATTGCTTGCTGCATATATTAATTACAAATAGGTAAAGTATATTCATTTATCATTTTATTTATTAATTAATTAACATAAAAAATACATATAGAGAAAAAAAAAAAGGAACAGATGACAGGATCGCAATAAACGCCAAAGGCGTTCAGCGCGCGGCTCACAATGAGCGCCAAGGGTGCTCAGAGGAGCAAAAGTACACCAGGGCAGAGGCTTGCAATGAGCACCAAAAGGCGATCAGCGCAGACCTTGCAATGAGCGCTGAATGGGCTCTGATAACCAAAAATGCACCAACCGAGAGGCTCGCAATGAGCGCTGAAGGTATTCACACGACCAAAAGACTTTGTGTGGCAAACAGCATCACCTGCCTTACAATTTTATTGCCGTCATTTTTTGATGGGCAATTCACTAGTTTTATATATTCATGAGTGAATCTTCAGATAATTTGACAACCCTTCTCCCTCCCTCACACATGCTCTGCAGCATGCAGTTATTCTAATATATACCTTTCCTCATAAAAAAATACAATAGACTGAAAAGTTATTTATACTAATCTTTACTACTTAAAAGTTATGAAGGCAGAAAGAGTGGCCCTTTAGAATGCTCTGTGCACTTTAGTGAGTTTTGTCCACTGACCTCTCGCAGCCACACATGATATTCTAAGCCCCACATGCAGACCTACAACAGTATTCCCCAGGGGCACTTACTAACAGTTCTGTTGCCTTTTTGGGTTTATAGTTGGAATATGGTCCGCTAATGGAGTTTTTCTGTGTGTGTTTTATAGTAAAATTGCAACTTGCCTTGGCAGTCTGAGATATCCATTTAAATACAGTTATTCTGAGTAATGCTTTCTTTGCAAGTAAGAGGATAAATTCCTCGTTACTGCAGTCATTTACCTTTATTTTCTGTTTAACCCATTGGCTTCCAGAGTTGCTTGCAGAAACGACTTTCAATATTTTATTATGTGAAAAGATTAGATGCAGAATGCTTCAGCATAGTCCCAGTACGCAGCATAATCTGAAGTAAGAGAAGAGCTAGAACAAGAGGTGGTAGATTCAGGAAACTGCTTTCCAGAAGACTTGTCAGTGGGAAGTTGTTGTTGTTTAGTTATTCAGTTGTGTCCAACGCCCTGTGACCCCACGCCACTGACTGCAGCATACCCCTCACATCTATGGTTATGTCTCAGTCTGTGCTTATCCATAAGGTTATCTTGACAAAGATACAGGAGTGGGTTGCCAGTTCCTTCTCCAGTGGACTGCAACTTGTCTGACTTATTTGCATGGACCTGCCCATTTTGGGTGACCCTACATGATGTAGCTCAAAGCTTTATTGAAGTACACAAGCCCCTTCACCACAACAAAGTAGTGATACTGAAGAGGCAGTGGTAAATAGATAGAAGGATTTACAAAATTGTTTGAGGCTGATATACATTTTTCATGAAGAGTGATGCGGTTACAAGCATTATGCTAACACATGGGGATTGAGCTAGTGGTCTGTTGTGCTGTTGAGCTACCTCCTCATCAATTGATCCTTTGCTATTATGGTTGCGGCACCAATCCGCCACTGCAGTGCGGTGACCAACCATTAGATGGCGCTGCCGATATTCCAGTGCCATATCAAGGCTTAGGTAAATTGTTTGGGTGAGGGTTAGGGTTACTTTGAGGGTTAGGGTTACTTTAAGGGTTAAGCTACCATTCTAAGCTTATAACTTCTCTAATATATCGGCAGCGCTGCAAAATATCGGCAGCACCATCTAACGGTTGGTTGCCACACTGCAGCAGCGGACCTGTGCCCTAACTATAACAGGATAGATTCCATCAATTTTTCATAAACCTACTTTAATAGGATAATTTTTTGAATATACAGAGGAGACTAAGATGGATGGAAACATAGTTACACAGTGGAAAATATCCACAGCATTATTGGGTTTTCAGCTGGAGGAGGAGGTTTTAGGCACAAAGAGGAGTATAAAAAATAGGTTAATGCATTTTATGAATGGCGGTTCATGGTTGTTTGTTTGGCAGTGGGTGCACTCATATGCTGACTGATTACTTTAATTATAACTCTCCCTCTTCTACTCTCAGTCTAAGTATTCTATTTAGCAAGTAGCAAAAAAGACTGAAAAAAAGGGGCACTCTTTTGGGATAAAAAGATAAGATCCGCACTTATAAAGGCTATGGTCCTCATTCAATTTGAATTTTGGCAATTGAATAGGGCTCTATATAAGCACATAACATATTTTTTTGACAGAAGTTTTTAGTTAGTGAAAACCTTGGTTTTGGATAGAAGTTCAGTAACTAAAAAGTTCTGTGAAAATGTTTTGTATGTGCTTATATAGAGCCCTATTCAATTGGGCAACTCGGAATTGAATGAGGCTCTATGTGTTTCACTCTGTGGAAGATGTAGGGGGCTACACAAAGCTTCAGCGCCACCAATTTGACATGCCTGTCTTATAGGTTTGAAGAAACATCATCCATTTCTATGCATGGTGTATCAGTCAGACAGGTACATGTTGTATATCTGTATTTGTGTGCACATGTAAGCTGCATATTGAGTGTATTAGTGTGTATATAATGTATGTGCATATATGTAAATTATATACAGAGTAATTATTCTTCATCGTCAATTTCCACTTTTAAATGCAGTTAATATCATCAAGCATAGTGACAGGGCATAAACTCGTTAAGGCCTGTCCCAGTAGGGATATTATTTTAATTACTTGCACCTGTGAGAGACTCATTTTCTTTCCTATTGATAATACAGAATATACATCTAACCTGGGGGGGGATCAAGATGTTCTCATCAGCAGATTCGTGGAAGATTTAACGTTATCTGTATAGATTGTGTGTTTGAGTTAATAATTGCTTCCTTTCCTCAGCATATATAGCTTGGGCATATTTGAAGGACAACGGACAACTTCAAATGACTTAATTGTGTGCTGATTTCACACTTTCCCCCTTCAAAATGAAATTCCTGCTGAACTGAAGCTTGCTGGTTGGGTTCATTAACCATCCTCACATTTTATTACTTGCTACATTAGTGCAAACCAGAGAGAATTTGAGATGCATGCCCTATATCAGGTTAGCCTTATTTGCTTTAGAACCCTAAACTTCCACTTTGTATCAAAGTTGTGGAAATCTTTAGGGTAACCTTAATATGTATTAGGTAACCTTAAAAGGATCTGGAAAAAAGGGATTTAGTATCTTGGGACCTAGTTCTGAGTTGCTGTAGCTATCATAGACACTGAAGAGATATTGTTCCATGGATTACATACTTTGGGAACCTCTGTTTTAAGTAGTTAACCTATTTACTAGTAGCCTATTTACTACTAGGACTAGAATTACCTGATGAACATGTTTTGAGTGTTGACGGCCTAAAAACTTTGGTCAGCAGCAATAACAATCAGTCAAATAAATCATCCTACTTCTTGATGTGTGTGTGTGTGTCAAAAATCACACCCTAAACAATATATATCTTTATCAGAGGTACTTTAAAGTGCTTACAACAATGTGTATCTAGAATGATGTTTCACACAATGGGCCATATTCAACTGAAGTCAGTCTGATTATATTTAAAGGTATATGAAAGGGAGCTGGGTTATTAATGCATCTGATAGAGGAGAATTGATAGTGTCTGAAAACATTGTTTATCATTAGAAAATTCTAAAGTAAATAGTTAAACCGTTAGCCTGAAGTTTGCTGAATTTCTTGCTTTTGCAAACTGTTTTCTCTCAATGTTGACACCCTCTGAAATTCCCAGGAATAATTAGCATAACTTATACAATGTTTCTTTTTGGCCTGGGGATTGTGCAGACATGCTCAGTTAGCACATGTAGTCTGCCCTACTGTTGCAAGTCACATGATTTCAGACACTTTACTTTCCTTTAGCTATCAGCATTTACATGGGCTGCATATTGGATATCTCATTAAAAATGAGATATCCAATATGCAAACCTCAGTTGCTGGGGGTGTCTACATCACCCCCAGCGCATTCTTTGCTAGGTGGGTTATGATGCATTCTACAGGATGCATTCATAACCCACCTTACTTTCATATACCTTTTAATGTAAAGTTCACCATGTAATGCTTTTTCTTCATGGAACAAGAAAATAAAAACACTATAAAAGCAATAATAGACATGTTTTAATATGTTGTAGATTGACCTTGAAAATTAAAGTAAGGTCTACATTCTTGCTCAAACTCTTGCTTGCTGTTACTCCTTCCTGTGATTCTCAATCCATAAAAGGCCCACTCCAAATCAATCTCCTCGTTTTCTCAATAACCCACTAAGAACTGGCTGAGAACTACAGTTAGGGCTGGTATCAGAAAGAAAAGACAGGGGTCTGAGCTAGTATTTGAACCTTACTTCCTTGTGAGACAGAAAGACAGCTTTACGGTGAATTTGCACAAAGGGTCACTTAGTTCAATAAAAACACACAGAGGTGGAGCTTATGGTGGTGATTTCCTTGGGGCCCCTTGGCCAAACACACTTTCTGGCCGGAAATTTGTCTGTGCCTGTTTAAAAAAGAGCATTTCTACTGAAGCTCAAAGAGGTTCAGTATTCTGGGGATATGTATCAGGGAAGAGGTGAGAGAGCAGGGGGTTGAATTACAGCAAAATTACAGGCTGTATGGGTTCTGTGGGGGGGGGGGAGAAAAAGAGATAGAAATGGGTCCCTGGGGGGTTGGGTGCTCTGTGGGAATGGATGCTGAGAGGGGATGGCTTCTGAGAAGAACTGGGTGCCATGTAGGGATGGATGCTAAGGGGCTGAGTGTTGTGCGGGGGTGGGCGTTGGGAGGGATTGGGTGCTATGTGAAGATGGCTGCTGAGAGGAACTGGCTGCTATGTAGAGATACTATATGTGTGTATGTGTGTATATATATATATATATATATATATATATATATATATATATATATATACATGCAAATGAGCATACTAATGTATTATTAGTTTTATGTATATATATATATATATATATATATATATATATATATATATATATATATATATATATAATTTCTGTAGTGTAGGTGCCTCCCGATCCATTCCCCCTGGGCCCCAAAAGCCACATAAGAAACTCTCAAGGCCCACCCCACCCCTTAGAGCTTGTCGCCTAAAAGTGGAGTGCATACGTCCTATAGCTGTGCTGCAGGCAAAGGAGCCTCGCAGCAGGCAGGAGGGAAGGGAAGCAACTATGGAAAGGGGTCTTGGGGGGTGTTTTGGGAAATGGCTTGGGGAGGTGTACTGGGGAGTGTTCGATGCAAGAGAATTACAATATTATGTTAATTTCTAGTTAAATAACAAAATCTACTAATAAACACTCAGGTAAATGTTGGAGAGGTTGCTTAGAATAAGGCACACACATACATATATGGTGGTCTTGTAGCATGATTCATCAATTTTGGAGATTATGTTTGTATGAAATTTCCAGGATAACTAAGATTGAACTGGATCTAACACCTGAACTTATTATTTTTCATTTCTGCCCAATTACAGTTAATAAAACACAAATGGGTTTCATTATCCACATTTTATTAATAATCAAATGGTTAATAACTAAAAATTGGAAAAAGAAAACTCTAGCAACATGGAAAGAAATTTGGGAGATAACTTTAAGAAATAAACAGCTTGAAATTGACTTTATAGAACAAAATGGGAAAATAAAAAAAAAACAATTAAAATGGGCTTTATTAACAACAACAACTTGACATACTAATATTAAACAATTATCAAGGGAACAGATTCAGACCTAAAATTAAACGAGAAAGGAGGGAAAGGAAGAGAGGAGATCCTTCCAAAGTTTGCCTGGCCCACCCATGGGACTCACCAGATGTAATGTGTTGTGTTGTAATGTTTGTTTACACTACTTTTATATATACCTTCTGGTTCTTTATCAAAATGAATTAATAAATAGTGTAGAAGTGAATGTGGAGATACAATTAATATAACTGAATGATAGTGATCTATATATTATCAAGAAAGTATCTGTATGTATATATGTGTAATGTATGTATTAATGTTTTTGATTTTGTAAGAAATGAATAAAAAATAAATTACAAAAAAAAAAAATCTATAGACTGTGCAAATGAGGTTCATTATCTAGGGAATTTAAGAAGCTGCAGAAAAGTCTGGCTACCTTTGGTAATGACATTATCACAATCTATGTAAGCCATTCACATTCTCTTAGGGGCTTCCTACAATTCCATATAACAGTGGTATTTAGGGAATAGTAAATCAAGTTTATTCTTCAAATACTGTTTTTGCTGCTAATTTGTCATCAAATTAACAAATGAAATCCCTACAGTGGTGCTTTAGGGGTTAATAAACCCCTTTGTAACTCTGTGGCAGCCCACACGTTTACCTTGCCTAGAAATTGTAAGTGCACAGAGACAATAATAAAGCAGTTTCATCCAGTTTTAAGATATAATATCTAGCTGACAAACTTCATCCAAATGTTCAGAGCCCCTCAAAGGAAAACATTATTTTGATTTGGCAAAGATGATGAGGGATGAATATTAAGTCTTAGCAATGCATTACTGCAATTTAGAAACCATTTGCTTGAAACATCGCCCATTAAGGATGGGTATGTGGAGTGGATTCAGCTCTTTTACATAAAAGTACAGAGTGACATTGAATACACATTAACAGGCTTATCCGTGCTTACATTTGGCTGTATTTAGAAAAGTTGCAATAACAGGAAAGCTTATTTATTTATTCTAGAGTATAAACTATCTGGACTCGGGGCCTCAACTCTTGTGTGTGTGTGTATAGAGCTATTGAAAATGTTGTGTCTCTCTATAATAAATGAGTGATAATGATGATTTGCAACTGTGGTCCTTGGAAGCCTAAGAAAGAGTAGCCAGTAGCTAAACCAATGATTAGCCAAATTGGGCTCAAGTGGAGATATTGTTAAAGCTTGGCTTGTGTTCAGCTATCAAGAACTTCTGCTATATGCTTAGTAATATATATCTGACATCAGAAAAGAACCAATTTGCCAATTCTACCTACCTAATAATTGCATTGGGAGATGATTCACACTTGTAATATGCTCAAGATTATGTTTAACCTCTTCTTAACTCCATACAGTTAATTCAAGACTTTATTGTTTAGGAAGGGCGAATAAAACAAGTGTAGAGTGTCCTTAACATTTCACCATACAGTGGGACCACTATGTTCGTCAGCCCCTATATTCATCAAATCCAATATTTGTCAAATTGCTGTGATATTCATCCAAAAATCCAATATTCATCCCAGAAAATATATAATTACCTATAAACTGAAGGGGCGGCTATCAATACTACAATGCTGCCTCTCTGCTTCTTACTGAAGTACTCGGGTGTGACGTCACCACTGTGCTTTGGTAAGGCCGCTTCTGTTCCCAGAGCTAATCTCTTCATACTACATGGGAAGAGCTTGCCTAGCGTGTTCATGTGACATGACACTCAGCAGGATCCGGGGGAAGTGTAGGGTAGGTCTTCTATACTAAATGCCACTTCTCCTAAAAATCTTCTAACACTAAAATAGCTCCTCTACTAACTTGTTCTCTGGCCCTTGTGCATATGCTCCTACTTTCAGAGATCATTTAACCTGTCTTCTTTTTATTTGTGTATATTTATTTTTCCGATTCAGGGCTGGAAACGGATTATTCAAATTTTAGTTAATTTTCTATGGAAAAAAAATGACTCTATATTTGTCTGATTCAGTATTCGTCCATTTCTCAGGAATGGATTAATGATGAATATAGAGGTTCCACTGTACATTTGAAATATCTTATGGCTACCATATTGTATCTGTTCTCTTTTAGAATACCTAATGATTGTTTTTGTGCTCCTATCAAATGAACATTTGAAACATTAGAAAACAGTAAGGCAAAACACTACAGAAATTCAACCTGAACAGAACTTTAGTGACTAGATAGATAGACCACTCGCATGTTTCTCTATTGGGAGTCTGGGTCAGTTCAGAGTGAATCTTGCCGAAACTCAATCTCCACAAGATTGGGAGATGTTCGGTCAAGACCCAAGCCTGGCTACCTTCAAAATAAATCTAAAAAGTTTCAAAGTGCCAGCCCTATCTATGAGAGCCCTTTTCCATGGATCTTTTACTTCATCTTTCTCGTGGGGTCTCACCGTACCCTTGCACTGTCCCGATCATACACATTTGAATCTGTGTCTTTGTATAACAGGAGCATTATGCAGAAGATACTGAATGGAAGTGGCAGGCACTGAGTGGCACGGCTGTGTGCAAACCTACAGCAAGCACAAACGGCAATCACAGATAAAAAGAGAGCCGTGTGTGAATAGCAAAACATCAGGTGCGAGGAGAGATAGCGGCCAGTTATAGGTCTTTAACTAATGAGTAGAAAAAGCAAACACAGAGAAATTAATAGTGTTCAATAAAAAGTCCTTTCAGCTTACTCTTATCTCCCTAATAAAGATCCTGGATGCCAGAATCATGCAAGACAGGGGGAATTGTCCCTTTATTGTTCCTTATCTGACCCTTTTAGGAATCATTTCTGCAACACTAACCGGAATTCTGCACTGTTGGGATCATCACAGCTTTGTTAGATATGATCACATTGAAAGGTTATTGTTCCTGGAACCAACATGTACGAGCAGTACAAATATTTTATGAGGTCAGATCCTCCAGTAACCAAAGAATTCTTTATAGCAGTGACAAAATTATGTATAATAAGCTATTTCTTTTTTTTAAAACCCAAGAACAGTAATATGGAATATATCCTAGTATGCCAAAATATACAGGGAGCATAGGAGTACTGTACCAGTTCATGTTATATATTTACATTTTGTTTAATTAGTTTTTTCACCTATTTTTTTCATTGTAAATGTTTTTTGGTAATAGTAAATTGACCTTTCAAACTAGCTTTGCCATAAAAGACTACTGTCGATTGATGCAGCTTTTGACTATTTATGGCATCCTACTTCACAGTAGTCACTTTCACTTAGGTAGTTGTAGCTGACCATGCACCCTAAGCATCCATGGGCAGTTATTGTTTATGTACATTTAATTGATACAGTAGAGCTGTATATCCCCTGTAAATACCAACAGAAATATGCAGCAAATGCTTATGCCTTTTATTATATTGGCAGTTTGTCAAATATTTTGATCTCTATGCAGCTCCAGAGACGATAAAGGTTTGCCACTGGTGTTGAGTAAACTAACAGTGATACATTTTAAAGGTATTTTTTGTAGGGTTTGAGGTTAGACTTTGGATTTTTGGTGATTTAAAGGGAACTTTCAGAGCCTTACCGAGCACTGTGCTCCACTGTACTCTATCTCCAATGGGGACAATTACTATTGCAGCCATGGGTATAGGAACTGGAGGGGCGGGGGCAAATCCCCCCAAGAGATTTTTTAATGTGTTTGTTTATGTGTAGAGAAGCAGTTGTGGGGTATTTTTATACTAAATGCAGTATCACCCCTCCAGATGTTTTTTGGCTTGTACACCCATGATTGCAGCCAATTGCAACCCCTGTGGTAGCTTAGTGAAGCCACCACCTCCATTGTATTCTCAATTATAAATCAAATCAGCTTTTTTAAAAACCTGACTTTATTCATGGGCACAGTGTTTTTACAAAGTAAAATCACTATTATATACTGAACTGGGGCAGTCATTGCTCTGCTTATTTAAGTGCTTTCTCAAGTAGGGTCCTTTAAAGACTAGGATTTCCATTAGTCTTATTGAAAGCATTTCCAGTAAGGAATAACACACTTCGACAGAACCAGCTTAATCTTTCTCTACATTGAAGAAAAACAATGGTGCCCCTCCTACAGCATATCTGCATATAATAGTTGAAAAATTAAGGGCTGCTTTTTCACATTATACTCTCTGAAATATTATCATTGTCTAGTTCATATAATAAATATGGCAGTAGTAGAATATTTCTCTAAGTATACCTGTTGGATACTTCCGTTTCCTCATTTGGATGCAGTCCACTACAAATGTTAGGCTTGTAAAGGCTCTCACTATTACTATGACTATGTTTGCCCTTTTCCTTCCTTGATTGCAATGTATCAATAACAATGAATTTCTTTTACAGGGTTAATTTGGTTTATTTTTGTTATTTTTTTTGTAATTATCTATTTTTTTATATATTAATTGTAATTATTTTATTCTAATGTTTTTTGTTTTATACTGTAATTTTGGACTATGGGGGTCCTCATAGTGTTCACTTTAGTTAGTGAGTTGCGTTGCTATGTTTCATACTCATAGTCTTACGTGTACACACTAGGAAGACCACAAGAACATGTTTGAGCTAACTTGTAATATTCAACAGCTCATTGTATGAGTCCTTGGAAATTCCGTGGGTGTTTTTGTGGGGGCAATATAATCGCTCCACATAAGCAGCCTAGCAGGAGATTTTGCGGCAACAATGTAATACGGGCTTAAGTTTATGAAATGTTAACAACATGCTCATTAAAGGCATATTTAAACTTCCTGGATTATGAATGCATCTGATAGAAGAGAATCAGCAGTGTATGAAGAAAATTGTCTGCATGAAAAATACCAAAATAAACATTAACAAACTCACCCTGATGTTTGCTAAATCTCTTGAGTTTGCAAGCAGTTGCTAACACCCCTGCATATCCAAGCTAAAATTAGCATCACATTCTTAATTCATTTTGGCCAATCATAGGCAGCTAATGCATTTTAATACATTGTTGCAATCTGTCATAGCATTTTGTGCAGGAAGTAATCATGGGATGTGTGCAGAAAGCAGGAGGAACCAGACACTGCTGTGTAGATTTCTGCATTGATATGCTGCTGGCTTGAAGGTTAGTAAAGGGTTAAAATCTGTACCCAAATGCAGAGTTTCTATTGAGAGGTACACTGTGCCTATGTAAGCAGCTCTGTTGGTGTGGAAAAAAAGTTTTATGTTTAAAATAAAAAAAGTTTTTATGTGTATAGAATGACTCAATGTAATGTCTTACATTAGATAAAGGTAAAAGCAGGGAAACTTAGATATACCTTTAAGTTCTTTGTTTGCCTGAAAAATAGTTGATTTAAAATATTCTAATCAATCTAATGTCCTTGGAGCACAAGCGTTGGTCCTCCCCTTTCTTTATGTATGTTATAACACTCGTCATGGAGCTATTGCAGCAGGTATAAAGCACTGTTGCGCACAACATGGTAGTGGCTCTCTGCTACCTGGAGGATGGACCTATCCTGTTATATGTACGCATGCATTTGTGGAAGCGCTCCGCCGATGTCCGCCTCTAGCTGTTTCTGTACGCCCGATAAGTGGTATAGGTTTAGGGTTATGGGCTTAGGGTTAGGAAGTGAGGTTTAGGGCGTTAGGGTTAGGGTAAGAGGGTTATGGGCTTAGGGTTAGGAAGTGAGGTTTATGGGGTTAGGGTTAGTGGGTTGTGGTGTACTACTTACTTTGGACATCTAGATCGGGACGCGAGCGCACTTCCACAAATGTGTGCATGCATATAACAGGATAGATCCGTAAAAGTAGTCTCTTCATTTATTAGGGGAGAGGGGCATTTAATTATTTTTTATAGCAAGGTGATCTGAACACCCTAGGGCGATCTTACCACTTACATATAATTTTGGCTTTTTATTGAAGCCAAAAGGTACCTACCTACCTTGTATAGAGAAGTTAATAATGGAGGGGAGGCAGATTAATTTGTACCTGGACCCTTTATTCACTAGATCAAATTCTGATCAAAATTATAAAATTGGAACCTATGTTAGTCAACATTTAATCATTTTTAGCGAAAAACTTCATTGATACAGACTGTTTGTGTATAGAGTGTTACATCTTGTCTCATTTCAGAAATTCCTGATCACTTGGAGCCTGAGGGGATGTATTTATCTGCTGAAAACTGTAGCAAGCAATTTCAAGATTAAGTGCAAGCCCTGATAATGTAAATATGTAAATACCCTCGAACACATGCAACTTTCACCAAAGTATCATGGTTGCCTCCAAAGACGAACAGGGGCATCAAAATTAACTTTTATCTAATTAAAAAAAAAATGTTTCCTGCCCTAATATGTTCTTAATCAGACTCAAATTTTTCTAACATATTAAGGACTATCTGATACAGTATAATATCACTGAACAGGCAATTATAAACTAGACCAAAAAAATCTATTCACTGTGTCTGTCGCTCTGTATTATCCATCTAAAAACGTCCTCATTATATTTTTTTTATAATAAGGAACTAGCAAAAATTAAAACAGGTTGTAACAAAACAGCAAGATGACGGTATGTAAGGTGACTCATTATCTGGAGACCAAAGGGAAAATGAATGGAGACATAATAATGAGTGAGGTGCTTCAATTATATAGTGCGAAACGCTCTTCTAAAGATATTTGGTGTTACCTCAGAGTCTTATAATAATCAGGCCTGAAATTGGCCCATTTAGGACACTGTGTTATTAGGTTTTCAAGTCAAGGCTGTAAATAGATTCAAAAGTACTGCTTTATGGAAATGGCAATAAGGAAGTGGAACAGCCTCCTTGAAGAGGTGGTAGGAACAACAAGATAAAAAATATATGCATAAACATATTAGGCATAAATACATGAATGCGTCACAAGAATTGTATGCTGCACCTTACCAACAAAATCAGGAGTCCATTATAACCTATATAATACTAAGAAAGATTCATAGGTGTGCTCCTCTGCTTTGATTCAGTAATTGAAGAACAGTAGAAATCGAGAGCAGCTTTTTTGCCTAATTTTTTATTAGCTGTAATAGAATATATATGTATACAACATTGGTGTGTGCACCGCCATAACCACATGACCCATTTCACACCAACTTTGACAGATTTTTTTTAAAGAACTCAAGAATATCTTAGACAAGCATAAGACTATCCTACTGATTAAGGGCTTATTGAACATGATCAGTCATCACAATCTTTGTTTCTACAACCTGTCTATATATCAGAGATTATTATATTAATTGTGTAGCAACATATAATCAATCACATTGCAGAGTAATCACTGGTAAAATAATGCATGCCATTTTCATAGAGCCGTTGTGCACACTAAGCTATGTTCTCTATTGTGTTGCTGATGGCCCTGGTATATTTTTAAACTGGGGCAGTGCTGTTGGTATATTTGTATCTAAATTATATCAGTGTTTTCCACTCATGTTATTCAATGAAGTAACTGCTAGCCTTACAAATAGTCTTATGATCTTAAAAGTGAATGATCCACTGATAATTTCAGTTTATATATATATATATATATATATATATATATATATATATATATATATATATATATATATGCATTGTATACAAACCACAGTGAAATGTAACGTTAAAGGAATATGGAAGTTTCCTTGTTTTTAATAATAAAATAAACTAACAAAGTGATTGTCTAAACAGTGCATAAAAGTTTTTACTTACTGAAAACTTCCAAATAGTACCAACACAATTCTACCCTCTGTAACTCATACACATGGTATTTCTATTGATACTGGATGTACTAGCCAATCACACATTGTCTCTAAGCAGCGTTTCAAATTATGATGTTAAGAAACACTGTGTGCATGAGCTGTTGAGGGCAGACCTTTGTAGCAACTATTTGGGAGGTTTCATTGAGTAACAGAGCTTTTAAGCAGTCGTCAATGAACTATTTAGATATGCAAACAGTTAGATATTAAAAACAGGGGACCATACATGTCACTTTAATACACGGTAATATTGCTGATATAAAGCTCACTGTTTAAATGGCCAGAAAGCCATGCATCCATTTCACACAGTCTTTGAGTAAACCTGGCCCAGAGGCTTTATCATGCCTGCAGACACACAAAAAAAGAGTGCAATTCACCCTATGACATCTGCCAGGTTAGCAGCACTTTACCTTGTGTTCAGGCAGCTGTTTCATGTTGTATATGAGTCACTTTCTGTAAAGGATGCAGTGGGTTCTCCACATCAGTAGGAGAGTTTGAACATCTTGAAGCAATTGTGCTCCCTGTTGGTTTAATTCTCTTTTGATATATGCTCTGTAGTTTCTCATTTTAGATGTAATATTGAAGCTGCTCCAGCTTGTTTCAGACTGTGATTTGAGCAATGGCTTTCTGTTGTTATATGCATGACTTCAGGTGTATTCACTACCCTGAGAGCTTTCTATAAATCCTATAGTAACACAGTATACAGAAGCATGGGAGTTTGATTCACCCCTATAGTTGTTGTAGAAAACAACTATACCCGTCCAGCTACTGCCACCGCAAATCCATGCTAGACCTAGAAAAAAAAAATGCTTAAAAAGAGTTAAACAATTGTTGGATATTGTTTTTGGATATGTCTTGGGGCAATCTCACTCATCTTGTGTGTCTGCAGAAATGATAACATCTCTGGCCCAGGATTCGCAAAAGACTGGATGAATGACTGAAAGGAATACTGTCCTAACCTAGTGCTTTTTATGTAGGTTCTCTGGTCTCATTGTATATAAATTATATTGTTATCCCAAAATACACAGAAAAAGCTAATTGAATTTGGTGTTGGGTACAGTGTGGCCGAATTAGAAGAGCGCTTACGTTAGTTTTGTGTTTTGATTGGCCAGGATGTCTTGGGTATATATGGGCAAACCCTTGTGTGAACTTCAGGTGATCAGAACCAACATTCTCCAACAGACTAAATGCAGTTTAAAGGGACATGGGAGGTTCCCTGCGGCATATCTAAATATCATGTTATTAACAAGTGCTTAAAAGCTCTGTTTTTACTCATTGAAACCTTCCAAATAGTCTATACAAAGGCCTGCCCTCTGTAGCTCCTGCATAAAGTGTCTTTGTAGCCCTAGATGTACTAGCCCTTCACAGACTGTCTCTCAACAGCATGTTGTTGAAATGCTACTGAGAGACAATCTGAATACAAACACTGTATGCATGAGTTGCAGGGGCAGGACCTTTGTAGGGACTATTTGGAAGGTTTCAGTAAGTAAAAAAAGAGTTTTTAAGTACTTGTTCATAACATGATGTTTTAATATGCAACTAAATACTTAGCCGATTAATTTCATATGACAAACAGGAACCTTCCATGTGGCTATAAGAGGAGGGCCTCAAACGCATGTTAAAAGCTGGAGGTTCAAAGCCTTCTTAACCCCTTGTCCCCTAGAAAGCCCTGGTCAAAGTATTTATGTCTGAAGATGGGGAGGAGCTTCTCATGCACTACCAACAGTCCAGACGAGGCTGCAGAAACCAAGCCTTTGGATGAGTGTAGCTGGTCCTAGATCAGCTGGAAGATTTTCTTTTGCTTTTCCTATCTCACTATCCGGTAGATCGTAATGGGTGGTCTTCATGACTGATTTTGGGGTAGGATGGTCCCCCCTTGAACCTCACAAGTAACCTTGTTACTAAGGAAAGGTGTGAGCTGCTATTTCTTGTATTCTGTGTTATCCTAACTAAAGGATTAAAGTTACTGGCAGCAATAAGACTGCTATTCTGCTTCTCCATGAATGATGTTCTGATCTGAATTGGCGTGCTGGGATGAATACAAAGTCACAACCTGGAGATTGTTCCTATAAGCTAAATTAGGAGAGTCTTGGGGTGCATGTGGACCTCCATCTCTGGGTTGTGACAATGGCGATCACTGGTTATGGTGCTTCCCAGGAAGAATGACCCAACCTCTTGGCCTTCAAAGCCTTGTATGCGCCTCTGAGGAGGACCTACAATATCTTTATTGTCTCTTAGGATTGGGTGGTGTAGCCTCTCACTCTAAAACAGACTTGTCCAACATTACTCCAGATCACATTTTCAGTATATCTCTGTTTCATTACAGGGAAGTAAATCAAAATGAGTAATTGGTTCCTGTATTCATTCTAGACTCTGGAAATTGAAGAACTACAGTTGGATACGTTTTTGTTTCAAAACAAGCTAGGTGATTAACCCTCTTAATAGATAGTATATGTTAGCAGACGAAGGAGCAACTTCATACTTTCAGACAGTTAAGGCAGTGAATGCTTATAAGACTGGAGGAGATAGTAGAGCGTTAACACTTTTAAAGCCTGTAGTTGCAGGGGTACTGGTTGTGAGAAGGGTTAATATCATCACCTCATCTAAAACTATTCAAAATAAAAAAAATCAGATTGAATACATCCTTACCACTTAAACCCAATACTAAATTGCTCATTTCAATAATTGCATTTTAAACAGGAATTATATATCTGTTTTAATGAACAGCTGCATGATTTCTGCGTTTTACAAGCTCAGCAGAGAAAGAAATAATATACTGTACGATCAGGTGAAATGCAGTCATTAAATTGTGATCCGCAATCTCATATTTCTATAGAAATTGACATAGCACTTAACTACACCAATCACCTTTATCTTGTTTACAGCAGAGATGAAACTTACATGGCTTTGTGTATCTCCTCATTTGTCAAGGCACAATAACGTGTTTTGAATCTGTAATGATTGAATATAAAAACTCAATGCATTTTCTCTCCTGAAGAGCTTGCGCTCTTAAAGAAATGTGTTAGTACAGCCAGTGTGATACTGTAATGTAAAGCATGTAACAAAGCAGTATTTTTAATTCACCCTACTTGTTTTTAAGGGAACCTAAATGTATTTTCTTGAATCCACTATATTTGCATGGTTCACAGTGAAGGATTGCAACATGAAGTAATGCAGTGTGTGGCTGCATCTTTAGATGCACTGCAGCCACAGCTCAGGTACAATGCGCACTTTTATATCAAATAGCACAATATGCACTGCAGCCAAATTGCTACAACATTGCTTAGGGCTTTGTGTTGAATGCAGTGCATCTAAAGATGCAACTATATGCAGCGCTACTTTCTCGCCCCATCCTTCACTCTGAGCCATTGATTCGCATAGTATCTATTGCTTTTGGCTATGACATAGACACCTATTATATTGCTGTAGTGCAACTACAAACCAGATAAAACCACACACAATAGTTTTCTGTTCCCACATTTAAATCTCACCCATTGCAAATAAAGAAGGGTACAGAAAGACTAACTGGATCATCTTTAAGGAAAACCGGGCGAATCCAAAAATACAGATTTATTATATGCTTTAGATTAATGCTTTATATTTAAAAAATGGAGCAGTAATCACAGTCTTATTTCTAAACATTATATGCTTTTAGTTTGCTTGGTCTTACAAATACTTTGCAAACATTATATTTTGCCACACCACTACACAGAGATATGTGTACCAAACTACAGTGTGGGTTCATAGTATAGTCTCAAATTAGAGGATGTAGAGTCTAATGCAGTAAGAGAAGTCTGAGATACTTTGGATAAACAAAGCTCTGCAGAATACAAAAGATGAAAGATCAGCCAATCTGAGGTTTTATAGCAGCGGGGAAAGCTCTTTTTATCTGACAATAAATTCTGTGTTCAGTAAAGTGATAAAATTGCAAGTTTCTGTTGTTGTAGTCAATAGAAATAATCAGTGCAGAAATATCACTTCTGAACATTGGTTTGAACATTGGTTTGTAGGTAATTTCCATGACAGTGATTTGCTCGTGGGGTAGGACATGTTTTGTGTTCTTGCTCTCTGTGGAATAAGCAGTATAATTTTCAGAACAAGGAGCCATGCTGTGAAGCAATCTGGGTATGTGTGAGAGAAAGTTTGCAGAAAGGGAAGACATTTTCTGGAACAGCCTTTCAGGAGAGGTGGTAGTTGATATACTCTAATGGGGAAAAAACATATTTGGGCGAAATGTAGACTATTCTTGCACAAGTAAACTACTAACATTAAGGGACACTGCAGTCATGGTCCCAGTGGTGTGTTTCTGCCAAGACACAGGCCTAGAGCACCATGCTGTCTGAATATGCCATGAAATAATGTGCGCTGATACATAGAAATGTCTAAATACAGTGATAAATCTATAAGTGTACCGACTCTTTCTGGCATACTGAGTATATATATATATATATATATATATATATATATATATATATTGTGGCAGAGCGCCCCCTTCTGGCGGGATCAGCGCTCTGTTTATGCAACTTTTTATGCTCTTTATGGAGGACTCTGGAGCCTTTGTATGCTTTTTACAGGCTTTAATAAGTGGTTGGCATAATATAAATAAACATAGCTTGTGGTCAGCATGAAATAAACATCTACTCAAACAGGCTTACTTACTTGCAGGAACGCCACTGACTAGCCCTGGGACCGCTAATCGGCCTGCAGGTAAAACAGTACCTTTTGTATCACAAAGGGGTGGTACCTTTAAGTCCAGTCACTTAGCTGCAATGGATCCTCTTCTGCTTGCAGCGAATGTTCTCCTTTAAATCAGGTGTAGTTACACAGCCTGATCCCACAATGGCAGCTTCACTTGCTGCTCTGGCACACTTGCTTCCCAGTCTCTGGTGCTCTCTTTCTCTGGAGCTCACTGGTGCTCGCTCGCTCGCTCTCTGGAGCTCTCTGGAGCTCTCTGGTGCTCGCTCGCTCGCTCGCTCTCTGGAGCTCTCTGGAGCTCTCTGGAGCTCTCTGGAGCTCTCTGGAGCTCTCTGGAGCTCTCTGGAGCTCTCTGGAGCTCTCTGGGTCCACACCCAGCCTGAAACCCCCCTGCTGGTTGCTTCAGGAGGCCTTTTAAAGAAACTTCCAGCTGGGCCTGATTACACCTCCAGCTTAACTCCGTAGCTCCTGGTGTAAATAATAATGTCTCAGGGATTAGTCCTCTTCCTAGCGCTGCGTCCACACTGGCCTCTGGGGGCAAACCATCACAATATATATATACACACACAAACACAGATAATCTATCATTTGGGATACAGCAAGGCAGAGGAGTAGTAGTAACTGAATGGGTTTATGGCCGCATAAAACCTAAACATGCCCCTACATGGTCCTTTAAAAGCATGTCTGTCACTGCAAGTTAGGCGGGAAGCAAGTTGTCAGTGCCCTGTAAATATTCATATTGCAACTTCTAATGCAAATATAACATGACTCGCAGCATCCTATTGGACACAGTGGTCATGAGGTGTTGGCTCTAGCACTGGGAGCTACACATGGCACAGGAGACCAATAGGAATCTGGCGGCTGCCCAGTGTGTGCATTGGGAGATGTTATATGGAGACTCACAGTTTGCTACCTTCCACTATAAGACACTCTGAAAAATTATAGAAGTCTACATGTCAACCTCGTAGAGATGAGGAGGAGTACTGAAAAAACTAGCAATAATTTATAACTTTATATAATTAGGTTAAACAAGCTTTTGTTATTTTAGATGCAACTGACGTGGGCTGTTCATTATTTTTTGGAGGGGAAATAATGGCACAAAATCAATTATTCATATCCGTTGCAAAACAAACAAACAAATGCCATATTTTGCATAAATCAAACAACTAAGATTTCCACATTAGGTAGTTTGCATAATAACTTCATTATAGCAGTGATGCATTATGGTTAATACTGTATAATATAGCACACCTATTATTTTATACATAGATTCCAGGCATAGGGTGAACCGATCTTGCATCACTTTTCTCCTGGGAGGTGCCACACAACTTGCATATAAGCAAAACACATTTTCCCTCTTGGCAAAGTGCAGAACCTTGTAATTATGCAGCTGCCACAAGACCTTCTCAAATCACACTGTGAATGATAGATATCTACAAACACAGAATGTGACAGCGGATAAGAACCACTTGGTCCAGTTAAGTCCCTTGCTTTTTTTTTTTTTTTCTGGATATGTCTGGATAGAAAATGTTAAAGGCCAGTGTAATTGCCCAACATTTTATAACTTTTCTAAGTAGCAAAAATCAGTATAAGCATATTTGTGATTTAAAAAAAACTTGATCTTTAATGAAAAAACTAAAATAGCTCCTTCCATTTTTTCTAAAATGCCTAGCTTTGGTGGCATAGTTTCCATTGACTGTGCTGTAGGGAATTCAAATTAAACGTCACCAAAATGCTATTCGTTTTTACAAGATGGAAGGAGCTACAGTCTATAGTTGGGAAATCTTTTTTTTCTTCTCCCGTTTGTCGTAAAACACTTTTTTTTAAATCATAATCAACTAAAATATGTTTATTCTGATTTTTAGTACAAAAAAGTTATGAATTAATTTTGGAGTACTACTGCATGAATCTGCCTCCCTTTCTAAAGATAACGTACTGTTTCCCAGTGCCAGTCTCCCCATAATATGATCTTTTTTTTTGACATTTTCAATGTATTTAAATGTTATAGAAATATATGAATGGATTACAGTGAAGTATTCGTATGAGTAAATGCAACCAGTAGTGAATGGGTTACTAGAGAGGGCATTGTGGCACAGATGCTCTTGGCATCCCCTGTCCCGTATTGTTTGCAAACAACAGAGGATTCGTTGGCACATGATGTAACATTTGGTGCCTGTGGATGCCAGTCCCATCTCAACCTATGGCTGGTTAGCAGTTATCTCCTGTTCGAGTTGGCAACATGCTGTGTGTGTGGGCGTCATGCCACCCCAGCAGATGCCCATGTGCATTGGCACGCAGCGTGAAATCCAGGGAATGCCTGGGCCTGGCTGGGAGAATTGAAACTTAGTATTGTTAGTACACATATTCTGGTCCCTGCAGTGAGAGAGTGTGAGGCTCGTTCCGCTGGTGTATGAGGTACAATGTAAGCTCTTGAGTACAGAGGAAAAGTGAAGGCATGCTATTTCAGGAGCTATTAAATGCACTTTGTTCTGTAGGAAAAGATGGGCTATGTCGAGAGCTCATAAAAAGGAATTGCTGGCGCACACAGTCATTGACTTGCACCTGTTCTCAAACTATATATCCTGAAAAATGAAGTGATAAACCCTGCGTTATAGCAATCGGTCACTGAAACAGGTAAAACAACACTGTCTTTGTCAACAAAAGGTAACGCTGATGTCACAGACTTTGTATTGTGTTTAAATGAGCAGGTTTTATCATTATAAAATATCTTTGCATGAAAATTGAGTAAACAAAAAAAAGAAAAATAGAGAACAAAGTAACCTTATTAGGTTAGTTATATGGACATGATAACCTACTCAGAGAGCATCCTCTTTTAGCTCACTTGTGCCCTTCACAGGGAGAAATATCCTGTAGTACAGTGCCTTGCAAAAGTATTCACCCCTTTTGCATTTTTTGTGTTTTGTTGAATCACAACCTGGAATTAACATGGATTGTTGGAGGATTTGCATCATTTAATTTACAGAACATGCCCACACTTTGAAGATGTTTTTTTATTTTTTTATTGTGAAGCATACAACAAATAGGACAAAATAACAGAAAAAGTCAATGTGCATAACTATTCACCCCCCTAAAGTCCAAAATTTGTAGAGCCACCTTTTGCGGCAATCGCAGCTCCAAGTCACTTTGGATAAGTCTCTATGAGCTTGCCACATCTTACCACTGGGATTTTTGCCCATTCCTCTTGTTTTTTGCTGAAAGTAATGGCTTTCTTCTGGCCACTCTGCCATAAAGCCCAACTCTATGGAGCGTATGACTTATTGTTGTCCTATGTACAGATACTCCAGTCTCTGCTGTGGACCCCTGTAGCTCCTCCAGGGTTACCTTAGGTCTCTGTGCTGCCTCTCTGATTAATGCCCTCCTTGCCTGGTAAATGAGTTTTGGTGGGAGGATGTCTCTTGTCAGGTTTGCTGTTGCGCCATGTTCTTCCCATTTGGTTATGATAGATTTGATGGTGCTCCTGGGGATCATCAAAGCTTTTAGATATTTTTTTATAACTTAACCCTGACTTGTACTTCTCCACATTACCCGTACTTGTTTGGAGAGTTCCTTGGTCTTCATGGCAGTGTTTGGTTAGTGGTGCCTCTTGCCTAGGTGTTGCAGCCTTTGGGGGCTTTCAAAAAAGGTGTGTATATGTAATGGCAGATCATATGACACTTAGATTGCACACAGGTGGACATCATTTCACTAATTATGTGACTTCTGAAGGTAATTGGTTGCACCGAAGCTTTTTATGGGCTTCATAACAAAGGGGGTGAATACATACGCACATGCCAATTATCTGTTTTCTATTTCTAAAAAATTGATTCAGATTAACAAAACTTTGAACTTAAGGCTGTAATGTAACAAAATAGGTAAAAAGTCAAGGGGGTGAATACTTTTGCAAGGCACTGTATACCAGTCTCACCTAATAGAGTGATCCAGCCCTGAAATACCACGCATTTCTGCCCTGAACAGCAAACCCCAGATTTACATTTCGGCTGTAAGTGGGACTCCTAATTGGGGTGTAGCTAGGGGGATGGCAGGGGCTGGCGGATCTTCTAGCTGAACTCCCTAAGGCACAGTGAACAAGGAGTCCACATCTTAGGGAGACTAAGGCTCAACATTATGTGTAGCAAATGTTAGAATTGTTCTTTTAATGCATGCGCAAACTGCTTTTGCTGAAAAGTAAGATCTCCATACAAAAGTGATTAGGCTGCATCATGTATGGCCAATCTGTCTAGCGGGATGTATAAAATGTTTCCATAACTATGTAAATCTAGTGCACACACAATTATTATTGGATATCCTGTTGTAGAGCTGCATTTCAATAGCTTTAAAAGAACATTTTTTACTTTTGCTGCAATTATTTGGTTTACAAAAAAAAAAACAATTAACTCTATGTAAAAATATTCAACATCACTGTAAGTACACTATATAATCGTTCAAATGAAAAATAAACAAAAGTAGCAATGAGTCAGAGAAAGTTTGCAAGAAGGAAATGAAAGAATAAAGCATGTGCAGTTGTATTGTGCATAATGTTGAAACACACTTCTTATTTAAACTCTGCAGTCCATAGCAGCCAAACCTTCAAACACTTTGGTGTAAAGTAATTCATAAAGGCTGACACATGCTCCATTTGTCTGTAACCCCAGAGACTCGATGCATTACCAATTCTTTACTTGCAGGCATTGACTGTTTCCAGACTGCTCTTAGTATGTGTGGGATGACTTTCATCTCACATCTTGGGGCATTGTCTAGGACTGCCCAATAAAACTGTAATAGGATCTATTGAGAATTGGAAATCTGAGAAAAATATATATTCACATGCTTACTGTATCTGTAAATACTGAGATGGGGGAAGAGTGGAAATGAATGACACAGGTCGGCTTCATAAGCATCTCCCTAACACTGAAACACTCAGCCTTATTAAATTGCGATTTGGCAAATTTAAAAGGGCTCTATTTAAGCACAGAGCATATTTTTTACAGAAGTTTTTAGTTAGTGAAGACCTTGCTTTTGGATAGAAGTTCACTAACTAAAAACTTCTGTAAAAAATATGCTCTGTGCTTAAATAGAGCCCTTTTAAATTTGCCGAATCGCAATTTAATAAGGCTGACTGTTTCCTTGCTGTTTTACACAGTGCTAGTAATAAAGGATGTTTAACCATTATGTTCTAATAACTGTACAGAATGGGATCTTTGAAGGCCTACCTTAAATGATGGCTCAGATTTCTTGAGAAGACTCCTTTTCTAACTTTACTCTTTCCCCATATCCTGTAAAATCTGCTTGCAAGATTAAGATTATTGCCTTGGCTTTTGCCTTCCCCTTGAGCATGTACATTCATATTGTGTTTAGGTGATTAAATACTGTGAGACCTGAATAATTTTACACAATATTTAAAGAACCTCTCTCAAAAAGTTTGATACAGTAGACTCTCAGTTAACTAGAACTCAAGCAACCAGAAAAAGAAAAAAATGAATACTGTACTTTAAATAAAAATGACTTTTATACGGGCTCAACAAATGCCAGGAGCCAACAGCCCTCACTGACAAATATACTTAGCAGAGCATCCTATGTGCAGCTGATCTAGGCCTCATCACATATAATAGTTGTCAAACTGCGATTCGTAGTCACGCACAAAAGTCTTCCGAGCTCGGAGTACTTAGCCGATGAGCACCGAAGGCGAGCAGTTGAGGCATTGAAACTCGGAGCACTTAAGCCATGAGCGCCAAAGGGGGGGGGGGGGGGGCAACCAGGACGTCTTGGATTGAGGTTGCACATGAATTTAAGTTAAATTTGCAGAGTTTCGGCACTCTAACATCGGCTAAGCGAGGAAAAAAAAGGCGTCCGAAAAAAATGAAAAAGAGGCTACACAACCCCGAACCGAGCAAAACACCACCAGGCACGTGCAACTTTTACCCAGGAACGTACGAGGTACAAAATACACTATTAGAAAGGACGGAAAATGCTCGCAAGCCATGCAATACATAGACAATCGCCGCTATTTTCCAACACTAACTTACAACTAATAACATTACGAAACTAAAATGGCGCTTTACACGACTAAACAAACGGTTTGGCCTTGCGCACGCAGCCTATTTATACTGAACAATTGGCACATTGCTGACACTTTCTCCTCAGGGCAGTAACAGTCCAAATGTACATTGTATGCTGCAGGAAAATAAAAAGAGATTGTTAGCTCTTCAGGATATTGATTGCTGGATATATTAATTGGAAATAGGTAAAGTATATTAATTTATTAATTATTATTTAAAAATATATATACAAAAAAAAAACGCTAAATAGCATATTTTACACTGCTGTTCTTTCCTAATACATTTATTTATTCCTAATTAATTATTAATGTACATTAATTTAATAATTAGTCATTAGTAATGGAAAATAAAAATGTATACTTTCCACTGTACTAAACATTTTTTACATTTTACACTGCACTTATATATCTGGACTACTGCTCATTGGCTGCCAGCGATATAACTCTTAAAGCAGTTACATATTTAAATCACTTTATTATGCTCTGAGACCTGAACACATTTTCTAATTTACACTGCACTAAACAAATTGTATTTTTAACACTGTACATATATATCTTTCTTTGCGATCAGCACAGAAGATGATCCTTGCAAAGCACAAAACTTGATGGACACGAGGGGAGAGGCTCGCATTGAGCGCTAAAGGTGCTCAGAGGAGCAAAAGTACACAAGGGGAGAGGCTCGCAAGGAGCGCCGAAGGTCCTCAGAGGAGCAAATGCTTTACATTGCATGGCAACAGTATTGCCATGGCTTAAAATTGTATTGCCCCGTCATTTTTGACGGGCAAGTCGCTAGTTTAATAATAACTCTCATTAACCAGAAACTACATTTATCCAACATCTACCAATCCCAGTGGGTGCCGGATAATGGAGTGTCTACTGTATATGTATAAACCATCAATTGGAAACAGTTTAAGAGAAAATCTTAATTTTTGATAGATTCTTATAGTGTATGGAAGTTGTCATAATGGTAATGCTCCATGTTCAAGGTATGAGGGAGCAGGGTAAGCATGACATGCAAGTTTAATTGCTACTGCCTGCTTCTGAGCGTGTGCAGGGGAGAAGGAAATTGTCAAATGCTAAAATATCATCTTAAATATTCGATTGGCAACAAATCCTCCTCCCTCTACTAATAATAGATAGAATTATTAGCAAGGTATACAACCTGAGACTCTGCGTTTTAGGGAGATCCAATATGATTGTCTCTAAAATTTTGATCACGCTCAGATCTTGCATAAACTGTAATGCTGTATGTTTAAGAATCAAACCACAGTGATTATTAAGTTGTGTGTAAAACCCGAGATCAGTCCAGACATGGGACAGATTTTAAGCCTAGGGCTTCTTTTAATAAGTCAATAACCCCTCAAGTGTAGTGCTGTATCAATAATCCAATCTCGGCATATTTGAATCAACTAAATTTACCCTTTGATATAATTATAATAATAAAAAAAAAAGTCTACCAGCATGGGTTGATACTCACAGTTGGTTCTAGATTTTGAGTTCTTTGAATGGAATATATCATAAAAAAAAAGGAAAAAAAAAATACAAAATCAGTAGCTTCCCTTTGGCCATTAGGATTACATTGTGTGATTACAATATAACCCTAATAACCATTGTTATGGATTGAAATCAAATGTATACTTTGTTAGAGCAATCTTTTACTTCAATGAGAACAGGAGTCATATTTTAATATCTACTATTTTGAAGAACTACACTAGCCTTTAATTTATCTATTATATGCAATTATGGTGCAACTTTCTGGGGTGGGCAGAGACTTTGAATGGGGCGCTTCTAATTCTGTAGGACAGCTAAAATGACCAGTCCTAATGGAACACTTGTGTAACGGGCAGGATCAGCACAGAAGATATGCCTTATCTGTAATTCAAATCAATATTTATATGAATTATTAGAGGGGGCTTATAGAAAGTGGTTATACATTTGAATTGTAAAGGCGATATAAGGCTCAGTGCACTTATAGGAGCAGTAAGCCTAGTTCGTATCATATCCCCCTCAGCGCTCAATATCCCTTTTTAAGAATTCATATCCTAAGTTTTACACAACTGTCAGCTTGCCATAAAAGAAAACTCTCTATTCCTAATGTATACACATGTCCCCATAGATTTTAGAGTCTCGCTCGCACAGCGGCAGAAAAAATAATTCCTAGCGAAGCTCATAAAACCACAGCTGCCTGCAACCCCCGAATATCTCTCCAAGTCGAGCTCTGCCTAATACCTCATCCACAACTATTTACATAATTTATATAGCTGCTCCAAATGCACAGGCCGCCCGCCACCACGGAGAGTGGCTCCCGTTGGGGAGAGAAAATATGCTTTTAGATAGAAATGTGTCAGACTATCTAAAGCAAACTCTCTTAGCTCGGGGACACTAGCTCTAAAAGGTAATTTGTAACCCTTTGATAGAAAAACGCTACCCTGCTTTTTTTTTAGTCTGTCACACTCCATGTTCTAACAGGATATTCTCAGTCCTAATGGGAAAAGTACTGCAAATGCTTTTAGATATTACTGCCATTATGTGTATGACTATATATTTATATATGTCTCTACAAAATGTGCTATTTCACTGTCTTTTTTCCCTTTTACCACCTATATATTTAGCATTCCATGTACTTTTTCGTTGTGATATGTGGAGGAAAATTTGTTTGCCATAATTTTTCTCTGGATCTGGATTTTACCTGTTTCTTTTAATGAATGGTTATATTTGCATAGTGAGATATATTTGATATCAGATAAGAAACAAAAAAGGCTCATCTGATCTCTTCATTCTATCTACCTAAAAGTTTGGATAGATTAAAGGCATTTCTAAGTTTCCTGGATTATGAATGCATCTGATAGAGGAGAATCAGTATTTTAACATGAAACATACCAAAATAAACATTAACAAACTTACCCTGATGTTTGCTAAATCTCTTGAGTTTGCAAACAGTAGTTTTTGTGAATTAACACCCCTGAAAATCACTGCTAAAACTAGCATAACATTCACAATTTGTTTTGGCCAGTCACAGCTATACATTGTAATACAATGTAACAATCAGTGATGGCAGTTTGTGCAGGAAGGAATCATATGCAGTCCCCCTTTAGAAGGAAGCACGAGGAGCCAGACACTGTGCTGTTAATTTCCGCATTGAGCTGCTGCTGGCTTGAAGGTTAGTAAAGGGTTAAAATCCATATTTGGATACAGGGTTCCTATTGGTAGGTACACTGTGCCTATGTAGGCAGCTCTGGGGGTGTGGAAAACAAGTTTTTTATTTTTAAATAAAATGAAATCGAATTGCTCCATGTAATGTGTGTTTTTGATATAAGCAGCATGTGTTAGATTAGAAAAAGGTAAAGACAGGGGCCCTCATTCAATTGCAATTTGGCCAATTGAATAGGGCTCTAAATAAGCACAGAGCATATATTTTTTAAAGAAGTTTTTAATTAGTAAGCATCTATCCAAAAGCAAGATTTTCACTAACTAAAAACTACTTTAAAAAAACATATGCTATGTGCTTATTTAGAGCCCTATTCAATTCGCCAAATTGCAATTGAATGAGGGCCAGGGAATCTTAGATATGCCTTTAAGTTTTAGGATAGACTTATCCCAGGTGTTCTTAAATTCCTAAAACCGTGTTTGACCCTACGATTTCCATTGGAAGGATTCTCAACTTATCTGTAAAGTAATCCTTTGAAATTCAAACCATGACCCCTTGTTCTTACATTACTCTTTATCTGGAAGTCACTTTCATTCTAAACTTCATTAAAGCCATTAATATATGTGAAGGTTTCTGTCCTATCACCCCTCTCACTTCTGTCCTCTAAACTATACATATTGGGGTACATGAACTCTTTCCTTATAATTCCTCTTATAATACAACCAATAATTTTAATGGCCACTGCAGTGCTATATGTAAAATATACTATGTGGTATTGATAACAGGTGTAAGGTTTTACAAAGTAAAAAATTATAATACAGACTTTAGTTTATTGCCTATACTATTCAATTATAATGCCACGGAAAAAGTTAAGAAGAGATGTTAAATACAGAGAAAATTCTGTGTGCTACAATGAAGATGTGGCAATTAAAATGTTCATTCTTTCAGTAGTAATCACAATAGTTTACACAGACACACTTTGCTGAGAAAGCACCTGAAATGTACCTCATTCAATATATATATACCGTATATATACCGTATATATATATATATATAGTAAGATTGAAATGTAGTATTGTTTTGCTGTCAATCAGCCTTTCTTATTCACCCCCAAACTGACATACATCTATTTATTATCTTTTGTTAATGAATGATCATTACTGATAAACCCCTGAGGCACTGGATCCATTGTCTTAAGTGCAGTCACCTGTACATTGAGCATATTTAGTCTCTCTTTATGCAGTTGACTTCACTGAACATGTTGTCCATGATCAATTCTAGTTATTCAAATAGGTTTGCTATAAGTACCATACTCCATTGTACTTTTAAACAGTTTAAACCAGGGATGTTTCACATTTTTACAAGCAATGAGATGACCCTCCTCATTTTTCACACTGGATAAAGCAACTGTAAATGTCCATAGAAAGTATAATGTTTCCTTGTTGCACATGAATTAACATATTGTAAATGTTTGAAAGTGTATTTTCGTTATGAAAAAAAATATCCCAGCGCTAAATAAACTGATTTGAGGCTAAATGAACACATCTGTGTTTTTAAATGATATTTTCTGACTAAAAATTTAATTTGGTGCTATAATGTTTTAATGTTAGTTAATGGTGACCTAAAAAGTAGGTTTAACATTTCAATCACTTACACTGGCTCTTTAAATCAATTGCTTGCCATGTATTGGATGGAAGAGTCACTCCATGCAAATGTTTTTGACTTCCATCCAGTACATGGCACTTAATGCAAATGATTGAGGCTTCCACATAATGAGTAATACTCATTACAAATATTTGAAAGCAATATCCAATAGATGATGCTCACTATCCAATGAGGGCCTTATAATTAGGGAGTCCGCTTCCAACTGAGTAAGCTGTCTTTTAGTGAGTGATACATACCCAAATCGGTATTGAGTGATAGGCAATCTAATTGAGCAAGACTAAATGTAATAACAGGATATTTATTCCAAATCAGTGGATCTTCCTGCTCGGAAACTTTAATTGGTGCGCCTTCCTCTCTAATTTTCAGGGCTTAGTGGAGCTACCCATTCTTTATAGGCACCTGTAACATACTGTATACTATAGGTTCATTTAAAAAAGAGTTCATGAGGAATCTGGCAGCAGCACCTTGTAACAAGGGATCGCTGCAAGCTGTATCTTTACTGCCAAGCGTACTAAAGCAAGAAGTGTTTTACATTGTATATAATGAAAGATGATAACAGGTGGGTAGAGTCCTGTGCGTTCCCGTTATACACTATAATTAAACTGATTATAATAATTAGCACTGACTCTAATTTCCATCTACTTTTATATTCTGCCTTTAAAAGCATCCCAATATTCTGCTGTTTTTTTTTTTTAATTGGGTTCCAAAATAGTATTTTTCTAGGCACGGGGAAAAAAAAGCCTACTTTACAGAAAATGAGCATTTATCAATTCTGATTCCAGCCTGACATGTCCATTAAACACAGCTGCTTAATTGGAGAACGGCAAATTTGGGTCTACATGAAATCTTTCACCTTTTCCTGAAAAGTCAGATGTGATACAATTTGCATATGATTAATATTTGGATTTTATTAACCCCTTCCTTACAAGGCAGTACCCTCAGAATCCAAAAGTTCCTGTAATGGGAATACTCAGAATGTATTGCTTTACATTTGAATAAGTAATTTTTTTTCTTTTCAGGAAGTAAATAACTTTACCACCCCCCCCAAAAAAATAAAACACATATTACATATGTCACATATTTACAATATGCTGAAGTAGTGGGAAAAATATTTTAGAAATGGAAAGGCAATTCATTTATTAATACTTGTATGCAATTATCCTGCAGTGGGAGCTACGTTTTATGTCTGCTGATCTTGATCTTCAAGTGGGAGTTTTCTAGTGCTTCAGTCGAAATGTGGCAAATCTAATTGTCAGTGCTCTATTAAGACTAATGGGAATCTCATTAGTTTAAAAGGCTGTTGAGACCTAGCACAGTCAAACTGCTTACAAGGCAATGGCTACCCAAAGAAAATGGTAGATGCATAAACAAATGAATACATTAAAAGCTGCGTTAATTGTTTCATCATGTCTAAAAACATTTTTTGCCCGTTATTTAGTCTTTTTCTACAAAAATGCATAGTGTATAAATGTGTCTACATTAGTTCCTAAATGTAATATGACAAGACTGAATTACTCTATATCAGGGGTTCTCAAAATGGTCTGTGGGCCATGACAGAGCTTAAATAAGAGAGTCGCCCAAGACTTTCAGCAATTTTAAAGTGCACCTAGAAAAAATATTGATTAGCTTTGTTTCTAATTATGAACTTCTGCACTGTATATATGTATCTATGTTAAAGACCTTTCATTGTCAGACGGAAACACTTGGGTGCCCCTGATGGGAAACCTCCCCATCTCTTTTTACTGTGGTTATCAATAAACCCAAGAGTTATTAATAAAGCCACACTTTTCTGTTTACAGATGAGGCTAAAAAGGATATTGATTCAGTATTCAGATCAATATAAACTGGACCTTGGCAATTCAAAATATTTCTCATTAAACGTTGAGCATATAACTAGTTATTCACCACCTTGAAAAATGCTGCTGCTGACTAAACTGGGATTCAAATATTCCCTCTGGTGCTTCCCTTCCATTACACAATACTAAGAAAAAAGGCTTGCCCTCACTATAGACTTGGCACTCTTCTATATATCAGGCCTGGGCTACAAAAAGCATACCTCCTCTCTACAAGTAAAATATCATAGTAGTTCATGAAAAACTAGTTTGTGAAATATGTAATAAAACTACCATTCAATGTAAGCTACAGGAGGTCCCTATGAAACCACATGGCACCCTAACTTCAACCATAGAAGTCCTTATTGACCCCCAAGGAACCTATCTCCTCATTCTGTATCCCCATGGTGCTTAACCGTACCTGAAAAATCATTACAGAATTTACATTTTTATTGTATAGAGTATTTTAAGCTGAGGCCCAGTTCCACGGGCCAAATATGAAGACCAAGGGCTTTAATCAAGCAAGAAGTGGATAGATTCTTCAGTCAACATGGAAGTGCCCACTTATACAAGGCTGAAGAGTGGTCGAAGGTTGTTGCTGGAGGGTCTTCAAAGTGGAGGGTGAGAATAATTCCCCCCCGTAGGTGTCGTTTTTGTTTTGTAGTCTTTTTTCTGAAACTAATTAAATACATTTTTTTTGTTTTTGTTTTAGTCTTTGTTCATTTTCTGTAATTTTTAAAGAGTAGTGTTTGAGATTATGATGGGTATATAGGGTTCATAAGGTGGCATGTGGGTCAATAGGGACGCCTGTGTTAAGGTTGTTAAGTCTGGGTGCCATGGGGTTTAGATATAGTATGCCATTAGTGTTCATAGGAACCCTTCTGGAATAGGAGTTAATTGTAGGTGCCATGGGGGTCCATAAGGAGCCCTGTATATAGGAGTTAATTTTAGGTGCAATGTGGCTCCACAGGGACCTCCATGGTTATAGTTTGGTATTGATCCCCATGGTAACTGAGGTAATATGAGGTGTCATGGAGATCCAAAAGGACCCCCAAAGTTATAATTTAGTGTGTCATATGCAGAGGAGTAGTGTGTCATTGGTGGAGGGGTCATAAAACCCTTGCATTTCATGGGTGAGGATTAGATAGAGAGTGTTTCATGGTGTGCTCAGCATGAGGGAATATCTGGCTAATTTCATGGACTCTGCAGCCACTTCGCCATTCTTTGGTAAGGGAGAGTCTCTGTATTTTATTTAGTTTAGTTGTGTCAGACAGCTGCTCCTCCTCTCAATCTTGAGGAGCCTACTCCTATATTTTGCCTCACATTTGATTGTTTGGGAGCCCAGTGTCCCAGAGGAAAAAGGCCAGGGACCTCATTGTCAACCCGCTCCTGGCATTAGCCAAGATGGCTATTTATAAGTCCAGGAAGCAGTGTGAAGCAGGGTAGGTTCCACTGTGAAGCCATGTTTCGGTCACTGGTGCGCTCCCACATATGGGCTTTGTCCATTGGTCGGTAGATTTTCTATATTTACTAGTATAACTTCAAATTAATAAATATTTTTTTACTCTTCAGTATAATTTGTGAGACATCTAGCATTGCTGTTGCTTGTACGATATCACTTTTCCTAACTTGTAGGACTACCCATCTGTTGGTGAACTGAAAATGAAATCAGTTGAAATTATAATGACTGGAATCCATACAGGACTCCACATTCTCATCTGATTTTACTGCACATAAAATGGTTTTGAACGACTACTCAGGACAATTTTTTTCTAAATGGTGTTTTGAATAACTAAACTTGACAATGGGAAACATATTTGTAGAAATCAAAAATGGTAAGCACAGTCTTAATGTTTTTATAATTTATATGCAATTTTCCTTACTGCAGGCTTACATTTTCTTTCATGAGCCTGCTTATGGCAAGTTCTATCTAATCATGGTATCTAAACATGGTATGTCCTTGTAAACAAATTAGTTTTGCATTTGTGGTAATGAGAAGGCTGAGATATACATGTCTGTTCAAGACGGAGTGCATTGGGGCCCACATTAAATGTATCTGAAGGGGATATGTTTGCCCCCTCAGCATTTTGTTGTTCCTGAACTAAAATCAGTCAAAAAATATGAGGCATCTAAACTAATTTACAAACTAGGGGCCTCATTCAATTGCGATTCGGCCAATTGAATAGGGCTCTATATAAGCACACAGCATATTTTCTTTACAGATGTTTTCAGTTAGTGAACTTCTATCCAAAAGCAAGGTCTTCACTAACTAGAAACTTCTGTAAAGAAAATATGCTATGTGCTTATATAGAGCCCTATTCAATTGGCCAAATTGCAATTGAATGAAGGCCATTGTGATGTTTTATTTTTATATTTATTTTTAATTTTTATCTTGCCTGAGTACAGCTGGAAGAATTAGTGACTCAATCCTATTAATTTACTAATTTGTGCTTACTCTGGAATAATCCTAGTTCTCTGTGATAAACTTGCCGCAGTATCTATTTCCTAAAGGAATATAATTTTTTTTTTTTAAACTAAAATTTATGCATTTAGAAAAAAGTTTAAGAAAACAATCTTTGTATTTCTGTGTAAGTTTGAACGTCTAAAAAGAGATAATAATTTCCCCTCGGTATGTATGAATTTGAAAGCTGATGTTTAGTAGAATGTTATTAAAATATACATTTATCCTTCAGAAAGCCTGTGAAATTCTGATTAGTGTTTATTTTCTCATGTGTCTGCGTCTCAGGCTTTCTGTAGCAGGTGAGGCTGAATGAATTTCAGCTTGATTAGGATGAAAGAATATCTCTATAAGAAGCCTCTTCGTCTGGCTGGGTGTATGTGGATAATTTACTATAATGTTCCAGGTGTTTGAAGAGCTGACGGTGCATGGCGGATATGCTTATGTGAAGATGAGCATTCTGGGAAGCGAGAGTGGCAGCTGTGAAGAGAATCCAGAAAACTAACCTATTGACGCGTGTGTCAGCAAAATTAACTCCTTGCTAGCCTAAGTTCTTATATATTTTGTTGAAAGAATATTGCTCTCTTTTACTGGCATTTATTCAGTTATTCAATAATAAAAATTACTGGGCCATATGTACTACAGTATTGGTGATGGCAAGTTCAAGTAAGCCCCGTATTACAACCCAGAAATGCAGATGTTCTTCAAGAGTTCTATAATGCTTGACTTGTCCGTTTATTGGTCTCATTGAATCACCACTGATCGTTAGTTAAACCTAGTAATTCACAATAAAAAAAGTACAATTTATTTATATATATATATATATATATATATATATATATATATATATATATATATATATTAAATAAATAGTACATCTGTGTTAATATTTGAATGTCTAAAGCAAGTTAAAAAACCTGCTTCCAGCTCAGAGTTCCGAGAAAAACAGTTATTACACTGCATTCTGGGAAGCTGAGCTGGGACACACAAATATGTCCACAAATGCCTCGCTCTTCAATCCGTAGCCATTATCAAACATGGCTTCCTTTAAGCTTATGCATGCTGTATTACACAGTTTTAATGCAAAGCCAATGTTGGAATAAACACAGGCTGAGTATCCAATCCATGTACATCTGTTTCAAGCTTACTGGCTATCATCAGCATGGAGCGGGATCTCAGCGTGTGTGGTGGACTTTAGGAGTAGGTAGTTCACCACAACAATCATTTATAATATGGTGGGCAAAAGAGCTATAGAAGCCCTCCACTGTGCAGAAGTACAGTAAATAAATAGTACATCTGTGTTCACATTTGAATGTCTAAAACAAGTTAAAAAAACCTGCTTCCAGATCAGAGTTCCGATATAAAAAATATATATATTTTTTCTTTCTTTTGTTTTTCATATATATAATATGGGGAGTTAAACCAAATGTATCACATTTAGTTACTAGTAATTCATAGTAAGAAAGACACATATACTGTATACAATTGTTTTACTATTTATTTGCGGTTGAATTTGGTTTACAATAGCTTACAATCTTCAGGTCCATTTTTTAGCAAAGAAAACAGACTATTTTGTATAGCATGCCTTAAAGCACCATTATTAATGTTATATTTTTTAATGTGCAAAGTGTTCTCCTATATTTAATGTGATTTTAATTCCTACATAAATGGTAGCAGCATGATTCTTTCAGAGGAGGGTGTTTTTTATTCTTGTTTAAAACCAAAATGAAAAAGCTATATAGAATACAGGCCTAATAAAAACAGCAGACATTAATTTTTTTTGTAGTGGAAATACAGTATGAGCAGTTGAGATTGATATTGTTTATATAAAGATACATTTTAATCAGTGCCACTATTTTTTAATCCACCATTGGTAATACCCCTTTAACATTTATTCTAAGGCCAATTAAACCCATGATGAAATGATCCTGTCTCTCTGGCCATAACAACACATGTCCTTTGATTTAGATCAAGCAAATGTCTCCCGCGAGGACTATTGGTTTTACTGTGAGACATGTCCTGTGCGAATTAGGTTTATAGGGAAATGTTAAGTAGAGCAGCTCATGAGCACGTCCTGTCTGTGAGTACTGACATAAAGTGAGGAAATTTTCTGTAACTAGCTGTAATGAATTTCATCTGTATCTCATGGAGGAGACGAGGGATGATAAGATGGAAACACAATGGATTAGTATAAATGGTCACTGTCATATATTGGATGATGATGTGCAAATGAAACATTACATGCTGACATTGCCTTTATTTGTACATTTTCCCAATCTAAAAGATGGAAATAGTGAGAACTATTTTTTTAACTATGAATGTGGTCCTTTTATTATGCTTATCAGAATGATATGAATCATTATGGTGTTAAATCCTGGTTGTGCAAGGGATCTTTCACAAAAATATTGTGCAGAATACCTTGTGGTTGGATCTTTCAATGTTAAAGGGCCACATGTTCAGTGCAATTTTGACCACACGATTGTAAAGATTCCCTAAAAGCATTTTGAAATACTTTTTGAATTTTTGAAATGCATTTTCCCCTCAGAGGTTAATACATTAAATCTCTTTTTAAATGAGTACCTGGCTGTCCCCAGACAGACCCACAGCAACAGCTCCATGCAGTGAACATAAGCAAATTCATCTGTGCAGAAAAATAAATGCACAGATAGTACAGTTGTGGGTTATAAATAGGACAGTTGTGGGTTAACATCTCCTGATGCATTCCTAGTTCAGATAAAAACTATGAGCCTCATTCAATTCAATGTCTGCAAATGAGTTGCGTGCTCTCGTTCGTCTCCGATTGCGATGCTATTCAATTGGCCAGTACCACAAATTAGGGGCCGATAGGTAAAATCGGAACACCATGCCGTCGGACGTAGCATTTCCGGGCTTGAACACATTAGGGGAGCAAGCCCATAACTCCCCATGCAGAAAGAGCCAATCGAAACAGAGATCGTCATTGTGACCAATGTAATCCAGCCTTTGAAATCCAACCACCATTTGTTAAAGTCCTACGACCTTCAATTACGAGTTACGGGCTTGGAGGTAAATGAAGCCCGTAGGACTTTGGACGTAAATTTAACATGAAATAAAGTATTTTATTCTGGCGATTTGCGAGCTTGAGAATGGTGTGCTGTTAATTCTAAGAACTAACATCACTTTCCCTTTTAATTAAAGTTCATTAGAGTGTTTATATATGAATTTACAAAGCTCCGATTTTTCATTAAGTCCTTTGCGAGACCTCCTTGGTACCAGTAACCTGTGGTTCAATGTTTGCTATTTGCGGGCTTGACGGAGTGGTTAGCGATGGGGGAGTCAGAGCAATTGAATATCGATTTGCGATTTTAGCATTGCGACAGTGAAATATAAGGCTTGGAGGGCATTAACTTGCAAAATAACTTGCTGGCTCCATTTTCAACCCCAGATCTCCTGAAAGCCTCAATTGAATGAGACTCTATAAATCTTTGTCTTCACAGTTAACATCATGGTTCTGCATATCTTATTAATTACAGAACAGTCAGGAAACAGGATATAGTGTGTTTGTAAACATACAATCTTGTGCTCTTTCACACTATGAAGAGCACTTACAGTGAGGTAAAAAGACAGATAAAAAGCTACATCATTCAATACTAGTGTGACTGCTATGAAATCACCAAGTTCAATTAATGGTTACCATTTTTCGGCTTCTGATATTGTGATTGCTCCCCTTCTGGATCGCTTTCTTATCGTGGTGAAGGGGCTTGTATACTTCAATAAAGCTGTGGCCACAGCAGAGAAATCAGACAAATCGCGGTGCACTGGACAAGGAACTGGCGACTCACTATCTTGACGAGAAAACCTTATGGATAGGCACAACCAAGACACAAGATGTGCCTGGGGTACAGCATCCATAGCATTACGGAGAGTCAGACATGACGGAACGACTAAAAAACAACAACACTGTGATTGCTAGTTGGGCAGCTGTAGACGAGCAACTCAATATTTTAGACGATAACAAGTGTTTGAGTACTGACAATATGAGTGTGTCCTTGGACAAATGAATAGGAGAACAAGGGTTTTACTCTCTAAAGATAATAATGCACTGCAGATTCTCCAGGGTGTGGAATGGTTAATGTTTCTGTCCTGTGGTAATAAAAAGGAACAGAATAAAATATTCAATACTTTAATACTTTAAACATACATTATGTCTATATTTAAAAGATTTTATTGACAAGAGTCTATGACCAGAACCATGTGGTGACCGGTAGGAGGAGAGAGATGTGATATTATTATGAATTTTGTGCAGCAGCCCTGATGTTTCCCTGTGTTAGAATTAAGCAGATAATTTAGTTGCATTGTATCTTTCTGTCAATCAGGCAGAGCTGAAAGCATTTGAAATCACATTGATTTGAGCCTGGGTATTGGAGCTTCCTGTTTCAAAAAGAAACACCAAGATTAATATAGCGGCAATGTGGCTTCCTTTTCTAAAGAAAACATTCACAGCTTTAATGTTCTTAATTTAGGAAGAATGTCTAAAAAAAACCAACACATTTCAATTGTGTTTGGAGTCATATTTTGTTTTCTTGTATTTTGTTGAGCACATTAAAAATAATGAAGGTAATGTTCTATTTTACTAAAACCCATACTATGTTGTTTATTAAAAAATACATTAATAAAATTATTTTACAAGTGTTCTATAATGCTTCAAATTTTTTGTTGTTGCTTGAAACCAAGCTGATGTGTCAGCCAATCAGATGATGCATCAGATGAGTTATGCAACATTGGTGATCTAATATTTGATTAAATTAAGCAGAGGCTGGCTTGGACTTTGAGTGACAGCTTTCTAATGTGACATTTACATATTACAGGACATATTTTAATTAAAATGTGTAAATACGATATACCATATATTCTCGAGTATAAGCCGAGCCTAGTATAAGCCGAGGCACCTATTTTACCACAAAATACTGGGTAAAATTAGTGACTCGAGTATAAGCCGAGGGTGGGAAATGCGCTGCCCCCTGTGTCCCCCCTCTCTCCCCCGTGTCTCTTCTCCCCTCTCCCTTCCCTGTGTCTCTTCCCCCCTCCCTTATCACTCTCCTTAACCCCCCTCCTCATTCTCAACCTCCCTCCTTAACCCCACTCCTCATCCTCAACCTCCCTCCTCATCCTCAAACCCCCCATCCTCAACCCCCTCCTCAACCTCAACCCCCCTCCTCATCCTCAACCTCCCTCCTCATCCTCAACCCCCCCATCCTCAACCCCCTCCTCAACCTCAACCCCCCTCCTCATCCTTAACCTCCCTCCTCCTCCTCAACCCCCTCCTCAACCTCAACCTCCCTCCTCATCCTCAACCCCCCATCCTCATCCTGTACCCCCCCATCCTCAACCCCCTCCTCAACCCCCTCAACCCCCCTCCTCAACATCAGCCCCATCCTCAACCCCCCATCCTCAACCCGCCAATCCTCAACCCCCCTTCCTCACCCCCCCTTAACCTCACCCCCCCTTCTCAACCTCAACCTCCCTCCTCCTCATCAACCCCCTCCGGCACCCGGTATATGCTAATGACGCAGTGTGCATGTGACGTCACATGCGTGCCGGGGTCAAGACGGAGCAGAGGCCGGAGAAGAAGCAGGTAAGTGAGGGGGAGGTATTTAGAGGGGAGTCAGTGAGGAGGGGGTTGATGAGGAGGAGGGGGGTTGATGAGGAGGATGGGGGTTGAGGATGAGGAGGAGGGGGAGGGAAAGAGACACAGGGGGGTAGAGAAACACAGGGGGGGTAGAGAGACACTGGTGGTTAGTGAGACACAGGGGGGTTAGAGAGACACGGGGGGGGGTTAGAGAGACATGGGGGGAGTGACTCGAGTATAAACTGAGGGGGCCCTTTTTAGCCTTAAAAAACGGGCTGAAAAACTCAGCTTATACTCGAGTATATACGGTACTCATTATTATTACAGGTACGACACTGTTAATATTATTGGGCAAGTTTTGGTTGAACAAAAGTCTTCAACTTCTTCCCAAATCAAACCAGAAACAGAATCAAAAATAGAGTCCTAAAGCAAAAAAACTAACAGATGCATAAGCACTGTTTATAGATGTTATGTCACAAAAACCTACAGGCTTCGGCAGAGCTGTCCACAGCTCTTCTTTCTCTTTCTGGCAAGTAATCTTGCATGATGCACAATGCCAGCTGCCAGGAACAGGCAAACAAACAAGATTATTATTAAATCCCTGGACAATGCAGGTTACTTTATAACCTCAATATTACTACTTTCATTTAATGTTAGATTACTGTGGCTTTAAAGGCATATTAAAGTGAGGTAGGTTATTAATGCATCCTGTAGAGGGGAATTAGTAGTGTAGGATTACATGTATTTGCATTAACTATCTTTTTTTTTAGCTTTGCATTAAAAAAAATGTTGCAGGTGATGTTTACACCCCCAGGATTGAGCTAGACTTCTCAGGGTACGATTTCCTAAAAGTGTACCCTGTCCAGGTGAGCATGTCAGCTTTGCAGCAGATCAGCAATGCTTTATGCAGCCAGCATAGATGACTACTACACCTGGTCCTTAAAGGACCGTAAATCGACATTCGAGTAAAAATGCTTGAGCAGTTACACGGTTCTTCTTTAGACAAACACCCTCTTCTTGAATTGTACTGCAACCAAACATCTCAGCTTCTTCTTCCTATTCTAATTTGTCTTTTAGGCAAATGAGCATTTATGCTTGATTTATGGTCCTGCAATGACCTACAACGTTTGAGGTCTGTGCATGGGTCTCTGTGTGAGTGAGTGCATGCAATTTACTGGGGCTGGTAGAGATCTCAGGGGCAATTCACTGGGGCTGGGGGAGGTAATGGGGCAATTCACTGGGGCTGGGGGAGGTAATGGTTCAATTCACTGGGGATGAGAGATCACGGGGGCAATTCACTGCGGTGGGGGAGGTGATGGGGTAAATCACTTGGGGGTGGTGGTGGTGGTGGTGGTGGTGGGGGGGGGGGTTACAGGGGCAAATCACTGGGGCTGGGGGAAGTATCACCTGGGATGTAGATAAAACAATCAGTGAATGAAGGGACACAGACCTTGTTCTGGGTATTACAGAAATCTAAAGGAAAGCTGCAGCTCAATTCACAGACCAAGATACAATGTTATTATTATTATTACTTTTATTTGTAACGCGCCAACATATTCCGTAGCGCTATACAGAGGAAATGAACAAGGAAAAATATACATTTTAACAAACTGCAAAAAGTGGAGGATGTATGTTAATTTCAGCTGGGATTTCAGGGGTGTCAACATTGATAGAAAACAGTTTGCAAATGCAAGTAAATAAACAAACTTTAGAGTAACTGTTTAAATGTTTATTTTGGTATTTTTTCATGCAAACAAGTTTTTTTTCATAAACTACTAATTCTCCTCTATTAGATGCATTCATAATCCAGCTCACTTGCATATACCTTTAAGCCTCAGGTGAACAAGAGCATTCCAACTTAGTGTAATTTGGTAAATATGGGCCAACTAAAATGATATTTCTCAAGGGTCACTAGAACTCTGCATCAGAACTTGAGAAGTCCAAAGATGGATGATGGCTTGCTTCATTTAATTTCATAAGATTTTAGTTGATGGAGAGTTGGTGTTGGCTTTAATGACAAGCAGTACTGATAAACTGTTATGACAGTCTCTCAGGCTAATGGCCGAACAGCCTATGCCCCGGAGAGCTAAGCAAGGAGCAGGCCTTGATGGAAGCGGAGCTAAATTGCAAGTCCTGTCAGTGTTTGTGTGCAGAATAAAAGCGTCCAGGCATTTCTAATGAGAGGTTAACTGTGTCCCTGAAGTAATTACAACCCCCGTTGATGAGGTAGTTAGTAATTAGAGGATTAAGCCTAATGAGCCTTACCTGAAAAGGTTGTCATGGTGACAGCCCAAGATCATGTCAGTCCAACTTTTCCTATTTACAGAAAGTAAGAACAAACCCCTTTTATATCCTGCACTTCAACAAAATAACCTCTTTCATGCCTAAGGGGCCTGCAATGCTGAGCTTAAGCCAGAATGAACACATTTCAATTGTCTGTACAGCCATTACCATTAGGTATTCAGGAATATCGTTCAGGGATTTCATAGTCATAAAGTAAATTAGTTAATAGGTTTATTTAAGATGTGTATGGACAGTTGCTACTTTTTATACAGAAAAGAGTTTTATAATCTTATCATTATTATCAAAATTATCTTAACCCTTTCACTGGAGGAATGCATTACTGGATCCTCTAGCAATGAAAGGGTTAAACCATCCATTCGGCAGTAACGCGTATCGCATTAACAAGGCCAAAATGGATAAAACTACTGTCTGTTTCACTGGCTACACACTTCTGAACTGGGCTGTATTCAAATGTGTGCCTGACGGACACCTGCAGGTGTCTGCCTAATGTGGGTGTAAGGCCCACAAATGCGGACATGCGCGAAGCGAGGGGCCGCATTTGCGGAGGTGGAGGCTCCCACGTCAGCTGCAATGAGGGACTTACAATGGAAAATTTACGGACTTAGCATAAAATAATCTGAGCAGAAAAAACTTTGATTAAATTAAGGACCTCTGCAAGTGAAGTTACGCATCAATTTAAGTCCAAATTCCAGAGTTTAGACACATGAGAATCCCCTAAGCGAGAGAAAAAATGGCCGCCGGAAAAAACGAAAACGAGGCTACAGGACCCTAAACACGCAAAACACCACCAAGCACATACGGATTTTACAAAAAGCCGTACGAGGTACAAGATACACTATTAACAAGGACGCTACGTTCACCGCCATTTTAAAACACTAACTTACACAATGCGGAAGTACACAGCTACACTAACGGCTTCCCCTCGCGCACGCAGCCTATTTACACTACACACTGCTGACACTTAAACCTCAGCTCCACAACAGTGCAAACCTACATTATATGCTGCAGGAACATCAAAACAGATTGTCAGCTCTTCACAATGCTTCCTGCATATATTACTTCCAAATAGGTAAAGTATATTCATTAATTAATGTATTACTTATTTCATTAGCATAAAAAAACAAATATACACAAAAACAAAAATCTCACAATCAACACAAAACCCATTCACTGCGTCGACTTCACTCTCGACCAAACAGCATTACCTGCTTACAATTTTATTGCCGTCATTTTTTGCAAGTCGCTAATCTTTAATAAAAAACAGCCACCACAGAGGTGAATTCATATAGAACCATCTATGGGAGTGGTCAGTTGCTCAGGACGTTCTTATGTGCGCCTCTATTGAAGCGCGCTCCCACGGTATAGCAAAAGAACTATTCTCTCCTCCAGAGTGGTGCAACTTGACGGGGCGAGCTCGTGCACATGGCAGCACTTAAACAGCGGCGCAAATACAACAGGATAGGACCATTGCCCACAACTGGAATAGCTACACAAAAACGCTACTCTGATCACAGGGAAAACTTAACCCCTTACACAATATATAATCTCTCTCCTGTAAAGGTATATGGAAGTTTTCTGGATTTTACTAGGTATATAATATGCCTTATTATTTACTTTTTTCTACTTTATTTTATTAAGAAGTTTTAGATGCTCTGTTTTATTCTGCCTAACCTCAAACAAAAATTACCTGCTTGAGTCTGCCCTCTGCAGCTCATGAAAACACAGACTATGTAGTATTGACTGTGCTGTGTCTCATACTAACCAACATGCTGTTGAGACATGGTAACTGATAAGCTAGGGTACTACACTCACTGCACATCCAGCCCTACAGACACTGTGTCTGCATACGCTGCAGTGGACAGACCCATAAAGGGATTTGTTTGATTTTAGGAAGTAAAAACAGCTTATAAGCAATTACTAAATTAATGTATTCATTATATTTGTATATTCAGAAAGTATATTGGTAAAAGATTTATAAATGGGTATATTATAATATTTAGTACATTCTAGGAAGCCAAACTTTTAAGATGTTGGTATAACTAATACCTTGCTTTCTGATATCACTTTCAATGTTATTTGCAGAATGCAGCCAGTTGGATTAAATTACACCACCTAACATTCCTTATTGACAGAAAACAGAGAGTTGATAGCAATAAGTGGAGTGTGTAGCCCCTTAACTGCAACATTGCAGCAATGTTTTAACATAATCACGTTTGAAGCTCATAATACAGGAAAAATAACCAATATTATATTCAAGTATGGACTTTGAGTGTCCTATTTTTCTTTGGGCTCCAATGTGAAATTGTGTTTGATGGACATAGGTGGTAAACCAATATAAAACAGATCAAAGAAAGTTGTTTAGGAGACTGAAGGTGAATGTCCAGTTATACAGCATATTGATAGTGTAGACAGTAGTACCATGCTCATATCTTTGTAATGTGATAAAAACAATGTCAAAGAAAAGCAGAATATTATTATTAACATTATTTTGCAAGTGAAAACAGGATGCAATAGCATGAAATATTAAATGACAAATGGTAATATAAGAGAGTTTGGTTTGTCTGATTGCCCAAAACCTTGCCTCACAACTCTAGCATTCTCTCTTTTTTTTTTTTTTTATATATTTTTTTTTTTACATATAAAATATACACTATACGAAAAAACACGTATATACAAACATAAACATTCATGTAGCTGCCATTACATTTCATATTGCACAAGTGAATTAAAATGTAACAGTATACGTTGACCATATCAAACTTTTAGACAGGTAATTATTCCTGTGCCCTTTGTATTGACAATACATATTGTTTCCATAAAGCCCAGTTTGCACAAAGGCCCTTGTTTATAGTTTTAAATTCTAAATTTTGCCGGGGGAGCTACCATATTTATATCTAAATGTAATAGGGCCATCTGAGGGGTGCCTATTAGATGTTTACCACAGATCTTTGATAGTTCTAGAAAACATTTTACCCATAGTGTATTGATACTTTCACATTCCCACCATACATGTAGTGTGGAGCCTCACATACCACATTCTTTCCAGCATAAATCATCTGGTTTAAAGCTTAGTTTTCCCATAAACTGGGGTGAAATACCACCTCTGTGTAATTTTGAAATATAGCTCCAGATAGGAGGCATTAATCACTGATTTTTTTACTAGTTGAAAGGAATTAGACCAGGATGAGGGCTCAAAGAACAGGTTTTTATAAAAATGGACTCATCAGACATTGGCTTACTACATTTTGATATATTTTTAGAATCATTCTCCTTAGTCGCCAGGATCTCTATTTTAAATAAGTTATCTTCATTCACTGGTTTGAATTTCCAAAGCATCATAAGCTTTTTTATTGATTCATATTCAAGCCACGTGTCAGGAATTGACTCTGCTGGGTTTTGAACCCTGGCCCCCAGGCTGCTGAGCCTCTTCCATACCACTACGCCAGACTGCCTTTGTGAATTACCTTTAGATCTGAGCAATAATATCAGTGACTAGTCTCTTCAGCTGTGTCTGGTCAGGTGTCTGGTCCTTGGCCTATATAAGGCACTTCCTGTCTATGTACCTTGCCAGATTATTGTGGTTCCTGTTCCCTTCAATAAAGCTTGTTCCTGGTTCACCTACAAGTTGCTGAATTGGATCATTGCTGACCTAGGGTGTTGGTCTCCAAAACCTTGTGATTCCTATATCATTACACCACAAGATCTTACTAGTGTTAAGTTTAATTGGTAATGTGCTTAGATCCATTAATTTACCCCCTGAGTACATATCGGCTATATAATTAATACCCTTATTTTTCCAATAAATAGGGGTCTGATGATTCTCTTTAGTTCTTATAACTTCTATAGGCAATTCCAAGGAGGGAATATGAATTACCGTATATAACCAAGTATAAACCGACCCGAGTATAAGCCGAGGCATCTATTTTACCACAAAATACTGGGTAAAATGAGTGACTCGAGTATAAGCCGAGGGTGGGAAATGTGCTGCCCCCTGTGTCCCTCTTGTGCCCTCTGTGTCCCCCTCTTGTGTCCCCCTCTCTCACCCGTGTCTCTTCTACCTTCTTCCTTCCCTGTGTCCCTTCCCCCCCTCTCCCTTCCCTGTGTCTCTTCCCCCCTCCTCATTCTCAACCTCCCTCCTCAACCCCACTCCTCATCCTCAACCTCCCTCCTCATCATCCCTCCTCATCCTCAACCTCCCTCCTCAACCCCCTCATCCTCAACCCCCTCCTACTCATCCCCCTCCTCAACCTCCCTCCTCAACCCCCCATCCTCAACTCCCCATCCTTAACCCCTCCTCAACCTCAACCCCCCTCCTCATCCTCAACCCCCCCATCCTCAACCCCCTCCTCATCCTCAACCTCCCTCCTCAACCTCCCTCCTCAACCTCAACCCCCCTCCTCATCCTCATCCTCAACCTCCCTCCTCATCCTCAACCTACCTCCTCAACCTCAACCCCCCATCCTCAACCCCCTCCTCAACCTCCCTCCTCATCCTCAACCCCCTCCTCAACCCCCCCCTCCTCAACCTCCCTCCTCATCCTCAACCTCCCTCCTCATCCTCAACCTCCCTCCTCAACCTCAACCCCCCCATCCTCAACCTCCCTCCTCAACCTCCCTCCTCACCCTTAACCCCCCTCCTCAACCTCCCCCCCTCCTCATTCTAAACCCGCCCCCCCCCCTTTCCCCTCACTTACCTGCATCTGAAGCTCCTGCTCCTGCCTCCGCTCCTTCCGGGATGTGGCGCGCATGTGACATCACGTCATTAGCATATACCGGGTGCCGGCACCCGGTATATGCTAATGACGTGGTGCGCATGTGACGTCATGTCATTAGCATATACCAGGTGCTGGCACCCGGGATATATGCTAATGACGTGGGGGTTAGAGAGACACAGGGGGGAGAGTGACTCGAGTATAAGCAGAGAGGGCCCTTTTTAGCCTTAAAAAAAGGGCTGCAAAACTCGGCTATTACTCAAGTATATACGGTAGATGATTTTTAAATCTGATTTTGAACCAGAATTTCAATATGGCTCTAAGCCCTCCTGGTAATTTTCTAAGTTGGATAGACTCAATCTTTGAATGCCACAAAATTGTATGGATTGGTATATCACCCAAAAAATTATCCTCAATATTTTTCCAAATTGCTCTGTTACTCTGGATATTCAAAACCATCAATTTTGAAATCAAAATGTTATCATGAATGTCCTTTACTGACGGTATACCCAAGCCTACTTTTTCAAATTTTTGCATGCTATAGATTTCTTAATTCTTAAACTGGATTGAATCAAATTTAAGGAGTTGTTATAGACTTTCTCAGGTATGCATCTTAACACATACCGTATATTCTCGAGTATAAGCCGAGTTTTTTAGCCCTTTTTTTTAAGGCTAAAAAGGGCCCCCTAGGCTTATACTCGAGTCACTCTCCCCCCCATGTCTCTCTAACCCCCCCTGTGTCTCTCTACCCCCTGTGTGTCTGTACCCCCCCTGTCTCTCTACCCCCTCTGTGTCTCTCTAACCCCCCCGTGTCTCTTTCCCTCCCCCTCCTCATCCTCAACCCCCCCTCCTCATTCTAAACCCCACCCTCATTCTACCACTCTAAATACCCCCCTCTCCCTTTCCCCTCACTTACCTGCATCTGAAGCTCCTGCTCCGGTCTCCGCTCCTTCCGGGACGTGGCACATATGTGACGTCACGGCATTAGCATATGGGATTGCATCAATTATTTTTACTTTCCAATCAACGTCAGTGATAAGGAAAGATTTCTACTAAAATACCATATCCTCAACTTTAATAGAAATTTTAAGTCTGGAGGGAACGGCTTGTCAGCCTTTGACGAATCCTGATTGGTCCAAATGTATTCATTTTGGTATAATGAGGTTTAATCTATTTGCCAATATTTTGGCGTATATTTTTACATCGACATTTATCAGGGAAATTGGACGGTAGCTAAAGCTAAGTTCTGGGTTTTTCCCCTGCTTTAAGATATTTATTATTTTGGCTTTAGATAATTCTGGTCTTAACTTGCCTGTTACTTTGATCTCATTATACATATTACGTAGATGATCACAGATCTCCTTTGAGAATATTTGATAGTATAATTGATCAAACCCATCAGGGCCTGGGGCCTTATTTTTTTTCCCATTTTTTATAACGTCTAAAATTACCTTACTACTAAATTCCTCATTCCCCAGATTTTTTAGTTCTTCCAAAGTTATTGAAGGCAGTTCTATTTGACTTAGACATTTTTTAATGTCCCCTAAATCTGGTTTTATAAAAAATGGGTCCTGTTCCAGATTATATAGTGTTTTATAGAAATTCATGAAGATGTTAGCAATTTTATCTGGATGGGAATATAGATTATTGTTCAAGCCCTTAAGCCTTAAAATTCTATTTAGATTTTGTTGTTTTTTTCATTTATTAGCCAAGAATTTTCCCGTTTTACTCCCAAAAACAAAATGGGATATCTGATATTTCCACAGGAGATTATCGGCTTGTATTTGTAGTATTTTTTTATTCTGCAGATTTAAAGAATTGATTAATTTTTGACACTCCTTATTTGGCTTTATCTTGTTTAGGGCTAGTGTTTTTTCTAATTCAATATATAAAAGCCTTAAAGATTTACCTCTTAACCTTTTTTTTTTCTACTGCTTTGGATATCAATACGCCTCTCACAAAGGCCTTATTGGCACACCAGGTGACAGATGGAGAATCTACTATATTTTGGTTAATCTCGAAAAAAATGGATATCTCTTCTTTTAATGTTTTAACTAAGGACTGATCTTTAAATATAGAAAGATCAATTTTTTTTAGTTCGAGTTTCCATAGTATTGTTTAACATAATGGTAAGCATCAAGTGGTCTGACCATACTGATGTATTTATTTCAACACTTTTTACCCTTCTTAAAGATTGAAGATCTACAAATAAATGATCAAGTCTGGAGTATGAACTAAACTGGCCGGTGAAGACGGTATAAACTCTCTGGAATGGGTGTTATACACTCCATGCATCCCGTAGATCAAGATCGTTGATCAATTTAGAGAATTCATGAGATGTTTTGGTCAATTGAGATTCAGTTTTTATTTTTACATTCCCCACTCTATCCTTTCCTGCATCTAGGACCATATTGAAATCTCCACAGATATATAGATAGCCTTTTCTTATTTTTTGGACATCTTTCAGTAACTTTTTGAGGTAGAAAATCGATTTTTATATTGGGAAGTATACATTTACTAAAGTTATTGTTTTACCATTTACGGCTCCAGTCCAGATAATAAATCTGCCGTATGGGTCAATCTTGGAAAATTCTTCTTGAATATTTAATCTGATTGAGACACCTCTAGATTTATTGTTATAAGTCACATCTATTCTTGCATTAAAGTCACAATTGTTCAGATACTGGGTTGTATTTCCCTTCAAATGCGTCTCCTGTAGGCAGATAATATCTGCCTTGTATTTTTTATAGTGCATGAAGGCAATTTTCCTTTTTGTAGGGAAATTCATTCCGTTAACGTTATGTAAAATTATTTTGATGCTCATTGGAGTTAAACATATTCTTGCTAATAAGGACTATAACCCTATGGATTTTATTCTCTCTTTTCTTTTTCTCTCTTTTTTCCCCCTTTCCTGTACTCTTTTTTTATATAATAAATTTTAAATTCTCTAATGAGAAAGATCCTATATAAGTTACAAGGCCTCAGGAATACACCACTTAGACTAGGCAGCTCATTCATACTTAGCTCATTCATACCAACAATCATTTTCCAAGGGAGAGATGTTACCAGTCGCCCTCTGGATTCAACAGGGCTGTTTTTTCAATGTTTTGAAATGATGGATAAAGATGTAGATACATCTTGGTTGGAGGTTTGAGGAACCTATCTACATGTGTCTTCTTTTACCAGAACAGATATCATAGGGAAAATAATCATTATTAAGCTAACCCATATTTTAGTTTTAATCATCTAAACTCAGAGCTAAAAAAAAATAAAAAATGAACTACTGTATAGTGATCTAAAATGACCCCTTGTATCTTATATATTTAACCGGAGCAAAAATGAATTAATTATATAAAAAAAAAATAATAATTATAAATTAATCGTCTAAAGCCTATATTCAAAGCTAATAGGGTGAATTATTATGCATGAAAAACCTAAGTATATATATTTGTGCATTATCAACATCATTGTAAGAAAAAAAGAGAGTAAAAAGCGGAAAAAAACATGTGACTTAAATATTAACTCATTATTTCTACGTTAGGACAAATTTCCATTCTGTAAAGTGATAACTTGAAAAAAGAATCTATCATAGAGGAAAAAAAAAATCCTATCATTACGTGTGAAAAATATTATTTTCATCTACTCGACTAACATCTTGTGCAGGATTTTTTTTTTACATACTAGGCTCTATGTGTTAATGCTCATGGACTAAGATTATGCCCATGTAAATTCTGTACAATAAATTTATTTACCGAATATACTTAAGTATAAGCCGACCCAAGTATAAGCCGAGGCCCCTATTTTACCACAAAATACTGGGAAAACTTAGTGACTTGAGTATAAGTCGAAGGTGGGAAATGTGCTGCCCCCTGTGTCCCTCTTGTGCCCTCTGTGCCCTTTTCTTGTGTCCCCCCTCTTTCTCCCCTGTGTCTCTTTCACCTCTCCCTCCTCTGTGTCTCTCCCCCTCCCTCCGCTGTGTCTCTTCACCTCCTCTTCCTCCCCTGTGTCTCTTCCCCCTCTCCCTCCCCTGTGTCTCGAGTATAAGCCGAGTTGTGGTGAGGAAAAGGAGTACTTATTTTAGCGTTTCGTGGGTTCTCCTTCTTGCTTCCCCTCCTCTGAACTGTCTTATGCGGGATATTCTGGCCTCTGTATAGGACTCTTGAGTCCTGGAAAAAGGTTGGACTTCGGCCCTGTCTTCTCTGCAGTAAGCTGCTGTACTTGGCTGGTACAGGAGTGGATATCTCTAGCTTTGCCTCCCGAGACTGCTATGCAGCTCCTCCTAGATATCCGCACTTCTACTTTGGAGGCCATCTGCTCTCTGAGTCCGAAAGGCCGGTTCTGCTGTACTCTCGCTGGAGTTCCCACCTTATCACGCTCCGTATTGCAGCTCCAGGCACCCTCGGGGTCAATCTCAGGATCTCATCTGATTTTCTTACCCCTTCTTGCGGCACCAGCACCTTCCTCTGTTAAGGTATGGGGAAATAGTAGGAAGGGCGCAGGATGTTAGGACGTCGTTCCTCGTGGCACTCCAACCATCCTAGCGTCCTGGAAGCGGACGCATAAGATAATTTCTGGTTCAGCCCCCCTACTCGATCTCACTGCCGACATTGACCTCTTAATGACACTGACATTAAGAGGTCAACACTAGCTTTCTCTTGACCCAGGGAGAACCTAGTGTTGCCTATTAACATAAAACTAAACCATTACTTGAGTAATACCTTTGAGTAACACCAACTGTTGACAAAGCCAACAGTCGGCTGAATATCCTCTCCATGGGGATTATCCTACAGGCGAAGTTCAATTACCCCAGCACGACTGTAGATGCCTCTGCGTTATACTTCTGGTTCCACAGATTGCTTCCAGCTCCTCCATTAGGTTGACGACTTTGTCCATGGGCAAACTGCACTCCATGCGCTGGGAATCTAAATCTATTCCTAAGAAGGAAAGCCTAGTCACAGGACCTTCTGCCTTGTCCCAAACCAATGGGACCCCAAATTCTCCAGCTAGCCGCGTAAAAGTATCCAGGATGGGTGTGCAGGTTTCCACTCCCGCTGGACCCACAAATAGAAAATCGTCTAAGTAGTGCAGGATGCTGTTGAATGCAGATTCCTTCTTTGTAACGCATTCTAAAAATGAGCTGAAAGCTTCAAAATAAGCACATGATACGGAACACCCCATCAGCAGACAGAGGTTCACAAAGCTCCCTTCGAAGCAACAACCCAACAAGGGATGACTTTCTGCATGCACCGGTAACAGGCAAAAAGCAGCTTTGATGTCCACCTAGTTCATCAGTGCACCCGGCCCCATTGACCATTGACTGTACAATACCAGTTGCCGAATCAAACAAGGCGTAAGACACCGAAGACAAACTCTTGTCAATTCCATCATTGACCGACCCCCCCCCCCCGGGTATCATAAATGGTGTATCAATTTGATACACATATGCCCTCATTGAAGGCGTAGCATACCCTTCTGCCCCTAGGTGACATGGTGGCGGGAGTTCGACTTCCATCAACCGTATTCTGAAAGGGCGGAGCACCACGCATTGGTGTCATGGCATTAAGCCAATGTGCCCTTCGCCTTTTCACTCCATGCCATTGCAAGGCCTTGAAGCCATGCATTGGCAGAAGTCCTCATCGTATCGCCACCACGCAAGTCCACCATAAGTGCGGTATGCACTCCTGATATCCTCAAGGTATACGAATAGCGAGAAGCCTTGTTCCGAGAATTTGTCCCCAATAACACATGCCATTATAGAGAACGCTTGCAACCAGTTGTCAAACGTTCTGGGCAACCGCTTGAAACTTCTCCGCTGTCCTCACCCTCGCTGCTATAACCACGCTCTTGTATGTCCGCTACCCGAGAAAGGGGAAGTAGGGAAAAGAGTTCAATGAACTCTCTGCGCCATATCAGGGGGAGAAGTAAGTGACAGAGGTGTTCCCATGCTAATAGCCGGTGCTGTGTAGCCTGCCAGCAGAGCAGGAATCTCAACTCTAGCTACCGGTTGAATCCCTGGACCAAGCCATTGCTGCAAGACCAGCCACCCAGTCCCCTAAGTCTGACTCCGGGATCCATACATTATGACTCTCCAAGAACCCCTTTAGGTCGGTCACCAGTTGGGCGTTACCCATCCACCCTTACCCCTGCCCTTAGGGTGGCGTATCTGCTATAATTTGCTTGATCAGAGGTGTTGTAAAAAGTAAAGGCTGGACATCCAAGCCTACGCCTACTGCACCTGCAAGCTCAGCCGCAGCATCCATGAGAGGTGCTCATTGTGATGTTCCTAATCCAGCACCTGTTCCTACCTTCTGCCTTCTCTCCCTGTCCTGGCTATCAGCACCTGGATAGTGCTGTGTAGTGGCCCTACCAAAGGCACATGGTGCACCAGGGTCATCCTGGCTGGCAGCCAGTTCTGGCTGTGCCAAGGATATTCCCTGGGAAGCATCAATGCCCCCTGCTAGCTGTGGGTTAACCAAGCTGTCTTCTAGCCACTTGATCCCCTGACACAGCACCTTGCATCAAGTGCTCCAAATTAACTTCCCCCTAAGAGCTCATTTTAATCCCTGTTGTCAGTACCCCAATTAGGTGTATATAGTTGCACTCAATAGCCTCCCAACAATGCCCAGGAACCCCCTACAAGCACACACACACCACCCACGCTGACACTCAGAGCTTAAAATGCTGTGTCTGCTCCTTAGCAGTGTTTCAGCTGCATCTCCTCTGCCGTGCGCCAGGATGTCACGCTGGCCAGTCGCTCACTCCGCCCCCTTAGCCGGCCATGTGACACAGTCCTACAACAAGGCGCCTCCATGCACACATTTTTGTGATTACCTTGAGAACACCTTTTCTGCTTAAAAACAATCTTTCTGAAGATGTCAAAAATGTGTGCAGATACCAGTCAACATTACTGTGACCAGCTCTCTTAGTGAACCACAGAACAATTAGATTTGAGTAATCTATATGAAAGATGTCCGAGGGTGAGAGGCTTTCCCTTTTTCTGATGAAGATTTTCCAGAGCCCTCCTCAGAACCCAAATCATGTCTATTTCCCTTCTTCTCTGTGCAAAGCCTATACAACGGTGTAAGCAGTATACAGAAACACATTCTGGAGCACTCTGGCATTATACTCTTTTTTTATATGGCGGGTTGGGGAGAGGCTCTGTTTTTAACATAAAGCACATTCAAAATACTAATATTGTAAACATAGTAGCCCTTGTGTAGATGGGACAGGCATTGTGGGAGAAAGATGGTGGTAGAGAGATTTCCCAACTCTAGACATTTGAACCCCTATATTAAATAGCAAAGACTGTTTGCACTTTGGGGATTGGCTGGCAAACAAAAGTGGGTGGTCTTTCCCAACCGAGGACATTTGGACACTAACCCTATATTAAATAGAAGAGAGTGTTGGCACTTTGGAGATTGGCTGGCAAACAAAAGTGGGTGGGCTTCTGATGATTTCTGATGATGTCTATAGTATATTTTCCATTGGTCCCCTGTAATTCAATAAATAGCCAACATGCAAATTTAGTTGTGAAGGTAGCTGGCAGGTGAAAAGGAAAATATATTTATGGCTTCCCAGGTTGATAGTTTTACAATATGTTATTAACTGTTTTTCTCAGAACTCTGAGCTGGAAGCAGGTTTTTTAACTTGTTTTAGACATTCAAATGTGAACACAGATGTACTATTTATTTACTGCACTACTGTACGGTGGAGGGCTTCTATCGCTCTTTTGTCCACCATATTATAAATGATTGCTGTGGTGAACTACCTACTCATAAGGTCCCCAACACAAGCTGAGATCCCGCTCCGTGCTGATGACAGCCAGTAAGCTTGAAACAGCTGTACATGGATAGGATACTCAGCTTGTGTTTAATCCAACCTTGGCTTTGCATTAATGCTTTGTAATACAGCATGCATAAGCTTAAAGGAAGCCATGTTTGATAATGGCTATGGATTGAAGAGCGAGGCATTTGTGGGCACATTTGCATATCTTTTTGCAGCTTTTTTAACTTGCTTTAGACATTCAAATGGAAACACAGATGTACTATTTATTTACTACTAGCGACTTGCCCGTCAAAAATGATGGGGAAATAAAATTGTAAGGCAGGTAATGCTGTTTGCCACAGACAGTAAGTGTTTTGGTTGTCTGAGATCCTTCAGAGCTCAATGCGAGCCTCACAGTTGGTGTATTTTTTGTAATCAGAGGCGTATGTGCTTGGCGGTGTTTTGCGGGTTTTGGGGTCATGTAGCCTCGTTTTCGTTTTTGTTTTTGCGGCGGCCATTTTTTCTCTCACTTTTGAGTGTCTAAACTCTGTAAAGTGGACTTAAATTTGCGGGCAACCTGACTCCCAGACGTCCTGGGTGTCCCCCCTTGCTGTGTGTAATGTTTTTTTTAATTTTTGCGTGTATTTTGTGTTTTTTTTATGTTTTTTGCTGTGCGCGGTTCGGCTGTTAAGTTCATACTTTTGCGAGTTTGTAATGTATTTATTTATTTTTTCTAAGTCCTGCGGCTCGTTTTTTTGTGTGTAAGTCCGTATTTAGTCATTGCGTGTTATAGTTTTTTGTTCCAAGTCCCGCTTCTGTGGCTGTTTGTAACCGCTTGTGAGGCGCCGTAGAGCCTCCTCCTCCGCAAATGCGGCCCCTCGCTTTGCGATGGTCTGCATTTGTGGCCTGCAATGCAGCAGGTAACTGTCTCACACATGCAGTCTCTAACAGTCACTGAGCTATACAGGTCTTGACAAGACTATAAAGGTGCAATGCTGTGAAAATTCATACAAAACAATTAAATCCTTATATGTTTCAGCTGCTTCCCCTTTTCTGCCTCTGCATATTTCCCCTTTCTCCCTCTAAAAAATATATATATATATATATATATTGTATATGTCCCTGCCCAGATTCCCAGAGTGCAGTGCAATAACTGTATTCCTTGGAATTCTGAGCAGGAAATAAATATTTTTTTCTCCAGGCGCTCAAACTAGATGCTCTAACCAGATGCTCAGTCTTTGCGCTCTGCCTCGGCGCCCTACCAGTAGCTCTAACCAGATGCTCAGTCTCTGCGACCTTTTGCGCCCTGTCCAGTCGCTCTAATCAGATGTTCAGTCTCTGCGCTCAGCCTCGGCACCCTACCAGTCTCTCTAACCAGATACTCAGTCTTGGCACCTACTAGTCACTCTAACCAGATGCTCAGTCTCTGCGACCTTTTGCCGCCCTATCGAGTCATTCTCGATGCTCAGTCTTGGCGCTTGGCCTTGGCGCCCTACCAGTTGCTCTAACCAGATGCTTAGTCTCGGCGCTCGGCCTTGGCGCCCTACCAGTCACTCTAACCAGATGCTCAGTCTCGACGCTCTCTCAGCTCCCTACCCAGTCGCTGTAACCAGATGCTCAGTCTTGGCGCTTGGCCTTGGCGCCCTACCAGTCGCTCTAACCAGATGCTCAGTCTCGGCGCCCTACTAGTCACTCTAACCAGATGCTCAATCTCAACACTCTCTCGGTGCTCTATCTAGGCGCTCTTTCCAGGCATCCAGTCTCGGCGCTCTATCAGGCGTCCAGTCTCATCGCTCTATCCAGGTGCTCCATCCAGGCGCCCAGTCTTGGTGCTCTATCCAGTCGCTCTATCCAGGCACCCAGTCTTGGCACTCTATACAGGTGCTCTATCCATGCATTCAGTTTCGGCGTTCCATCCAGTTGCTCCAACCAGATGCTCCAACCAGATGCTCTAACCAGATGCTCAGTCTCAGTGCTTGGCTTCGGCACCCTACCATTCGCTCTAACCAGATACTCAGTCTTGGCGCCCTACTAGTCACTCTAACCAGATGCTCAGTCTCTGCGACCTTTTGCGCCCTATCCAGTCGCTCTAACCAGATGCTCAGTCTCGGCACTCTCTCTGCGCCCTACCCAGTCACTCTAACCAGATGCTCAGTCTCGGCACTCTCTGTGCGCCGTACCCAGTCGCTCTAACCAGATGCTCAGTCTCGGTGCTCTCTCTGTGCTCTCTCAGTGCTCTATCCAGGCGCTTAGTCTCGGTGCTCTATCCAGGTGCTGAGTCTCGGCACTCTATCCAGACACTCAGTCTCGGTGCTCTATCCAAGTGCTCTATCAAGGAGCCCAGTCTTGGCGCCCGACCCAGTCGCCCAGTCTCGGCGCCCTACCGAGTCGCTCAGTCTCGGCGCCCAGTCTCAGGCACTCTACCCAGCCGCTTAGTCTCGGCACTCAGTCTCAGACACTCTACCCAGCCGCTCAGTCTTAGGCGCTCAGTCTCAGGCACTCTGCCGAGATGCACAGTCTCAGGAGCCCTACACAAGTCACTCTACACCAGTCTCTTCCTACCCATTCGCTCCACACCAGCCGCTCCACACCAGCCGCTCCGGCGCTCTGCGCCCTATCCAGTCACTCTGCACCAGTCGATCTGCCTCGGGCGCTCTGCGTTCCACCCAGTCGCTCAACACCAGTCGCTCTACACTAGTCTCTCAGGCGATCTGCGCTCTACGCCAGTCGCTCTACACCAGTCTCTCATGCCATGCCTCGCCTCATTCACGTACTCACCACCTTTTTGGCCTTTGCAGCCCACTAAATCACCCTACACCTCCACCCATCCACAATTTAAACCTATCCCACAGGAGCCCAATTCCACCTTCTCTCCTATGATCTCCCCAGTCAAACTCTCAAGGACTCACTCGAACCTCCGAACCTACCAAAACCCCCACGTCTCCCCATCGATAGCTACCTTTCTAAGTAAATCATTATCTACCTTTCACCAAACCCATTCAGCAACGTCATATCCCTTACTATCTCATCCGCCTCAATAATGGTCTTTTTTGGATTACTATGTCCAAACAAATGCACCACATCCCAATCTCAATCTCTATACCTTACTAAACAGGACAACTCATTCATCAAAGACACATGCCAAATCACCCTATTATTCATTAACACCAGCCGCACTTCAGTAACCATAGCCTACTATCCTACCGCAGACTCACGATGCCTAGTCACCACTCTTCACGATCTCCATTCAGCATTACACCACAAACCAAGCCTTCACCCATTACTAAGCATCTCAAGCCAGCTACTATCTACACCCACACTCACCCACTACATCAGACTAGTCCTTGCACGCCTAAGCCAGAACCCCTTTAACTACTCGGACACACCTTCAGAAACGGAGCAGCCTAATCAGCTTCATGTAAGATAAACGTCCATATCTTAAAATCCTTTGGACGGTGGAACACCAACTGCTATGCCAGATACATATCTGACCCAAACTTGAGCGAAGAGAAGCTCCAAACCGGCTTACTCAATAAATATCTAGCCAATTTTTGGCCCTCTTTTCAGGCCAAGATGACGTAGCTTTGGCCACACACCAGCTACCAGGGGAGAGGGTCCCTACTACAAATAATCAGGTGAACACCTTAAATTGTGGGAGGGTCCCTCTCCCCGCGCTACCTATTTAAAACACACTCACCTGTCTTCATCAAGCACGCTGACAGTCAACCCTCCCACCACTCCCCTTTTTCACAACACTCCTTTCTATGCCTTGGACCCCTTTTCAGGCCAAGATGACGTACAGTATCTTTGGCCACCCACCAGCTACCAAAGGAGAGGGTCCCTACTACAAATATATATATAAATAAAATAATGTATTTGATGAATTATTCATCCAGAGGAGACTTCATAGGTGGTAACATTTCTGTCCATAAATGATAACATATCAAATCAAAGAAAGCTGCCCTCTACACATGTGGACTTGCTTAATTTAGATTTATTTTTAGACATCCTAAGAATATTTTGAAAGGGTGTTGTCTGAATTAAATGCAATCTCTAACCAAAGGTGAGACTTGGGCTGTGAAATGTTGCACTGCATGGTGAAAAATTTGAATGTACACCCTAGAGGTGTTCAGTTGTATAATTATAGATTTTGCAGTGTAATCTGACTGTGAAATTAACTAATTTGCAGTTTTATTTTTTTTGTACATTTAGGGTAACAGTGGATTTTGTAAATTAAATCAATATAGATAAAGCAAGGTAGCACATACATTTTGGTATAAGAGAGGCGAGTCCTGCTCATGAAAACTTATAAACTAAGATGGGGACAGACATGATGTGAGGGGACTGCTTAATGGGTAGATATTATTATGGGTGATATTATGGGTATAATATTATACATATTTATAACAATAGAATTTTTTATGTATATTCCATAACTCATTAAAGGGCCATTTACCTCACTGTAAGTGCTCTTCATGGTGTGAAAGAGCACAAAATTATATGTTAAAATTATAAAACAAAAATTAAAATTACACTGATTACACCTAAAAAAAAATCAAATTTTTAGGTCTGTTTACTTGTCTACTGACTAATGCATGATTAACAACATATGGAGATACCTCTGTGAGGGCTCAGTGAACAGAAAAAATGTATACTTTTCCCCTGTTCTCTGAAATGCAGGGAGCAGTTAATCCCCGACTGACATTTTTAGTTGTTTGCATCATTTCTTTTCCTGTACAGATATATTATTTAATAATTAACTCATTTTTATTATGCTCGCTACATAGACCTGTTCATGTGGGTCTGTCTAGGGGCAGCCAGTGACACATGTAAACAAAGATTTTGTTTATCAATTTCTCTGTGAAAAATACACATATTTAAAAAATTCTATAAGTTATTTAACATGCTTTTAGGAGATCTTTACAGTGTCCCTTTAACTATTCAGCAATGCGACAACTGCTTTGAATTATATATATAAAGTGGGTAACAAAATAATTCTATGGGAAATTGACCATAAAGCAAAGACGCTCTATTTATTAAAACCTAACTTTTAATGGTAAATATAAGAGTGATAATGTAAATTGGAATTGTTAAATTTAGCAAAAAAAGTGAACTTAATATAGTTTGCTTCTCCAGTTTTAAATTGGATTTTCTACAATCACAAAATGTCCTCTATGTCAGTCTAACACTGAATTTTGTAATTGAGTATATAGTGAATTATTAAAATTAATACTTTGCTGCAAGTGTGACCAGTTTTACAATTAATATCATCTGAACTCTACATTATTTTTTAATAAACAGCTTAACTTGGACTTAATTGACAGACTCTAGATTCACTAGCTGCAGTTTACAGCCTTTTCATATATGAGTATAAGCCCTGGATAGCAGTAAACAGGAGAGTAGTCTTTTAAAGCTAGACTCATACTATCCCTATGGGTTAGCAGTTTGATAGGCACTCATAAAGCTAAGCTGCTAAACTGAAGCGTCAGTACCAATGTAAATTCTATTAGAGGACATTTGTGTCTAACTAATGAAGACGCTAATTACATACATTTTTAGGAGAGCAATTGTATACTTCCACTCAGCGGTGCACAGTTACTCTCTTAAAAATAAATGTAATAAGCATCTTGCTTTTTTTTACTAATTTTAACAATTCTCCTTTACATTATTACTCTTATATTTACCATTAAAAAGTTACGTTTTAAAAAACAGTCTCTTTGTTTTATGGTCCATTTCATTCCATAGCATTTTGTAATTATTTCAGAAGTCAAATGGAACTTAAAGCAACAAAAGTAAAGCATTATATGATAATAATAACAATCTCAGGGGTAAAATTATTATTAAGATAAAACATATTTTAACTTGATTATGGTCATAGGAGTTTTGAAAAGTTAATGTTCGGAGGATATTACATGATTTATCTAGGTTACATTTTCCATACGTGAAGACTAATCACATCATTATCGAGATGTTTAAGTACCTTGTCACTATGGACAACAACCCCTAGATTTTGCCACTGGTGTCATTCTAACAACCCCCACCCATGTTGAGAATTTATTTGTGGATAGATCAAAAGAAAGGTGTGGGGTCTTCATAGTAAGGATATATATGTCTTCTGATTATGTATTTTAGTTGTATAGAACTGTATATAAACTGCAATGGTAACATTTAATTTTGGGTTAGTTCACATAAAAGGTCATGGGTCTGGTGGAACCCTCTGTGTATTTCTAGTCCACTGTAGTTTTGAGTTTGCTCTGTCCATGCTTTTATATTAGGTAATATGCTAACATGACCTATAACTAAGAGTACATGTTTTTTTTTTTTTTTGCAATTCTCTTTTGGGTGAGATTTAGAGAAATACCTATGCGTGTATTCAGGTGGGAGTATCTGTAGATTCAGCAGGAGCTGGAATCCTTTGAGGGAACGTACCATGGATGATGGATCACTTTATGTTCCTGTCACTGGCTTCACAAATGAGAGTTGGATTTCTGGTTTAGTTCCTATTTGTCTATGAATCCTACACTACTACAGCAGTTTGGTGTGTTGGACTCTTTCATTCATAGATTCTCAAGACGTGGGCTTAGACAAGTTGGGTTAGCTCCATTGGAGCCCCTTTTGCTAGAAGCATTACTTTGGGGTCTATAAGTTGTGTGTTTGTGTCAAGTCAACAAAATAAATTACAAGAGTGTGTATGTAATATAAAGTGGACAAATAGTTTGTGATGTATTAGAGATTCCAAAAAGGGAAAAGGCAAGAGCAAAAGGGAGGAAGGATAAGTGACCAAAATGGATGTCTTAGGAGAGATAGAGTCTACAGGAATGAAAGTGATGGGCAAAATAGGAGAGGGAAAAGGGGCATACAGAATAGGGGGTAAAGGCTACAGAAGTGAGGGGACAAGAAGTGGTAATGCCCATATCGTATTCACATTACACCACTTAAGGACTGAACAGAGGGGCATATGGACTGCATCTACTGGCATGAGGATGGATGCAGGAGTGAAAGAGAGAACCTAATGGAGACTGAGGACAGACTCACTCCAGCTCCTCATCTCTTGCCCCAGGGACATGACAGAGAGGAGAGATGGGGGCACAAAGGTGGGGGAGTGCGAGAGAAAGCGATCTTGAAGGAGAGAGAGATCATTACACAGAGACACGGTGGAGAGAGTGAGAGAGAGAAGAACAGAGCAAGATAGAGAAAGATATAAACACAGGGTAGATATATAATTTAAGATATAATAATAACATGTATGGCATTTTGTGATGCATTTGTGATCACAAACACCCATCTCACATGGGGTCCATTCAAATTAATTGCTATATCAGGAAGAAGTATAAGAAGCTGACCACTGGATTTCATTTCAGCCAACAAAATGCATATTTTCAAAAGTCAGATTTATTACTTTAGATTTTTTTTCCATAATTACAGCGAACAGCCGATTGATTTATTTGGATTTGTAGTTTATAGTACTATAACAACTGGAAAAAATGCTATGGCCCTTCAAACAGAGAGATGCAATATAAAGTATAAAGCGCTTTTATCCACATTGCGGTGCAAATTGAAGTGTTTGCTATAAGATGCTCTGTTAAAACATTATCATCATTCTTGTCTTACAGTTTTCTTACCTGCTCTGACCCTGGCAAAGTAAATGTGAGGAAGGTCTGTTTTACAGGAAAATTGTTTACTTCATAGAAGAGCCTTTCAGCAGAAATGGTAGGAGTTTGTAGTGTAAAGAAACGGAAACATGTCAGGCTTTCCTGAATATATAATAAAAATGAGGATACAACAATGAGGATCAACAATGCAGATCTGTGTGTATAAATTAAGAAGCAAATAGGAAGCCTGGCTTGGCTGCTCTGTTGTTTTGTGCCGCCAACTCTGTTTCTGTAGGATGAAATCTGTCTTGTATTGCACTTCACTTGTAAGTGTCTAAAGCATATTGTGATTTGGCCTATAGTTGTTTTACATTAGCTGTAATTGGTGTTCTGTTCTTTCCTGCTGTATAATTGCCAAAGAGACATCAGGGCCAGCGGAAACCAGCATAAATTAGGAGTTATCTCGTCTCTCTGTTTTCTAATAAGCTTAATACCAGTAAGCAGGTTTATGGAAACTTTAAAGGGCCACTGTAATTGTCTAGAATTCATAACTTTAAGTAGCAAAGATCAGTGTAAACTGATGGGAGGAGCTGCAGCCTAAAGATTATGGGAAAGACAGCAATTGCCAGTGCAAGTTTTTAAGAACAATACATTATATGTACTGATTTTACAACTTAAAAGTCATAAAAGCTGAACAATTACTATAATCATTGTGGGGAAAGCAGGAAGAGCATGTCAGTTGGTTAAATCACAGTGGTTACAGACATTTAAAGTCGATATAAGTAAAGTGTTTCTAAATAATTCCTTTTTACGTCCTTATTTATGAAGTGATGCACATTCACCAAGGATGCACCTAAGGGCTAAGTGCTTTGTCTGTTGACCCCGACTGTTGTCACTGCATTCCAAAGTCATGATGTCACTCGCTTCATCCAGTCATGATACAGCATTAGAACTTATTATGATGTCAGTGATGATGAATCTTTTTTGTGACTCTGTAAATATCTGTGTCAAGCTTATAAGGACCTACCATTATGTACAATATCAAAAGTCTTACAGGACCATATACATGAGAACATATGTAAAGGAAACTGGTAGAACATAAAGCATAAAGACTTGATTGGGGGGGGGGGGGGGTATAGCCTTCCAGCAGAGGTGATATAGGTTAATAGAGTAGTGGCATTCAAACATGCTTATACACCATACAAAAGTAACCTGGGTACAAAAGGAAACTTAGGATCAAATAGGGAGTGATAGTTTTAAAATTAGGTAGCAGCAGGTTAAATAACGGTATACTAGCCTGTTTTGCTATAATATTCAGTGTTTTTCTGCTAAAAAAAAAACTGTGAAATCACCAACATCTTCTACCTCTCTGTTCATAGGAAGCCAAAATAAAGCATAATAGACGGGAAAAGGGGTCTAAAAATTTAATGGGATTTTCTCTGGTCAGACCTTAATTCCTGGCGAGTGCAGTTTATGATTTATATTTTATACCCTACCCTGCTTCCTCCGTCTGGTCTGCAATCTGTCTCCCTCTTCGTTTCCTTCCATGAATCATATCTAACATTGTACTGATCTTCAAGAGGCATTTAACCCTTGGACCCTTTGCAGTCTACAAAGCTTTATTACACTGTACTGGTTTTGATATGTCTTTAAAAATAGTCATATTGTGCATAATTGCAAGAAAACATACATTTAAAAGAAATAGTGTGTACTGTATAATAGAATAAAAAGCACATATTGTTCTCATACTGCAGCCTCTTTTTTTCTTTATATTTTTAAAACCATTAGTGGATTCTCCATTATATTTAAGATAGTCTTATTTATTTGCCAAGAAGTTTTATTTTCTATATTTTATGGCCTCTACCAGCTCTGCTGAGGAATTATTCCATAAATCTATCACTCTTTCTGTAAAGCAACATCAGGGAATGACCTTGCTCTCAGATAGTTCTTCTCTATAATGTACTACCCTCCTGCATTTTGCTGAATCACTAAAAGCAGATTAAAATCCAACATTATAAGTAAACTGTTGTACTGCTAAGTGCTTTTTCTATAATTTTCCTTACTTTGTATATTGTTTTAATGGTAGTAGTAATTAAACGCAAAGAGTCTACAGAATATGTCTCATGCTTTATTTATGATTAATAAACAGAATGCCCGTTTTGCATAAGGTTTGGTTAATTTATGAGGTATTCTTTTGTTTTAATTCTCTAATTCTCCATATTTAATCAGCCGATTAAGGCTTGTATCACACGCATATCTCATTTCACATTCCTGTTTAATTAGTTCTTTTGTTCAGCAACACAAATATTAGAAGGGAACATTAATGGACTGGAGGTTAACCCCTTAACATCAGTGCCTGTTGATAAGGGGTTAAATACAAACTAAATACACAATATGGCTTCTGGGAATCTTGCTATGTACTGTATTTTGTTCTTGCCACCCAATGGGAGCCTCTCCCCCTCTACTTTACTGGCCTCGGGATGACATTTGGAGCTCATTGCGAGTCTCTCCCCCTGTCTACTTCCTCCCTTGTGTCTCATTTCCTCCCTCCTCTCCCTCACTTGTATCTCCTTCCCCCTGTTTTTTTACCCCCTCTCCCTCCTGTGTCCCTTTCTCCCTGTGTCTTTTCTCCCCCTGTGTCTCTTTCCTCCTCCACTGTGTCTGTTCCCCCCTCCCCTGTGTCTCTTTCCCCCCTGTCCCTTTGCCTGTTCCCCCTCCCTCATATCTCTCCCCCCCCATTTCCCTCCCCTGTATATCTTCCCCCCTCCTCTCCCTCCCCTGTGTCTCTTCCCCCTCCTCTCCCTCCCCTGTTTCTCTTTCCCCCCTCCTCTACCTCCCCTGTTTCTCTTTCCCTCCTGTGTCTCTTCCCTACCTCTCCCTCCCGTGTCTCTTTCCATCTCCCCTGTGTCTCTTTCCCCCTGTGTCTCTTCCCCCCCTCCCCCTTTGTCTCTTTGCCCCCTCTCCACCCCCCTTTGTCTCTTTCACCCCTCTCCCCCCTGTGTCTCTTTCCCCCCTGTGTCTCTTTCCCCCTGTGTCTCTTCCCCCCCGTATCTCTTCCCTGTGTCTCTTTCCCCCCTTTGTCTCTCCCCTCTCTCCCCCCTTTGTCTCTTCCCCCCCTCTCCCACCCGTGTCTCTTCCCCCCCTCTCCCACCCCTGTGTCTCTCCCCCCTGTGTCTCTTTCCCCCCTCTCAACCCTGTGTCTCTTCCCCTGTGTCTCTTTCCCCCTCTCCCTCTGTCTCTTCCCCCCTCTCCATCTGTCTATTTCCCCCCTGTCCCTCTGTTTCTCTGGCCCCTCTCCCTCTGTGTCTCTTTCTCCATCTCTCCCTCTTTGTCTATTTCCCCCTCCTTCTCTGTCTCTTCCCCCCCTCTACCTCTGTGTCTCTCCCCCCTCCATGTCTCTCCCCCCTCCCTCTGTGTCTCTCTCCCCCTCTCCTGCTATGTCTCTTTCCCCCATCTCCCTTTTTGTATCTTCCCCCCTCTCCCTCTGTGTCTCTTTCCCCCCTCTCCCTCTGTGTCTCTTTCCCCCCCACTCCCTCGGTGTCTCTTTCCCCCCTCTCCCTTTGTGTCTCTTCCCCCCTCCCGCTCCGTGTCTCTTTCCCTCCTCTCCCTCTGTGTCTCTTTCACCCCCACTCCCTCTGTGTCTCTTCTCCCCCTCACTCGGTATCTCTTCCCCCCTCTCCCTCTGTGTCTCCCCCCTCCCTCCCGTGGTCTTCCCCCCTCCCTCCCTCCCGTGGCCTTTCCCCCTTTACCTCTGTGTCTCTCCCTCCCTCCCGTGGTCTTCCCCCCTCTCCCTCTGTCTCTTTCCCCTCCCTCTGTGTCTCTTCCCCCCCTCTCCCTGTGTCTCTTCTCCCCCTCTCCCTCTGTGTCTCTTCTCCCCCCTCTCCCTCTGTGTCTCTCCCCCCCCTCCCTCTGTGTCACTTCCCTCCCCTTGGGTGCAGCACATGCACAGTCAAATGCGCGCGATCCGATCGCCTTTGCGATTGGATCATTGTCAAACTGCAATTCGTTGCAAAGCGTGACGACGAATAACAGTTTGACAATTATAATATGTGACATATATAATTATCTTAAATGACCACATATGTTTTCTGTATATGATCTCCATGAATAAAATCCCACCTCCTCTCCCTCTGTGTCTCTTCTCCCCTCTCCCTCTGTGTCTCTTTACCCCTCTCTCTCTCTGTGTCTCTTTCCCCCTCTCTCTCTCTGTCTCTTTCCCCCCCTCTCCCTCTGTGTCTCTTTCCCCCCTCTCCACCCTGTGTCTCTTCCCCTGTGTCTCTTTCCCCCTCTCCCTCTGTCTCTTCCCCCCTCTCCATCTGTCTATTTCCCCCCTTTCCCTCTGTTTCTCTGGCCCCTCTCCCTCTGTGTCTCTTTCCCCCCCCTCTCCCTCTGTGTCTCTTTCCCCCCTCTCCACCCTGTGTCTCTTCCCCTGTGTCTCTTTCCCCCTCCTTCTCTGTCTCTTCCCCCTCTACCTCTGTGTCTCTCCCCCTTCATGTCTCTCCCCCCTCCCTCTGTGTCTCTCTCCCCCTCTCCTGCTATGTCTCTTTCCCCCCTCTCCCTTTGTGTCTCTTCCCCCCATTCCCTCTGTGTCTCTTTCCCCCCTCTCCCTCTGTGTCTCTTTCACCCCCACTCCCTCTGTGTCTCTTTCCCCCCCACTCCCTCGGTGTCTCTTTCCCCCCTCTCCCTTTGTGTCTCTTCCCCCCTCCCCCTCCGTGTCTCTTTCCCCCATCTCCCTCTGTGTCTCTTTCACCCCCACTCCCTCTGTGGCTCTTTCCCCCCCCTCCCTTTGTGTCTCTTCCCCCCTCCCCCTCCGTGTCTCTTTCCCCCCTCTCCCTCTGTGTCTCTTTCACCCCCACTCCCTCTGTGGCTCTTCCCCCCCCCTCACCCTCTGTGGCTCTTCCCCCCCCCCCCTCTCCCTCTGTGTCTCTTCCCCCCCCCCCACTCCCTCTGTAACTCTTTCCCCCTTCTCCCTCTGTGTCTCTCCCCCCTTCCCTCTGTGTCTCTTCTCCCCCTCTCCCTCTGTGTCTCTTTCCACCTCCCCTGTATCTCTTTCCCCCTCTGTCTCTTCCCCCTCCCCCTGTGTCTCTTTCCCTTTGTGTCTCTTTCCCATCCTGTGTCTCTTCCCCTGCCCTCCTCCCCTGTGTCTCTTCCCCCCTGTGTCTCTTTCCTCCATCTCCCCAATGTCTCTTCCCCCCTCCTGTGTCTCTTTCCCCCTCTTAGTCTCTTCCCCCCTCTCCCTCTGTGTCTCTTCCTCCATATCCCTCTGTCTCTTTCCCCTCTCCCTCTTCCTCCGTCTCCCTCTGTGACTCTTTCCCCTCTCCCTCTGTGACTCTTCCCTCCCCTGTGTCTCTTCTCCCCCTCCCTCGGTATCTCTTCCCCCCTCTCCCTCTGTGTCTCCCCCCTCCCTCCCTCCCGTGGCCTTTCCCCCTTTACCTCTGTGTCTCTCCCTCCCTCCCGTGGTCTTCCCCCCTCTCCCTCTGTCTCTTTCCCCTCCCTCTGTGTCTCTTCCCCCCCTCTCCCTGTGTCTCTTCTCCCCCTCTCCCTCTGTGTCTCTTCTCCCCCTCTCCCTCTGTGTCTCTCCCCTCCCCTCCCTCTGTGTCACTTCCCTCCCCTTGGGTGCAGCACATGCACAGTCACATGCGCGCGATCCGATCGCCTTTGCGATTGGATCATTGTCAAACTGCAATTCGTTGCAAAGCGTGACGACGAATAACAGTTTGACAATTATAATATGTGACATATATAATTATCTTAAATGACCACATATGTTTTCTGTATATGATCTCCATGAATAAAATCCCACCTCCTCTCCCTCTGTGTCTCTTCTCCCCTCTCCCTCTGTGTCTCTTTACCCCTCTCTCTCTCGGTGTCTCTTTCCCCCTCTCTCTCTCTGTCTCTTTCCCCCCCTCTCCCTCTGTGTCTCTTTCCCCCATCTCTCTCTGTGTCTCTTTCCCCCCTCTCCCTCTGTGTCTCTTTCCCCCCTCTCCCTCTGTGTCTCTTTCCCCCTCCCCCTCTGTGTCTCTTTCCCCCATCTCCCTCTGTGTCTCTTCCCACCCTCTGTGTATCTTTTCCCCCCCTCTATGTCTCTTCCCCCCTTTTCCCTCTATGTCTCTCCCCCCCTCTGCCTCTGTATCTCTATCCCCCTCTCTCCCCTGTGTCTCTCCCCCCTCTCCCTCTGTATCTCTATCCCCCTCTCTCCCTCTGTGTCTCTTCCCCCTCTCCCTCTGTGTCTCTTCCCCCCTTTCCCTCTGTGTCTCTTTCCCCCTTCTCCCTGTGTCTCTTCCCCCCCTCTCCCTTCCGTGGTCTTCCCCCCTCTGCCTCTGTGTCTCTTCCCCCCTCTCCCTCTGTGTCTCTTCCCCCCCTATCACACTGTGTCTCCCCCCCCCCTCCCTCTGTGTCACTTTACTCCCCTTTGCGATCCGATCATTGTCAAACTGCGATTCGTCGCAAAACATGATGACGAATCGCAGTTTGACATTTATAATATGTGATATATGTAATTATCTTAAAGGACCACATATGTTTTCTATATATGATCTCCATGAATAAATTTGGGAATAGACAATATGTTTTTTTGGAAATCCAAAAATATAAACCCAGATTTAAATATTGCACTGTGGGGTTCCATTTCAATAACATAACTTCATCTTTCTGCTGCTATCTCAGGATGGTGTGTAATTGTAAACTAATGAGCTTTGTATTGACCTAATAACAGTGCTGGCAGTTTCAGCAGCTGCTTTTTCTTATATGCAGATAAAACAATTCTCTGCATTCAAAGACTCCTCCTAATGATGAAGTATGTCATCAAAAATCAAAAAATGGTGGATCACATTGCAGCAAAATGGTCTTTAAAATATATAAAAGGTAGTAATTTAGAGATAAAAAAAAAAATATATATATATATACAGTGCCTTGCAAAAGTATTCACCCCCCTTGACATTTTACCTATTTTGTTACATTACAGCCTTAAGTTCAATGTTTTGTTAATCTGAATTTTATGTGATGATCAGAACACAATAGTCTAAGTTGGTGAAGTGAAATGAGAAAAATATATACATAAAACTATTTTTTAGAAATAGAAAACAGAAAATTGGCATGTGCTTATGTATGAAGCCAATAAAACGCTCTGGTGCAACTAATTACCTTCAGAAGTCACAAAATTAGTGAAATGATATCTACCTGTGTGCAATCTAAGTGTCACATGATCTGTCATTACATATACACACCTTTTTTGAATGGCCCCAGAGATTGCAACACCTAAGCAAGAGGCACCACTAACTAAACACTGCCATGAAGACCAAGTAACTCTCCAGACAAGTAAGGGACAATGTTGTTAAGAAGTACAAGTCAGGGTTAGGTTATAAAAAAATATCCAAATCTTTCATGATCCCCAGGAGCACCATCAAGTCTATCATAACCAAATGGAAAGAACATGGCACAACAGCAAACCTGCAAAGAGATGTCCGCCCACCAAAACTCACGGACCGGGCAAGGAGGGCATTAATCAGAGAGGCAGCACAGAGACCTAAGGAAAACCTGGAGGAGGTTCAGAGTTTTACAGCAGAGACTGGAGTATCTGTACAAAAGACAACAATAAGCCGTCCACTCCATAGAGTTGGGCTTTATAGCAGAGTGGCCAGAAGAAAGCCATTACTTTCAGCAAAAAACGAAATGGCACGTTTTGAGTTTGCGAAAAGGCATGTGGGAGACTACCAAAATGTATGGAGGAAGGTGCTCTGGTCTGATGAGACTAAAACTGAACTTTTCAGCCATCAAGGAAAACGCTATGTCTGGCGCAAACCCAACATATCACATCACCCAAAGAACAACATCTCCACAGTGAAACATGGTGGTGGCAGCATTATGCTGTGGGATGTTTTTCAGCAGCCGGGACTGGGAAACTGGTCAGAGTTGAGGTAAGGATGGATGGTGCTAAATACAGGGATATTCTTCAGCAAAACCTGTACCACTCTGTGCGTGATTTGAGGCTAGGACGGAGGTTCACCTTCCAGCAGGACAATGACCCCAAACACACTGCTAAAGCAACACTTGAGTGGTTTAAGGGGAAACATGAAAATGTGTTGGAATGGCCTAGTCAAAGCCCATACCTCAATCTGTGGTCAGACTTAAAGATTGCTGTTTACAAGTGCAAACCATCAAACTTGAAGGAGCTGGAGCAGTTTTGCAAGGAGGAATGGGCAAAAATCCCAGTGGTAAGATGTGGCAAGATCATAGAGACTTATCCAAAGCGACTTTGAGTTGTGATTGCCGCAAAAGGTGGCTCTACAAAGTATTGACTTTAGGGGGGGGAATAGTTATGCACATTGACTTTTTCTGTTATTTTGTTCTTTTGGTTGTTTGCTTCACAATAATAGAAAAAAAAACATCTTCAAAGTTGTGGGCATGTTCTGTAAATTAAATGATGCAAGTCCTCAAACAATCCATGTTAATTCCAGGTTGTGAGGCAACAAAACACAAAAAATTCCAAGGGGTGAATACTTTTGCAAGGCACTGTACACGTGTATATATATATATAAATATATATATATATATATATATATATATATATATATATATATACACACATATATATATATATATACTAGCGACTTGCCCGTCAAAAAATGACAGCAATAAAATTGTAAGGCAGGTAATGCTGTTTGGGCCAGACATTAATTTTGTTGGTGGTCCGAGATCCTTCGGCGCTCATTGCGAGACTGTTGGTTGTATTCTTATTGTTTTTGTCGACGGTGATCTGCTTTTTGCGCTTATGGCAAGGCTTTGTGTGCTATGAGCAGCATTGGCGCTCGTTGTAATTCGCGTGGTGAATGGCTTTTGTGTTTATTGTGAGAGTGTTTTTTTTTCTTTTGTGTATATGTGTTTTTTGTATGCTAATTAAATAATTAATAAACGAATAAATTAATATACTTGACCTATTTGTAAGTAATATATGCAGGAAGCATTGTGCCGAAGAGCTGACAATCTGTTTTGATGTTCCTGCAGCATACAATGTAGGTTTGCAGTGTTGTGGAGCTGAGGTGTAAGTGTCAGCAATGTGTGCAATGTGTAGTGTAAATAGGCTGCGTACGCAAGGGGAAGCCGTTAGGGTAGCTGTGTACTTCAACATTGTGTAGCGTCCTTGGTAAAAGTGTATCTTGTACCTTGTACGGCTTTTTTGAAAAGCTGTATGTGCTTGGTGGTGTTTTGCGTCTTTAGGGTCCTGTAGCCTTGTTTTGTTTTTTTTGGTGGCCATTTTTTCTCTTGCTTAAGGGATTTTCGTGTGTCTAAACTCAGACTTAAATTGAGGTCTAACTTCACTTGCAGTGGTCCTGGGTGCCCCCACTTGCTGTGAGTAAGATTTTTCTGTATTTTTTGTGTGTATTATTTGTGTTTTTAATGTTTTCAGGTGCGCGCGTTTCGACCGTTAAGGTTGTATTTTTGCGAGGTCGTAATGTTTTTTTTTCTAAGTCCCGCGTCTCGTAATTTTTTTATGCTAAGTCCGTAATTTTTCCGTTCTAAGTCCCGCGGTTCGTATTTTTTTGTGTAAGTCCGTATATAGTGATTGCGTGTTAGATCTATTTTGGTAAAGTGCCTCTTGTGTGGGTGTTTGTAACTGCGTGTGAGGCGCCGTAGAGCCTCCACCTCCGCAAATGTGGCTCCTCGCTACGCGAGGGTCCGTGTTTGTGCCTGCAATGTGCATTCGGCTAATTGAAGCCAACGTTGGAGCCTCCACCTTCCGCAAATGCAGTCCTTTGCTTCACGAGGGTCCACATTTGTGGACCAAACTGCGTCCCTCGCAAAGCGCGCAAAGCGTGACAACAGAGTTTGACAACTATCACATATATTGTAGTGAGCAGGCGAGCCAGCCAGAGCCGTTGCTCATGCTTGCAGGCTCGCGCAGCGAGCCGTGGCCCTCGCATAGCGAGGGCAGCGGCCGAGGGCCTCAGTTGCTGGCATGGAGGCGCTCCATGCCAGCAACTGCGACCCTCGCAAACTTTACGTCGCAACGCAAACAACACGACACACCAACTACGACCCTCGCAAAATTTACCTCGCAACGCAAACAACATACGAGACACGTTACCACACATTACGACCTTGCAACAATCGGACGCAACTCGCGAACATTACAAAATTTAAAAAACAATAAATACACACAGCACATACATAAAAAGCTTACCTATAGCAAGAGGAAGCATCCAGGACCTCAAAAAAACAACTTACACCTTCATTTAACTAAAAATAAAAGAGTTTGAACACTAAAAAATTCGCTAAGCGAGAGAAAAAATGGCCGCCGAACAAAACGAAAACGAGGCTACAGCACTCTAAACACGCACAACACCACAAAAAACTTGCAAAACACCACAAAGGACCTACGGATATTCCGTTAAGACGCATACCACACATTACCCGCCATTTTACACCAATGCTGAAGTACACAACTACGCTAACGGTTTCGTCTCACGCACACACACACTATTACACTGCACACATTCATCACGCTTACACAACAGCTCCACACCATTCATGCTGCAGCAACATCAAAACAGATTGCAGCTCTTCAACACAATGCTTCAAAATAGGTAAAGTATATTAATTTATTAATGTATTCATGTATTATATATTTCAGTAGTACACACCAAACAGCATTAGCTACCTTACAATTTCATTGCCGTCATTTTTTGACGGGCAATTCTCTAGTTATGTATATATTTTGCATTCTGAAAACAGTTTGATTATTATCATATACTGTACTTCAAGTATATTCAAATATTGGTCTACAGTAGTATTCTTAACTCCCACTTTTCCATTGTAGCTGATAGAAATGTCATTTGCAAAGTCTCTTCCCACCTGTGATGAATAGAAACAAAAATGATGGCTTCCACTGTAGTACAATCGCATATAATAAGTAATAAAAACCTGTGTTTTTTTATTTCAAACTTGATTACTGTAATTATTTTTGAAACTTGTGTCAAAACCTGCTGTGTGTGTGTGTTTGTGTTGTTCAGTCATGTCTGACTCTCCGAGCTGGTTGCCAGTTCCTTCTCCAGTGGGCCACAGCATACAGCTACTGGTATTCCTAGGTGGTCTCCCATCCAAGTACTGACCAGACCCAACCCTGCATAGTTTCAGGGTGATGTGACCTCTTGGTTCCCTGACTGTAATCAAATCAAGGTTGCAGCAGTAAAAGCACCAAATCCTAACCACTGGACCACGAAAACCTGTTAATCATAGCTTATTAATATTATGTAGTTCACAGTTGAAGTACCTTTACATTTTCAACACAAAAGCAAAAAATCATGACACAAGATTTCTTTCAATGTTTTTCTGATCACAGCTGGCAGTTTTCCTATTGATTATTTGTAATTGCAAAACTGTGAGATGAAGCGTTTGATTTTACAACACAAATCCCTATTCATATTTCACTATAAAAGTCGTTATTTTAAGTGTTATTGGAAAGGTGATTTCTTAAGTCAGAGAAACGTGTTAATAAAATTGCTGAGAATATACTTTACAAGTATAGATTTTTTTAACACTTTAACTGTCAGAAGGACAGAAAACGTATGTATATTTATCATCGTGCTCATGAATGAATATAAGAATAGCTTGAAGGTAGAAAGGTCAGGAAAATGGCAGTTTGATCAATATTTCACTTTATAACATATTTCTTGTATTAATATGTTATTAAAATAACAGGATAACACTACTTACTCATGACTCATGATAATTTCTACTATTGGTGCAGCCATTTTGCTATCAACAGTCGTAACAAGATCTTCATTTAGTTGCAGATTTATCTACAACACAGACATACATGCACTTTATCCCATGCAAGTGATGAGCTTGTTTGCTGTCACAGATGACATTGCACAGCCAAGTAAAATACAAGGGAGTCTGCTCATGTGGGCACATATCGCAGATAAATCAATATGTCTGCACCTATAGTGAAAATAAATTCAACATTTTGAATAAGTGTTATTCCTTTTATTTTAATGTTCTAATACAAAAAATCACATATAATAGTTGTCAAACTGTGATTCGTTGCCTCGCAAAGCGAGGCGAGCCGTTAATGCATAGAAGCCTTTTGAGCTCGGAGCACTCTTCGGCGCTCATCGCCCTGCGAGCCATTGAGCTTGGAACACTTAGGCGGTGAGCGATGAAGGCTCTCAGCGTCCTGCGAACCTCGCAAAGTGAGTCGAGCAGTAGAGGCATTGAAACATGCAGGACTTATGCAAAATTAGCGCCGAAGGTGCTCCTGTAAGCCTTGCAAAGCGAGGCGAGTAGTTGAGGCATTGAACCACGTGGAACTTAGCCTGCAAGCAGGTAAGAAACGCGGGACTTACTTAGGCTGCGGGACTTTAAAAAAAAATTGGAATCTCGCAGGCAAAAAAAAAAAACTACTTTAAAGGCCGAACCGCGGAAATCGAAAAACACGAAAAAAAAAGGAAAAATAAACAATAAAAAAACAGAATTCCTGGGAGTGAGGTTGCACGCAAATGTAAGCTGAATTTGCTGAGTTTCGGCACTTGAAAATCGGCTAAAAGTAAAAAAAGTAAGAAAAAAATGTTGGCCGAAAAAAATTAATTCATATTCATTTATTAATTCACTGTACTAAAAATATTGTATATATTGTACATTATTGTTTTTATATATAACTGTCTTCGCGATGAGCGCCGAAGGCGATCATTGCAAAGGAGGAAACTTGAAGTGCATGAGGGGAGAGGCTCGCAATGAGCGCCGAGGCTCTGCAGAGAAACAAAAGCCTTACATTGTGTGGCAAACAGCATTGCCATGGATTCAAATTTAATTGCCGTCATTTTTGACGGGCAAGTCGCTAGTATATTATAAAGTGGAATATTGTTTATTCAACAATGGGCTGGGAAAGAGTTGCTGGTATAATTTGCTGTTACAAGAACGGTATACATTTAAAAACTTGTAAAAGAAATTGGCATTTAATGACCTATAAAAAATGACTTGCTCCACCTATTTTTCCATTTTAATTCCTTCTTTTAATCAGCATATGCCTTTTTGCTTTACTTTTTGCATTACCATATAGCACCTGTGCTTGGCAGTTGTTCAGTGAAACCGCTCCGGTTTCTGGAGTACTTATATTTTTTATAAAAAGATGGCACGCTGGCAATCCTTGTTCTGAAAGGGTGAGGCTGTCTGTAATGGTTCCACAGGGTGGAATATTGTAGTTATAATTATTATGGAAATTATGATGATGCTTTTGTAGATTTAAAGAAGTATGAGGCAGAGTGAATTAATGATATCAAACACTATTATTATGGTTGGAGAGAAACACTTGTGAAACTACTGCTATCAAAGGAGGCTACATCAAACAGTAAATCATAACTGCCTCCCCCAAGAGGCCAAAAAGTAGCAGAAGGAAAAAGTAGTTTAGTCTTCATTTCACTACTTCTTCTTTTTCCTGTTGTGTCCTCTTCACTGTCATCCATTTATTTGTCTCTTTATTTCCTCTCCTCTTTCCATCTGTCACCCCTTCTGTCTCATCTTTTTCTCTTTCCATCTCTCTCGCTTCTCTCTCATCCTCTCCTCTTTCCATCTGTCTCAACCTTCTTGCTCAGCCTCTCCTCTTTACGCACCTCTTTTCCTTCTCTCTTAACCTTTACTCTTGTTGTTTGTCTCCCCTTTTCTCTAATTCTTTCCGTCTCTCTCCTTATCTCCTTTTTCCATCTGTGTTGCCCATTCTGTCTCATCTTCTCCTCTTTCCATCTCTCTCTCTCACTTCTCTCTCCTTATCTCCTCTTTCCATCTTGTCTCTATTATCCTGTACTCTCTCATCTGCCTTCTCTCCTCTGTCCATCACTGTCTCCCCCTTTGCTTCAACCTATCTTATTTCATTATCTCTCTTTCTTCTCTCTTAACCTCTGATCTTATTTGTCTCTCCCTTTTCTCTTATTATCTTCTCTTTCCTTTCTCTGTCCCTCAACCCTCCTTTTGTCATCTTTTTCCTCATTTTATTCACCAATTTTCCATCTTTACGAAAATCCACCTGATTGTCTATATTATCCAACTCTCTCCATTTTCTCTCCTCATTTCAATCCTCCATTGAGAGTCCCATCCCACATATTATATTCTCCCTTTTCCATATATCTCTATCTTCCATCTCTTCATTTTCTTCCATTTCCATTTCTATCCATTCTCTCATCCCACTCCTTGCCTTTGTCCATGTCACCTGCCTCCCCCCTTCCCCTCATTCTCTCCTCTCCCAATTTCTCTATTTTCCCTTCACTCTCATTCTGCCCTCTTTCCATCTCTCTCTACACTCATTTTCCACCTCTCTCTCCTAACCCCCCACTCTCCCATCCTTCCTTTATGTCTTTCTCTCCCTCTTATAGTTCTGAAGACTGACCTAGGGGCGGAGAGGATTAATCTATCCCGCGCTCTGATTTTCTTATTTTTGTGCAGTGTCTGTAAAATACATTCTATTCCTCTAAAAAAAAAAAAATGTTTATAATTTAAAAAGACGTCAATCACTAAGATCTAACCCGTTAAATATGATTAGTTTAATCTGCACTTTTAATGAGCTGCCTGAGAGATTTAATAAAAGCACTCCCATCTCTCTATATTATAGCGCTGTACTGTTTCAACAGCAGGGTAAATTTGTTTCTAACACAAAACTGGAGGTGTGAAAGTGAAAATCCATTTAGAATCTCCTCGTAGGAGCTGCATTTAAGGCGGGTGTTAATGAAAGCCTGCAAACCTTTTTTTTTAACAGCATTAAATGTGTTATCTGCAAAAAATGAGTTTAGCACCTAAAAATCGCTAAAACCCAGGAAAAACCTGTGATCTATGTGCTAATGGATGAGACCTTGTTTAATTTGTGGTTAAAAAAGATGCACTGCTTTGGGTCAATATTTCATGAAGCTGCGTCTGTTATTTAAGGAATCATTTAACCCCTGTAACCCTCCTGTATCAATTACAATGCTGCTTGTATTAGCACTAACTAAGCAATCTGTATATCGTGAGCTAGACAAGGAAATGGGAAAACATACTGCATGTGTATATTAAAGAGAGATTAAAGTCACATGCCGTCTATCTTGCATTCAACAACTCTAGTCCTCTAGAGCCGGAGATAGCCCGTATTTCCAGTGTATTCTGATACGAGCACAAGAAAGTAGATCAAACCACCATTTGTTTAGGAAAACGGTCACATTTGTGAAATATGTGGCAATTTTAGAGAAAAATCTTTATTTATGAATTGTGTAGAAAATTCTGTCTCACATGGAACTTCCTGCTGGCTTGGAGTCCGGAGTGGGGTTTGCTTATTTTATCACTGGAGAGAGAAGGGCATTTGTTACATCATTAGAACTTTTAGTATTTAACACATACCCCCTTTCCCTTTATAGTCTCAGTCGCAATATAAACTGCAAGCCCTGCTATTTCAGGAATGTATACCCCCCTTTCATATATACCACCTTCATCAAAACATCATGGATGCCTCCAGGGAACACAGAGGCACTGATGCATCAAAAATAGTATTTATTTAATTATACAGGGGCTATTTAAAATGATTGTGCCATGGATTGTCTTGTTCTTATCAAGCAATCCTAAAAATCAGGTCCACAGATTGGAATGAAAAAATCCTCTTTAGAAAAAAAATAGGTCATGGAAATTGAATGATCTAAAGTCCACTAATCTAAACACACAAAATGAAATTAATTGATGGAAAGTGAAGCTTTGGCCTATGCTGCAAGATAAAAGTTTAGGTTATTATTTTTAGTTCATTCATTTTCATGCAACCAAATATCTAGTTGTCTGTGATACAAAATGTGTGATTTTACTGTTCCAATAATATATATATATATATATATATATATATATATATATATATATATATATATATATATATATTTATATAAACACACTTCCAATGAAAATAAAATCAACATTTGCATGCACAACACATTTTCAAAACAATGAACCTAAACATCTGTTTTTGTGGTAAATTGCATGTCACTGCCAGGCACTGCTATACGTCAAACATCATTTCACATAAACAAAATACAAGAAGTCACATAAATCTTTTAATGTTTTAATGCAGCAAATGTATATTTTTAACATAGAATAGCATTATAATTAATTGCACAATTTGATATTCCATCAGATATTTGTTGTCACTTACTATCATTAATCTTTATAGAACAGCAGCCCTATTCCGTAGTGTTCCTTACATATGAATATTTTTTACTGTACAGCATGTTATTTAACCTTGTGAAGCTAAAGGAACACAGAAAAGGTCCCAATTTGCTAGACTTCAAAATATCATTAAAAATAATCATAATATACATATTACTTGCTTTTATGTAATTTAGTGGCATTAAAGGCATGTAAAATGTTGGATTTTATATGACGTAAATATGTCAGCACTGCCTCTTCATGATTTCTTTTGTGGGTAATGACTCTGTACCTGGGGTGCTCATATGCTTTGATCTAATGAGTACCACCAAGGATCATCTGAGCATGTGTGTTGCATGCTTTATGTCATTCAGTTTTTGTTACAACCAGCAATTACAAAAACTGTGCTTATTTGTAATGAAATGTTAGCATTTATATTCTATTTTTCACCTTTTCATGTATTCCTTTAATAAAACAATTTATAATATATATATATATTTTTTTTTTCAGGATTAGAAGGGGAGTGCAAAGTGAAAAAAAAACAGGGGGGTTGACCTTACTAGGAACTGGAACTAGGAACAGGGATTGAGATAGATTGAAATGATTGGTGGGAGTTCTTGAAAGGGGTGATATGTTGTGAAAAGTGTAATTTCCTGCTATGCCAAGGTAAAAAAAAACTACTGTGCTTCAGCACTGCCGGTTTACAATCTCTCAGCCCTATTAAATTCCCTCAATGTGTAAAACCATAGCCAGTAACGTAGCCCGCAAGACTTACAGCTATTAAATTGGACTGTCAAAGCTACCCACGGGTTAAGGGCGAAAAAACCCTACGGGCTATTGAAATCTGAACTCTGTGGCCGCAAATCCTTGTATCTGTCAAGCCCGTAACTGTTAGGTTCGCAAATCGCTATTAAATTGCTACAAATCCACTGGCGTTCAAACCCGTAACCTGCAAATGGAGCCAGCGGGTACTAGAGAGGACCTGCAAGGGGATTAAAGTCCTATCCGTAGCAAATAAATACAAATATCAACACACTACTGTACTCATAATTAAAGGGAAAGTGATGTTAGGTATTAAAATTAATAGCACAACATTCTCAAGCTCACAAATCTGTTTAATTTTCATGTTCTATAGATCCTGGCAATCAATGTGTTAATACATATACTGGAACTCGCATGTAATAGAATATCATATTTACTGATTTATTAATATTACATTATTTATAGAATGCGGGTACGATCGTAACTCGTAATTCAAACCCGTAATGGATTGAAATCTAACCTCCATTTTTCAGTGATGTAATGATGACGATCTCTTTTGCCATTGGCTCCGTCTAAAACCCGTAACTACTGGTTTTACCAATTGATCATGTTCAGAGTCGCACATCCAACATCCTCAAGAATGGGTTACAGGTTTGCGTCTACGGCCCGGAACTCGCTGCATGGTTCAATTTAATAGCTCTGTAACGCAGCCGAATTTCAAGCCCGCAGCCTTTGCAGGTGTGACAATGCCGCTACAGGCTTCGAGTTTAATGGGGCTGTCTGTGTATCTACCTAGCTACCTATCTCCTACAGCACAACTTTATAATATATCACCTTTTGTACAGAGGCCCTGTGTTGATTTCCTCCGCATCAAGCTGTAGTTGATATCATATTTTCAACATACAAACCAACAGAGTTTTTGATTTTTACGGGCAATGAAGAAATTAACCCCACAATAAATCTGTACATCAGTTTCCCTAGATAATCTTTGCTCTGATAAGGAGTCCTTTAATATACATTGAAATGTCATGTGTTAAAAGTAGCTACATGTCATCTTGCAACTACTCCACGTACCACCTACTACTAGAGTATTAAAATGTTCAAGGATTTTGCACAAATATCTGGTTAATTTCAGACACAATATGTCCGCCAGTTGCTGAAGTCCTTTCTTATGACTCTGCTAGCAGTCACTTCCATTTTGTGTCTGTCAAGTATCTCCTAAGGGTATCTCAAGAACCAGGTGTGAACAGATAAGCCTCTACACCACAGTTCAGATGATTTAAATAAAAATTCCTCTCTGTGAACAAGAAATGAAAAATAGAACTGTTGTATTAGTTTTCGATTTCTAGCTTTCCAATGCGTATGCATCGTCTTCTGTGAAAAACTACTTTGGTTTTAAACTGGATTAAGACAAGAGATAAGCAAATATATGTTGACTTTTCACAACAGCGGGATGGGAATAGTCTGAAATCAAACAGTAATAAAAACTGAAAGAGTAAGAAGAGCCGGTGAAGAAGATTTCAAATTCAATAATAGGCCTCACGAGGGTTTTCCATTGGGACCCAAATGCTGAGTTCTTTCCATTGATTGCCTGTCCTACCCTTCAATAATTCTAATACCTCTGATAACAGACAGGCAGCGGGTAGGGAGGGGAGCATAGGTTAACTATGTCTTTCAGCTGTATCTATTTAACCTCTTCAGCGCTGGGGCAGATTTACCAATGAAGGGGTTCAGGTATTGTTAATTATTCCATGTACCCTGCTAGAATATTCCATCTGTACGTATTGCTTAATAATTACAGAACCATCACCTAAAAACCTAGACTATTAAAATATTTATGCGTATAATCACTTCATCACCTAAAACATTGTCTACTAAAATATTTATGTATATAATCATTTTTAGATGAGGCTTAGTAATACCTGGCTGATTCATTAAAATGTTGGAGGGAGCTTTGCTGAAGTCTATAACTTCCTGTTCAGTGTCCTGTGATGGTGGTCCTCCTGTCCTTTAGCTATCAAAGACTAACAGCACTACAGAGGGTCATGGTTCATGTTTTGTAGAGAACTAAGTCAATGTAGCCTTATCATTTAAAGGACCACTGCAGTACAAGAAAAAAGACACTTGTCAATGAATGTACCAAACCTACACTACTAGCAGCTGTGTACGACATGGACATAAACATTTATTTTGGAAAAACTAACATTTTTAAATCTCTGCTTATGAGTACAGAAATCCATTTTACGTTTGTTACATCACATCAGAGCGCTGGATGATGGGGGAAGGGGGTGCTGTATTTATAGTAATCACTAGAAAGAGGGACAGGCAGAATATTTTTTTTGATAACTAGATACAATTGAAATTGACAATACCCCTCTTCCCCCTCACTTCCCAGAAGCAGGACTTTGCATCAAAGGATGCAACCACAACTCTCCAGAAATGTAAACCTCCCTCTCACACATATTTCAACCAAACTATCATGGATTCCTCCAGAATCCTGCCAAGGCATCAACACTTTTTTTTCAAAATAAAAAACAGCTGTATGATGTTTTTCTAGTTTAATTTTATGCTCCTAGTCAGACTAGTCAAATTTTTCAAACATTTCTTTTTTTTTTATTGTCTTTTAAAACAAATGTGAGCAGATTGATAAACACAAGAAAACTATCACAAAACATTATACAGAAAAGGTTACACGATTCAACAGCAAAATATGGATGATTAAAAGGATACATAAAATATTCAGATTGTCACAGTACTTTAAACTACAAGTCTATATACTGGAGTTTTTTTGGGGGGCAAATAGTGCAATGCAGTGGTGGAGCTAGTGCATAGGAGGCCCCAGTGCATACTCCACCCCCAACCGGAAGGGGGCAGGCACAAATTATTTTTGCACTTGCCACACCCCCTCCAACATCAATGTAGTTCATATATAAAATATATGTTAAATATATAGAAAAAAATATATAAAAGTATAAGTGCTAGATATTCTTTTTTGAAAGCTGCATTATATGAGCAATGATCAGGCCCAGCGATTATCCTTCCTTGGTTAGTCTCTTATTGATCACTTGCATTTTAATAAGAACTCTGTGAAGGAAATGGGGTTGTCAGAACTAATACTTTTTTTTATAATACAACATATTTTACTAGCGACTTGCCCGTCAAAAATGATGGCAATAAAAATTGTAAGGCAGGTAATGCTGTTTGCCACACAAAGTAAGGCTTTTGGTCCTCTGAGTACCTTCAGCGCTCATTGCGAGCCTCTCCCCTCGTGTACTTTTGGTCGACTGAGCACCTTCGGCGCTCATTGGAAGCCCGCGCTGAGCGCCTTTGGTGCTCATCACGAGCCTCTCCCCTCATGTACTTTTGCTCCTCTGAGCACCCTCGGCGCTCATTGTGAGCCACGCGCTGAGCACCTTTGGCGCTCATTGCGATCCTCTCTCCTGCTTATTTTTTTTTTATAATTAATTAATTAACTAATAAATTAATATACTTTACTTATTTGTAATTAATATATCCAGCAATCAATATCCTGAAGAGCTAACAATTTGTTTTGATTTTCTTGCAGCATACATTGTACATTTGGACTGTTGCTGACCTGAGGTGTAAGTGTCAGCAATGTGGCAAGTGTGCCGTGTAAATAGGCTGCGTTCGCGAGGCCAAACCGTTAGTTTAGTTGTGTAGTTAGTGCAAGTTAGTGTTGTAAAATGGCGGCAATTGTCTATGTGTTACGCGGGTGTGGATCATTTTCCGTCCATCCTAATAGTGTATTTTGTACCTCGTACGTTCCTGGGTAAAAGTCTTATGTGCTTGGCGTTGTTTTGTGTGGTTAGGGGTCGTGTAGCCTCGTTTTAATTTTTTTGGGGCAAATTTGCTTTTATATTTTTGCGACCTCGTATTTTCTTTTTCTAAGTCCCTCGGGTCGTATTTTTTAAAAATTTTTTGTTACCGAGAGTGAGGCACAGTAGAGCCTCCACATCCGCAAATGCGGGCTTCGCGAGGTCCGCATTTGCGGCCTGCAATGAGCCTTTGGCTCACTGTTAATGTGTTCACCTACATGTCTGATTCTGTAACATTATGCCCTATTCCAAAGCTCTGCCAAATCTGTTGTAGCGTAATAAATAAAAATAAAATTAACAGTGATACTACCAACACTACTGGTAGATTATTCTTCCCCTGCAAGAAATAGGGGCCTTGTTTTTTTTTACAGTATGTAAGAAAAAGCAGGACAGGGCTGGTCAAGCTGGGTCTAATTTGCTGTCAAATTCTATTTCTGTTATATTTATGTGACATGCGTGTATTTTTGCTGTACCATATAAATAAAACATAGACATTTTAAAGTAACGGAACAATCCTTTCTTTTCTGCTTATACAAATGCCACTCAGTAGAATATTTTATTTTAAGCATGATTGATGGGTAAGAAAGTTTTGTAATGATTTTTTCCACAGTCCTCTGAAGGAGTTGCTTAAGTCGTTCGAGTGGAGAGAACACAAAAAATTTGTAAAAAGCAAGGAAATTATAGGTGTGTTGTGAAAAAAAAACAGAAGCCCTTTGTCTTTTTTTTGAAGAGGTAAAATTACCTTTTTCCCTCAATTTTTTTTTCTATACAGTAATTTCCCTAAAAAATAATGTACTGGAAATTGCATAGGGGGATTTAACAATACCCCAGTGGCAATCACTAACAAGTCTCATTTTGGGCTGAATATGACAGCGAGATTTGATTGCCTTTCTATAATCAGACTGAAATCTAGGTTCCTGGGAAAATAAACGATTTTTCAGGAGGGGGCTTCAGAGAGAGGAGGGTGGTTATTATCCTGGGGGAGGTTACACCCCTCAGTAATGCTGAAGTGGAATGAAATGCTTTAAAAAGGTAATGTGCCCAGATTTAACCCTATACTATAAAACATTTTTGTGTCACTCGTGTTTGCCGTAGAAAAATGTTTTTTTAGAGATCCCTTTTCTTAGACCCTTTAACAAGATAATTTATTTAACCTATGGCATTTCAAACTATGCTAGTACTAAAGGATCAGTGTAGTTATGGAAAAACTTCACATTTGCATGTATATGACAAACTAACAACATTGGCAGCTGTGTAAACTATGAGCATAAGTATTTTTAGAAAAAAAAAATCATATATTAAGAGACTCCATTTTGGACTACTAGTCTTCTTAGGGTTTATCCTACTGAGAGTTTTCTGCTATTTAGTTCTATTGTCAACTGGCTATTCTAAGTGCCAACATTTCAACTAAGCTGAATAGAGATCTTACATTAAATTGCTGTTATTCACATTCATCTGGGGAGCCTAATCCTGATAGGAACAAAGGCAAAATGTATGTGTGCATTAAAGTGAAATTGAAACAGTTACAAATTTAAGTCTGTATATATTAAGTTTAAAGAGTTAACTTACTCAACCTCGGTTTTTCTTTCCCTCCCTTAATATTAATGCTGCTCTATAGCTTGGATGAAATGCTCTGTATTGCTCATAACAAATAATTAATTCTCGGAAGAGAGATATAGCGAATAGTCTTTCAGCAGAGATGGTAGAGTAAAATAACAACATAAAATGATTTAAAAACTCACATGGAAGGAGTACAGTTACCTTAAAGCAAAAGCAGAAGTGTTCATAGTTGTCCTTGTGTGGGAATAGATGGCATATATGCTCAGGTAGCCAATTCTGTTGGATCCAGTAGATCTTTCTTGATTTATATTTAGAGCCGTGTTGCTTAATTTGGCCTCTATAGATGTGCCCCTAAGTGAGCTGCTTCTTATCTTTGGCAGATTATATATTTTGCTCTGGGGTCATTGAGATTGGGGCAGATTTATCTCTGAGATTCTATGAGAGTTTAAATATGCCAGTTGTGATTATCAAACAGAAGAGATTAATGTCACCAGCAAAGACCATGCAGGACTCCTGGCCCATTAGTATCTATATCTGTGTATTTTTGTTTGTATCTGTGTTTTTGTTAACTATCAATGTTTTTCTCAGCACCTTGGTTTAGAATCACAAATATCTGAACTAGTTGAGTGGTCTGAAAATCCAAACGAGGAAAGTCTTGCTGTATTTTATAAGCAATTTCCTAAGGGTATCATTACCATCCCATCTTTACTTCTCTTTGTAGCTAAGTGTGTGAGTGCTTTGGACTTACTAAGTGTGTTCCTCATGTACTCGGTAAACATGTTTTTAGTTTATACATTGAAATGGAGCACTTGAAAATTTAGCAATTTTTTTTAATGAAGACACTAGAGCTGAATAAACTGCTTTAAATATATAATTATGAAGGGTTAAGGACTTATAAAGTGAGCTATTCTAAATCAGCTACTCATTCCTGCAGACATGTATAATTTATTACATGATAATCTCATGATAAATTGCTGGCTACTTTAGAATATTATTATTAAATATATGTGGATTTACATAGCTCATTTTCTAAAGTCTGGGTCTGTTGTCAATAGTGGTTGCAATCTAATGTAATATTTCAGTAATTTGTAGCAGAAGATACTTTTCAATACAACTAGCTGTATATATTTTTCTACAGTATATAGCAGTTCATTTTAGTAGAACAGACCAAATCTAACAATATTTATTATTTATTTTATTATTATCTTTATTTATAAGGCACCAACATATTCTGTAGCGCTGTACAGGGGTTGAGTACATGGCAAAAACAAAATTAACACCTTATGAAGAATGGGGGGTCCTGTTTTTGAGCTTAGAATCAAATGTACATAGTGCTTGTTTCCAAGGCACTGACACAAAATTGAAAACTTGCAAACTTACAATCTTAGGCCCTCATTCAATTGCGATTTGGCCAATTGAATAGGGCCCTAAATAAGCACATAGCATATTATTTTTAAAGAAGTTCTTAGTTAGTAAAAACCTTGCTTTTGGATAGATTTTTACTAACTAAAAACTTCTTTAAAAAAATATGTTATGTGCTTATTTAGAGCCCTATTCAATTGGCCAAATTGCAATTGAATGAGGGCCTAAGGGTTTAGGTGTAATACAAGAGGGTGACAAATGCAAGATGGCAACGTGAAAGCAATTTGTTTAGTCAAGTGGAAGTTTCTGTGTGTTGTACTGTAGATTGTCGTTGTGAGTGTTTTTAAGCTGTGGAGTGTTGCAGTTGTACGTGTTAAGGCTGAAGGTGATAAGATTTTCTAAACAGGTGTGTTTTTAGTAATTTTTCAAGGTTTCTAAGTTAATGCACAATTTCTTATAAATATAATCAAGTGTTAACTCACAATTCTAATTTCCTGATTCTACCTACCAAAAAAGCTTGGATTAATACAGTGTTGCTCAAGTTACTTAAGCCATGGGACCCTATTTGAGCTTCAAGATATTGACAGAATCCCAGCACTCTATAATAGCTCTTCTTCTACTGCAGTCTAAATAGTTTTCCACTGTCCAAAGCCTCTCACGGGACTATAAAACAAACCATAAAATATCAAAGTCCATAGCTAGAACACCATCACTTCTTTCCAGAACCTCCTGAAGGTTGACACAAAGCTTACCAGAGACTATAACCCAATCCCAGGCATGCTTGAATTCCGTTACTGCTTTTGTCTCTACCACTTCTACTTGTAGCTTGTTGCTTCTAACCTACAGACAAATTGAACTACAGGTTGTAGTTAAGGGTAAGACTTGCTGCACCCCTTGGTTTTATCATAAGGAGAAGTCTTAGTAGATCCAGAGAGGATTATGTTGTGTGAATTGTGTTTAAAGAATGTGCTAAACACATTAGTTCCCAGAATTTAAACAGAATTATCAGAATATTTTTGTTAAACCACTGGACTACTCCGAGACTGCAGTTGCTGCTTGAATTATTTCCTCATCCAGTCTTAATTGTTCAATGGTTGTTAACGCTCAAGTCCTGGCAGTAATATTAGACAATAATAAAAGCATTATCTAACACTAATGGTTCCAGGAGGGCTGTCACAGAAAAATTAGGAAATGAAAAACTAAAATTAAAAATTCAATATTAACTCAATGTTTTCAAGTGTGTATTTAAACACATCTAAGGATTTCAATCCATTTGAACTGTATTTGACTTAGACCATTAAGTGAACCTGAAACATATCAAGTCTCTCACGACTCCAGCTGTGAAAAAATTCAGGTCTGTTGCATTTTAGCTCAATTCATCTGTCACATGGATAAGGCAAGGGGGATTTGAAATTAACCATAGAGCTTGAATCCCTGGACACAAACATTTCTCATTACTCTATCAGTCTCTGCTTAAATGGAAAGGACACTACCACCAGATTTATCTCTGCTTAGGTGAGCTGTGCTTTGTAGGGAGGCAACACCTCTTTCTAAATATTTTAGACTCACTAGTAGGACACCTTTTATGAACAATGCACCTACAATGGTCTTATTTTTAGAGAGCTATTCCATTCCCATGCATTCCTCAAAAAGTAGCATAAAGGACTATTGTAGTTCGGGCAAAACTTCAGATTTTTTTATGTGACAAGCTAACAACATTAACATGTATACAATCCATGGGCATAAAATAGTTTTTACAGAAAAACTTAATTTTAGCAGAAGTTTGAAAGTTGACATTTTGTGTTATTATTCCTCAACTTGCTCCTAATACAACACAAACGTTTATTTGGGCTGTTTGTGCACATTAGAGTCAATTCACCACAATAATTAATCAATTTAAATTGAAAGGTATGTAGAAAATGCTCCCACTGAAAAGATTTAGATAAACAAAAATGTATTATCTGGAATTGCAGATGTCTGTTTGCTTAACTGTCTTTGATTTAGCCCATGAAAGGAATAAAAACTCTCAAAACTCCTAATATAACATTTTAGTGAAAGCTCTACATGACATAACTGCAGTATAATATATATATATATATATATATATATATATATATATATACACGTCCTTAAAGGCATATTAAAGTGAGCTGTGTTATGAATGCATCTGATCGAGGGGAATTAGTAGTGTATTATTACATTTATTTGCATGCACTATGTTTTTTTTTTACTTTGCATTAAATAAAAACTGTTGCAGGTGATGTTTACACCCCCAGGATTGAGCTAGGCTTCTCAGGGTACGATTTTCTAAAAGTGTACCCTGTCCTTGTGAGCATGTCAGCTTTGCAGCGAATCAGCAATGCTGTATGCTGCCAGCATAGATGACTACTACACTGGGTCCTTAAAGGACAATAAATCGACATTCAAGTAAAAATGCTTGAGTGGTTACACAGTTGTTCTTTAGACATACACTCTCTCCTTGATAAATACTGACAAAATATAATTGCACTGAAACCAAACATTTCACCTTCTTCTTCCTACTCCAATTTGTCTTTTAGGCGAATGAGCATTTATGCTTGATTTATGGTCCGTGCATGTGTCTCTGTGTGAGTGCATGCAATTTACTGGGGCTGGGAGAGGCCTCAGGGGCTGGGGGAGGTAATGGGGCAATTCACTGGGGCTTTGAGAGATCACAGGGGCAATTTACTGGGGTTGGGAGAGGTGATGGGGCAATTCACTGGGGCTGGGAGAGATCACAGGGGCAATTTACTGGGGGTGGGGGAGGTGATGGGGTGAATCACTGGGGCTGGGGGGGAGGTTACAGGGGCAAATCACTGGGGCTAGGGGAAGTATCACCTGGTATGTAAATAAAACAATAAAACAATCAGTGAATGAAGGGACACAGACCTTGTTCTGGTTATTACAGAAATCTAAAGGAAAGCTGCAGCTCAATTCACAGACCAAAAATATACAATGTGTTAGTTATGCTAATTTCAGCTGGGATTTTCAGGGGGTGTCAGCATTGATAGAAAACAGTTTGCAAATGCAAGAAATTGAGCAAACTTTAGGGTAACTGTTTAAATGTTTATTTCGGTATTTTTTCATGAAAACTATTTTTTTAATACACTACCAATTCTCCTCTGTCAGATCCATCCATAATCCAGCTCACTCGCATATTCCTTTAAGTACTAATCACACTTTATAAAATAACTGATCAGTTATAGTGTAATTACATAAGTACATAAAAACACCAGTATTTGATAAGAATACTTGTAAAGTAAAAAGTGAACTACCCGTGTCATACCTGGACACTATGTTCTGTGTCCTTGTGTGAGTTGCCTCATCTCTTGGCATGATCAACTGAATATGTAAAGTGTGTATTTTTATATTAATGTGAATAGTGCTTCACAGAGACAAGGTACAAAACAATTACATGACAATGGAAATGTAATTCAGTGTAAAGATAGTCAATGGATTAGATCGTCTTTGTCTCCAAGTGCTTACTGTCTACTTATATGGGGAAAGATAGATACATATAGATACATTATGTTAAAGGATAAATGAATGGAGGAAGCTACTAAGTGTCTTCAATTGCATTCACTAGAAGAGCATCTATAAATATGCTTTTCTGATGCAGCAGTGCATTCTAGAGGTGTGGGGCTACTAGTGAGACAAGAGAGAAGGTGACCAAGCCAAGGAGTGAATAATCTTGAAGCAGCAGAGGAGAGTAATATAGGATAATCTTGACTTTATTCAAAGCCAGTTGTGGGATTTGGAGAAGGAAGAATTTTAGAAGAGAGGGAGATGATAGGAGTATCTGCATTAAATATTGATTACAGAGGAGAGAGATTGGAATTGATTACAGGTATTTCATTAAATGGGACAGAACAGAGTCAAGACAAATGGTAGGTGAAGTATGGAGGATACCAGACACCACCTACTACCTATCAGAGAAGAAAGAATTGCGCAGAATTGCCCCTTTCCTCCTAGTGTATGCAAGGGTGAAAAAGGCTAGGGGAATGGGGAAAGGGGTGTTAAAACAAAAGGGATGCTTTGGCGAATGGAATTCACTGGGTTGGCTGTGCATGCACCCAGACATGTTCACCACTTGGGTGAGTGCATTAACTCAAAGAGAGAGAGGGAGAAAGATGGATGTGCATACAGCATAATACTTTCACACACAATAAAAGTTTTAACAGCCTTAAAAACTGGACAACTGAACACTTTGCCTGAGCAAGGACTTATGTCCTGTGAGTGTGACTTTGGATTTAACCTTGACCATTCTAGCATCCCCGCCAGCCCAAACATGTTGCCTTCTGTACTTTTGCTGCAAGCCTTGATTTTCTGCCTGTGACACTGACCATGTTGAATGCCACCTGCTCAACCTTGGATTGGATATCCATATACACTACTCTTCTGCCAATACAACCTCAAATCCGGTCTTTGTTGAGTAAACACCAGCATAATTATTAGCAGCTATGTAAGCCATGAACATAAAGACATTTTTAGAGAATGAGCATGCCTTGCTAGTGTACTCAATTATCCAAGGTTTTTCTTGCTACATTTTATAGCCATTATGTTCTTTAAGACTTTGTATTGTCATAAAGTCATACAAGCATTTTTACATTTTCTGTACTTAATGAAATTACCACTCACAAACAATAGTTTAATAGTTCTCTCCTGTTTCTAGCTCTGATTGACAAATGCTCTCTTTTAAATAGATAAACCATTCCCAATATTCAACCCAATTGTCTCCCAATGATTCAGCTCTTCTATAGACTAGTTTAGATTTCTAAGTGTTTCTTTATTTCCAGTAAAATGCATTGACTTGAAACGTAGAATTGAAAAAAAAAGGCATTCACATTTTATTCAGTTCATTTCAATAATAATAATAATAATTCTAAAAAGCAAACTCTTTTAACACAGCAAAGCCCTGCATGACATTTCATTGTGAAGCTCCCCGCATGTGAATACTTAACACAATGCAAATGGTTATTGCAGCAGCTAAAATTCAAAAAAAAAAGGAAAGAGTTTGAAACTGTATACGCTCCGTGATTTAGTTTTTACAGCAATATTACCTTCTGTGATTAGAGACAACCTTTTATACACATTTTATCCCCTGAAAGGCACTGTTCCTCCTGCAGAGCTGCTCACTTGTAGCCAGTCATGTGCTCATTGTGTGAGCTTTTAATGTACGTGTATGTTTGAGTGATATACTAATTCTCGCTGTGGTTTTCTTTATCTCTATATGTCACTGCTTCTTTCACTGTCTCTCTCTTACTGTCTATCTTCCAGACTCTCTGTGTATATCTATCACAAACCCAGGACTGTTGGACTTTTGTGTCTGGTAACTGGGACCCTGCATGCACGAGCCACGGTGGCCCAGGGGACCAAGGGCTATTTTAATGGCCATAAAGGCAATCCTAAAAGAGACTATATCACTTTTATTATGAGTATAGGACCAAGGTCCAATTGTTAAAATTGTTGTGTTGCTGATATTTTCCCAAGCCCTGGTTATATACATGTAGCATGTCCCCCCCCCCAAGAACCCTTTTCACTAGATCACCCAAGCCTTGCGTGCTCTGGGTCCATTTTGCATTTTTTGGGGTCATTATTTTATATGTATAACATGTTCGAGTGAATAAAAATATTTTGAAGGTAAGCACTTTAAGGGCGACCAGTGGGCACTTCCAGTAGCCAACCGTGATACCCAGATTACTCCAAGTGCCAGGGCCAGTTTAGGTTCCTCACTTGATTCAAACTGGCGGTAAGGGGTAGAAACTTCAATGGGAGATCCAAGGATCTAATTAAGTCATCAAGTATAATTAAATAGGCTGCCAGGCAGCAATTGAAACACTTTGTTTCAATAGACACAGGTCAAGTGGAGTCAAGTGCTTTGCAAGTGATATCCCTCTGATCCTTTGTCTCGTCGTTAACCACAAATTAGCAAGTTCTTGACCTTAGCCATCATTGTTTCTGACCCCCCCCGGCCAATCTAATAGGGAGCCTGAATGGTTATAAATGTTATGGAAGTCCTAGTCAGCCACTAAAAGTGAAAATACCTAGGAGCTCCTAGTCGACTCCCTTCAGACTCAATAAAGGTATTGCTACCTCGGAGGATATCGGCTAAGGAGGGATACAAACTACCGCCAATTCCCATAAGCACACTGATCCTAGATATATCCCTTTACCTGGGCTCACTAACCAGACTCACCACCTTCCACTAGGTTCTCTGCTAAGTGGAGGCCTTCTCCCCAAGAACCTTGGACTGTACAGCGCCGATTCATGGTTCCCCACTCAGGCTAGACCCTCAGCCCCATCTCCAGACAGTCTGGCTCCAATGTCCATGGTTCCCTAACAAACACCTGCTGTGACCAGACACTGATTGGAGGTATCTGACATCTGGGGTTGTAGACTCCTCAGCACCTAAACAGGCAGCTAGACAGACTGATGCTGGGCCCTTAGTGGAAGTCCTAGGCTACATGGCATAACTAAACTACCAGGAGTTGTTAGGGAAACTGATCTTTGATGTTTGCCATAAAAAACTGAATAAAAAAGGTACAATTGGGCAATAACAATTATGCTCTGTTTGGGACACATATGCATGGTGTTTCATTTAGAGGAAAGTGGATTATTGTAATCAAGAAATCATTTTTGCAACTTGTCCTGGAACCCAGTAACTTTCCTGAGAATCTGCAACTTCTTCTAACATAAAGCTAAGCTCTCCTGTGTGCGGCTAGCGACCCTTTCAAGCCCATCAATGAGCATATTGTGATACTGTCTCTTACTCCATCTGCCTTTCTCTGCTTCTTTCACTGTCTCCCTCTCTGTCTTCCACTCTATTCTGTGTGTGTGTGTAATATAAAGATCTTCACATCTCCCATAGTAGTAGAGATGCAGTACATTAAATAAAGATGTTGCGGAGAGGCAGCTTGCATCAGTGGTATCATAAGCAGATGAATTGAACAAAAAGACCAATGCATTTGGTGCACTTAGTGTCCTTATTGCACAATATGTCTGCTTCTCATGTATTGATATGTATTGCCTCTTCACTATTTATTTTGGTAGTGTATTGAATTACTGCTATTTGTCCAATGTCATTAGGTTTTTACAAGACTAACATAAAAGGCAACAGTATATGGAAAGCAAACAAATAGCCAAGACAATGAGAATATAGCACAGCTCAGGTTGGAATTGTGAAAATATCTGTTATGTAACGGGAGCTACAGAAATCTTATGAGGAGCTCTTGTAAGAAATACAACATTTAGGGTGTTTTTGTTGAATCCCTTTCAATTATATAAGGCTGTTTATGATATATTTTAAAATGGCAGACCCCTAATATTGTGCAAAACATTATTTGTTATCAATGCAGCAGGCACTTATGTAACCTAGAAGACAACAGAGAGTAAAACTGTCATTGTTATAGCTTTATAACTACATAGGAACAGGTTGCATTAAGAGAACATTGATGAAAGCAACAATAAACATATATTTCAGTAAGGCGCTACTACATTAATGGCATATCAGGCAATTGGAGACCAGTATAAAAGAACAATATACATCTGTAACGGATCTACTGGCACCCCGACTGGGTACCTCCGTTGATGGACGCGTCCTAGTTTGCGTCGAGGCCTACAAGCACTGCACCGGACACCAAAACCACCACAGACTCCAAGGATAGTACATCAGGAACAAGCGTTCAGTAGTTACAGCTCAAGGGAGTATGCAAAAGCATAGCAATCCCCAGTATGATAGCGATCCCCTCCAATAACGAGACGAGACTACGTTTTGAAGGGTCAAGTAGAACTATATCTTTAATGACAGGGGATCTCCTTTTATGCAATGGTGCCCTCTGAAGGGCTACACCCACATAATTATCACAGCCAATTATATACATGGTTCAACCCCCACGTCTCCTCCCCTCAGATAACAGGTAACACAATTAAAACAGAAACAATTTTAACCACATTCTGGATGTACCCCAAAAACAGGGGGTACACCTTTAAGTCCAGCACCGTTCAATAGCTCTCACCCAGGGGAACAACATATTAAAAAATGGCATGAATCAGACCAGGGGTTCAAAAGTTAGTAAAAGTATCTTTTTCACATAACACACAGATATTTCACATATCCCCCACACAATACACATATAGGACAATAGGTGTGGTCACCCCTCCCTGAGGCAACTTGATATAATCAGACAATGATTAAATCAGCCTTCTTTGTACTTATATGAGAATGAACACAGTTTATACAATCGACTCCCTTATCTCTTAAGTCTCTGTAATAGGATTATCTATTAGCCTAGGTCTGCAAAAGTCTGGCTAATATTCTGCAGAGCATAAACCAACATACATATAGTAGGATCATATTTTAACCATAATAATCATAAAACAGGGTAAAACAGTGATGGGTTCCGTTACACACCTCCCCCGTGACCATAAGCCGGCATACACGGTCTGATCCCAACAGATCAGCTTGGGGATGTCCGGACAAAAGTATTTGTTGGTCAATTTTCTAGTTTGACAACCCATCAGCATTACTGCAATTCACATTGACTCACATTTCACATATCCCCAGATAGCTGGGATCTGAGCGCAGAAAACTACTGAATAGCGCTCAGATCCTCCTCACACAGTTCAATTGCCATGTAGCTAAAGTCTTTCCCATAGTTTTTCATCATATGAATGGGCTCCATGGCATAGTTATCTGGGGTATCACCGCTCCCACAGGGCAAGTACCGAATGACCCCCCTGTATGTAAAGGGCCAGAATGAGTGACATACACTCTGGTATGGCCGAATACTGTGTTTGAAGGGCAATATGTCCCAGGGCCATAGTCGCAGGGCAGGAGGCTGGCAAACAGTCCTCTCCAAGACAAAGTGGCGAAGGGCACTTCATCACACATCTCCCCTTTGGGGGGAAGTCTAACCGGGCACCTGACCTTCTGCCGGTCAGTGCCTCCGTTAGAGGATCCACCAACCCACAATAAACCAGTGCTAGAGCAGCCCCCCCACAACAACAAAGTGCAAGAGCAGCCCACCCACAACAAACCGTTACTGCAACTGGATATTTTGCTGTGGTGATGGGGCAACACGCTGAGGGGACTTGAGGGGCAGAGGCCAGCGGCACTCTGCCCTGATGCCAGCTCTTCTGCTGGTATAACCTGCAGGACATCCTGCTCTGTACAAGGGACAAAGGGAGGGCAGAGGCCGACTGCACTCTGCCCCACTGTCAGCTCTTCTGCTGGGGTATTTGGGACATATTCCAACTCAGTAGCCAGGGAAACGTGGGGGTCACTGGGGGTTAACATTTCCTCTGTTAACCCTGGGGCCACATTAGAAGTTAGCTGGGGAGGGGAATTTGTACTTACCCCCTCCTCCGGTTGTCCCAGTGAGGGTAGTTGGGGATCTGGACAGGCTGTGGGCACAGAGACCACTGTCCCATCTGCGCCGTCTGGGAGATTGGTGTCTCCCATTGTCAGGGTGAACTGTCGCTGGGGAGGAAGGATGACACCTTCTGCCCCCTGTGGTTCACACTGCCGCTGGGGGGGGGAAGGACGACACCTTCTGCCCCCTGGGGTTCACACTGCCGCTGGGGGGGAAGGACGACACCTCCTGCCCCCTGGGGTTCACACTGCCGCTGGGGGTGAAGGACGACACCTTCTGCCCCCTGTGGTTCACACTGCCGCTGGGGGGGAAGGACGACACCTTCTGCCCCCTGGGGTTCACACTGCCGCTGGGGGGAAGGACGACACCTTCTGTCCCCTGTGGTTCACACTGCCGCTGGGGGGGAAGGACGACACCTTCTGCCCCCTGTGGTTCACACTGCCGCTGGGGGGGAAGGATGACACCTTCTGCCCCCTGGGGTTCACACAGCCGCTGGGGGGCAAGGACGACACCTTCTGCCCCCTGGGGTTCACACTGCCGCTGGGGGGGAGGGACGACACCTTCTGCCCCCTGGGGGTCACACTGCCGCTGGGGGGGAAGGACAACACCTTCTGCCCCCTGGGGTTCACACTGCCGCTGGGGGGGAAGGACGACACCTTCTGCCCCCTGGGGTTCACACTGCCGCTGGGGGGGAAGGACGACACCTTCTGGCCCCTGGGGTTCACACTGCCGCTGGGAGAGAAGGACGACACCTTCTGCCCCCTGGGGTTCACACTGCTGCTGGGGGGGAAATTCGACACCTTCTGCCCCCTGGGGTTCACACTGCCGCTGGGGGGGAAGGACGACACCTTCGGGCCCCCTGTAGGGCCGGTAGAGAGACCTCGGTCCCATCTCTACCTGCCATCTGGAGGTCATCCCAGGACCAGTCAATGAAGTCTGGTTCTGCTTGTCGAGTATGTACGAAGCTGAGCAGGTATTGGTAGTCCTGCTCCAACTCCCACTCTCTCGTTACCAGGTGGGTCATGTCTTTGCTCACTTCGCCTTCATCATCCCAGACATACATGCCCATCCGGTAGTCATAGATGTCCCAAAACCTAGACCCCTCCGTGCTGCCAAGATCAATATCGTCCTCCAAGGCATCCCATAATAAACCCGGGCCATCATAATCATTCCCCTCCGGTAAGTCGTGTTCAGACGTCTAGGGGGTAAGTCGAACGGTATGCCACCAGAGGGCCTGGTATGCGTTGTCTAGCCAGAGCTCTCGCCATACCAGGGTCTCTAGTCTTGTCACCCACTCATCCAGGGGCTGCTCTCCCAATAGATACATCCGCATCGCCACACGCTTCTGTAGCCGCTGCTCATCACTGGGGAGACTCTCACCTCGCCGCCATTGGGCATCTTCCAGGGCATCATACCAGAGTTCCTTTCTGTCTGCATCCCTATAGTCTGCGGCCGCCTCCTCCTCCTCATCATGAAACGCTGTCTGAAAACTAGCCGGTTCCATCCTGCTGTAGCCAGGGGCGCTGTACGGATACTAGCGTTGCCCTCAATTTGTAACTCCAAACGTTACCGGTGTCTCCGTGCTGCTTTTCCTCTTACTAGGACGCCATCCCACCACTGCCACCAATGTAACGGATCTACTGGCACCCCGACTGGGTACCTCCGTTGATGGACGCGTCCTAGTTTGCGTCGAGGCCTACAAGCACTGCACCGGACACCAAAACCACCACAGACTCCAAGGATAGTACATCAGGAACAAGCGTTCAGTAGTTACAGCTCAAGGGAGTATGCAAAAGCATAGCAATCCCCAGTATGATAGCGATCCCCTCCAATAACGAGACGAGACTACGTTTTGAAGGGTCAAGTAGAACTATATCTTTAATGACAGGGGATCTCCTTTTATGCAATGGTGCCCTCTGAAGGGCTACACCCACATAATTATCACAGCCAATTATATACATGGTTCAACCCCCACGTCTCCTCCCCTCAGATAACAGGTAACACAATTAAAACAGAAACAATTTTAACCACATTCTGGATGTACCCCAAAAACAGGGGGTACACCTTTAAGTCCAGCACCGTTCAATAGCTCTCACCCAGGGGAACAACATATTAAAAAATGGCATGAATCAGACCAGGGGTTCAAAAGTTAGTAAAAGTATCTTTTTCACATAACACACAGATATTTCACATATCCCCCACACAATACACATATAGGACAATAGGTGTGGTCACCCCTCCCTGAGGCAACTTGATATAATCAGACAATGATTAAATCAGCCTTCTTTGTTCTTATCTGAGAATGAACACAGTTTATACAATCGACTCCCTTATCTCTTAAGTCTCTGTAATAGGATTATCTATTAGCCTAGGTCTGCAAAAGTCTGGCTAATATTCTGCAGAGCATAAACCAACATACATATAGTAGGATCATATTTTAACCATAATAATCATAAAACAAGGTAAAACAGTGATGGGTTCCGTTACAACATCCATCTTATAAGATAATGGTTGTCTCATTTTCATAACTGGTGTAAGTCTTATATGACCAAAAGGAGTAAAACCATGTAGTAATCAATATAAATAATGTAAGGAGAGAATGTATTTTTTCTTACTTGTTGGCCAATGTCACACCCAGCAGGGTGGGGATAAAGTGCAACCCAAAACCTTCCTGTTTACCAGACCATCCTTGGGACCATAATTGGTTGGAAATCTCAGCGCCCAGCTTGCTTATCTGTGTCAGGAGCACAGGATCAGGATACAGCAACACAGGAGCAAGTGTAGGTACCTTTAAGATAGGACCTAGCATGAGTACCAGGATACCAGTAAGAGATTACGCTCAATTACATACATAAATAAATAAATCCTTACTTCGCGAATGGCAGTACACTATAGTTATGTTCAGCCACACTGAGCATCTCATTTATTGGTTACAGTACAGCACATTTATATAAAACATCACCCAAACAAAACAAGACACAAGTTCTGATGTCATTCGCCCTGGACACCAACCGCTGGACAGGATCTTGGCAGAGTAATCCTCTTAAATCTCTCTTTGTTCTGAACCTCACAAGATGTCCTCAGTCAGAACAATGGTGGTTAATCCTATCTCACCCACCCTATCATAACTGAATCCCCATTGTTCTTTAGCTTCTGACAACCCTCCCACTGGTTTATCGGGCACCTCAACCAAATACCCAGTAACTGGTAGCCCACTTCCTGAGGGAACCCCGGTGACACACTATATTAATATCCATGGGGAAAATCCAACTGTTTAAGACAAAACATGACTGGGTACCATTCATACACCAATAATTACATACAGGAATAAAGTATACATATTAACTTAACAACATGGAACATAGTTAACCAATATAGCTGTAATTGTCAAAGTGTCTATTTAAGCTTAGTCAGCCTGATGGTTGTCTAAATGCCAATCCTAGTACCAGCCCTGAAACTTCATCTTGGAGTTTCCCCAGGCTTCAAAGTGAGTGAATGATCGGAGGGCCTATGTGCCCAGGGAATTTGAAGAGGCCATCTTCCCCATAGACTTTTATTGTAAAAGTCCCATATGAATTTATACAGTTCTTACTGGACATAGCCTTATCTGGAAAGGCTTTTGGCTGGGCAGAGCTGGAAAAAGTGAGGTTCAACAGGGTCCCCCCTTGACCCCTTGAGCCCGTTTGTGACAGCCGAACAAGTAGATAGTTATTCCGATGTACTGTCATACATTGCCTGCACAGTGTACACTGAGTTGGTTTCATTTCTGACATCTACTGCAGTCTTTGATCAGTTTTGTGTTGTGATTGGCACTTATATGTAGACATTGTGACAGGGACCTCTCTTCAATCTAATATTGGTACTCTCAAACATTCATTAGTCTGTGAGAACTGCTGCACCACTGTGATTTATATTTGGTTGCTCTGCTGTTGTCTCCCATTTTCTAATAAATAAATAAAATACTGAAGTTTTACATTTATATATATAAATATATATATATATATATATATATATATATATATATATATATGTGTGTGTGTGTGTGTGTGTATTTATGATGTCTTACTACTACAGTAATAGCATAAGAGCACCGCCATTTCCAGACCTCACCTCCACATGTCCAAGGCCTAACTGTTTATCCACTTGACCGCGCTCACATCCCCCATCCCATTGGATTTAACTATGCATTCTTATATCTCACTCATCTGCGTACAGGTGAAGTCTGTACCAGCCGGACCCCCCCATAGACCACACTCATTTCTAAACACCACTCTGCTAATCACACTCAACACAAAACTTTCTGACTTTCTAAAATAATAGGAATCCCAAAAATATATTACTGATATCCCTCAACTTCAAGACTTTGTGGCTCATGCCAGACCTTAAGGAGCACTGTAGTTTTGAAGAAACTTTATGTTTGTGAAACATGCACTAAGCTTACGATAGTGCTCTGTAAGCCATGTTTATAAGAATCAATTAAATAACATCCCCACGCCTTTGTCATCAGCTACTCATCATAATTCTGAAGTCAAGCCATAGATACATCAGGAGGGAGCCAACATAGATTATATCAATGCCCAGACCACTGGTCCACGACAACCCAAACACCCACTTCAAGAATCTGTGTATAAGTAATACCTTTCAACCACCCAAGTCCCCACATCCATCAACATAACCCCTATAGTCTGCCTATTCTATCTCCTTATTTAAACTTAATTGCTCTGTGAGGATAAGACAAGCTGTCTGCTTATTCTTACTGGTTTGCTCACTTGTTAAATTTCTTATCTCTACTGTCTTTTGCTGTAGAATTTAAAGGCACATGGTTGTTTTTAGAAAACATGTTTGTAAAGTATGTATGTGCATTAGCTCATATGAAAGCCATGAGCATATCAGCATTTTTCAATCTCAATTTTAGCGGACTCTGAATGTATTTGAGGATTTCCAGATTAGACTGCTTATTGATGTGAAACCTTAGGGTGAGGGTTAACCTGCACTTTCATTTAATCCTATTGCAATTGCCACTACACTATTAAAGATATGGGGAGAAGTACAGCAAGTGCCATTAATGAGATAAACCGTGTTTTTAAATGATATTTTCTGTCTAAAGCTTTGATTTGTTGCAGTGTGCATATGTATTTTTTATGTTAATGAATGGTGAACGAAAAATAGGTTTAACAAAAAAAGCGTTTACAATGACCCTTTAATAATACATGGCACAGTAAGTTTTTTTTCTCAATCCATTTTTGATGGTACATGTATAGAAATTGTCATAGAAAGCTTAATATATAAGGTTATGTATCATGACAATCGTTCTTTGTTTGATATATTTGCCAATCAAGACTAAAACCATCTCCACCCCTCCAAGCTATGCTATAGTATTTGGGTGTATTTTGGCAATAAAGTGGGAGTTATGCCTATGGGAAGTTAAATACACCACAGATATAGCTGGTAGATATTTAGCGGTACTCATGTGACCTTGTAGGGACACTTAAAATGTGAATATAATAATATAATCTAAGCAGCATCGAAATGTGATTTTGAGGAAAAATGCCCAGGAAGCCAAGTCAATATTTGCAGATTTGTGGGGTGGGGGTAGAGAGTACAGGTAGGAAAAAATACATTAGGACAGACCGTGTTCAATAAGGTCATGATTCTCTGTTCCACTTATAACAGTCTCTTTCAACATATTAGCATTCTTTCTGCATCTGTTAGATGCCGGCCAGTCAAAAATCATTCACCCTAATTAAATTGCTAGTGACTCTCGCTAGCGTTTCTAGTCAATAGTCGCTTTAATGCTAAGAGAGACGGAGCTGGCGCTCAGCTGAGGACATTCTCTCCTGCTGCCTGATTCATTCTGACTCGAGACTGATGCTTTGTGATGTTAGTGAGGGGGCAGCCTGAGGGGACCACGCTGCTGTGTGCAAATGTATATTTATGACAGTGCACTTACAATACTGGGTAATTAACAAAAGGTTTTAAGATTATAAACACTAAAAGGAATAATAGTACGGATATATTTAAACAATTCATATTAAAAATAAAGCCTACCTACTAACTCAGAGCCAAATTGATCTTTTTTTTTCTAGTTCTAATAACAATGTATTTTTTAAATTCCTATTACTCCTCTACCACCTCTGTTGTAGGAATAGTTCAAGAATATGCTACTTCTATAAAAAATATTATATCCTCACTTTCCCTTATCCTGACTAATGTCAGAAATGCACTCTCTTACCTTAGAAATTTGCTTTCATCTAGTACTTTGTCGAATCCCTTGATGTATTTTATTAGCAAACAGCTGGGATACACAGAGCCCAAAGGTAAATGTGATATTAGGACTTAATATGCTTGCACAAAGTATAAGGCAAACAATCCATAGAATTATGTAATGTGTGAGTGCACATGATAGAAGTCAAGAGTGTCCCTTTGTTCTGTGTGCTCTTGATATATGTGAAATGGATTATAGAAAAGCAGTCAGATATGTAAGTGGAAGTCCCTCAAGAACGCCATGAGACGCTATACACAGGCTGGCAATCCAGATTAGACTAACTCAATGCATTTTAATCATATGAGAGGGCCCGAGAACAGCTATCCAACCAAAGGTATCTATCCAACATGGGTGTGTGAATGAAAGAGTTAAAAACGAATCCGATTAACCAAGATAAGATTCACCAACTATGACTGTAAGAAGCCATTATTGGTCACCTACATCCCAAAATAAGTAAGATAACAGTTCTACTACTAACGCAATTTAGGGTGTAACAACCTATGCTGCCACTTTTGATGGCTCACTGGGAAACGTAAAGCTCCTCTGTAAGCTTTTCATGTTAAAACTATGTTTTAGTTAATCATTAACTAGCATTACATAGGCAAGCTTGGTAACCTGGAGCATGCTCTGTAAGATAATGGAGCTATAGCTATAATCCCATAACCCCTGTATCTCTAAAGTGAGAATGCCCCAAATTACAAAATATGCCTGATTAATGAATTAAACAAGGCTGTAACTACCGATTTAGAAACAGGCAATAGTAAGACCGCCATCATGACGTCAGTAAAATATGGAGGTTGAACGTCATTTAATTAGTGCTTAGAAGTCCAATATGTGATCGGACTCGCAATCCAGAAATGTTGCAATCTTAAAAAGATTGAAAAATCTACTATTCTAGTCCATGTGAATCCAATTATATGTATTAACCCATTGATTGAGGAGATCAATATAACATGGAAATTACACATCAAAATATTTTTTTATTGCAGATTTGCGAGTTTGAGACTGTTGTGCAATTAATTCTAATGTCTTACATTGCTTTCCACGTCTTTTAAAGTGCAGTATAGATTTTTGTTTTTGCTTTTACACTGCTACGATCAGGTATTTAACCCCTTTTGCGAGTCCTCTCTAGTACCAGTAGGATTTTTGGCTACATTTGCCATTTACGGGTGTAAAAACAATTGCGGGCCTGAGGAATTGTAGCAATTTAATAGTGATATTAGCGATTGCAGGCTAGACAGGTCAAAGTCTTAGCTGGTGGGAATTACAATTTAGACAACTGCAGTTGATTTTCAGCCTGTAACCCACAGACATATTGTGGGTAGCTAAAAGAGGCCAATTTATTAGCAGTATGTTTTGCAGGCTACATTATGGGCTACAGTAACTACAATTTGGACAATGTAATAGGGGCCTGTATGTTTAAATTACATTTTCTGGCTAAAGATCTAGTTTGCTGCTGTTTGCACTAATATTTTTATATGGTAATGTGAACTAAAAATAGATGTAGCATGAAAATAAATTAAACTGCCTCTTTAACCCCTTATATATTATAAAACATGGTGTGAGTATATATATTTATTTACACCATCTATTTATATAGACTATTTATATAGTTCGCCAAGGCAACCTGGTGCCTGGGTTTTGTCAAGCCCTGCTATAAAACATCTCTGCCATAATGAGGGGTTCTTGAGAGCACAGAGACAAAAAATAATACATGAATGTATTTATTATGTAAAAGTAATATATTTTCCAACCAAAAATAATATAAATGGTTATACAGTAATATTTACAACAATGGATTACTATTAAAATAAAACAGGAATAACAAAACCAGGCTGCATAAGTCTGCAGATGGAGGAAATTCAGATGGTTTTGGTCCTGACCCACAGCAACACACGTTTATACTTTGTTGGTTTTCCACAAGCAATGACAAACAAACTCAGGCTTTTTGTGACTTTTAAGAGACTTCTTTTGGCGCATCCTTACACCTCCCATTCTCTGACATCACTGTTTACTCTCACTATTGCTAGCATTATGGAGCTATTGGCTAGCCATAACTCACACAAGCTGAAAGCTGGGGTATCTCTGTGTACTAAGCAACCACAGACAACACCCAGGATTGGAAGGTTTAACCCCGTTATTTCCATTAATTGTTAATCTTTTCATGTATTTATTTGTGACTGGTACATTTTAGGACAGTGTTGCCAAACATTTTTTTTTTTAATAAGTAGTTTTTATTAGGCAATGGTAAATTACATTACGAACATTAAGCATTCATATCTGGTATACATCTTTCACATATATAACTTCATCTTGTACTTTGTATCTACAAAACTGGCTCATAATCTTTAAGTATCAAATTGTTAGATTATTATTTTTATAGTACCCTCCCCGGAAAGCCATCTGCCAAAGCCTTTTTTTTTTTTTTTTTTGTAAATTAAATAAATTGTAGTTTCTCAAACTTAGAATATTGGTACAATCCAATTCCCAACTGGGGAAGGAAACAAAAAAAAAACAAAAAAGGTTAAAAATAAATAATAATAGATAAAAACATAAATCATAGAACAGTTCCTTCACAGATTAACCAGGTTGAAAAAATAATGTCAAGCATTTCTTACATCCATCCGCCTCCTCCAGGGCCGCCTACTCCCCCCATCTCTCCTATTACTTAACGTCTCGTATTGGATTCTAGCGAGATACTATCGAGTTCCATTAACCATGGAGCCCATACATCTATAAACTTAGAATTTGAGTCTTCCAGGAGGTGGGTTATTCGTTCATTAATTAAAATAAAATGTATCTTATTCTTCACTGCCTGTAGGCTCAAGTTTGAGGATTTCCACTGCTGAGCAATATGGCTTTTTGTAGCCAGCATCAGGAACTGCAGTAACCGATTTTGATGGGATGTTAGAAGCGAGCTAGAGACGCCCAGGAGGCAGACCTCGATGGATTAGTGCATTTTGACTTTAACATTTTTTGAGGCCAGCTCAAATACTTCTGACCAAAGCCTCCTCACAGCAGGGTGCTCCCACCATATATGTAAAAATGCACCTGAGTCTCTACAACCTCTGAAGCACTTAGCATCTTGGGTCAGCCCCCACTTAAAGAGTTTAGCTGGTGTGTGATAAATTCTATGCAGGACCTTTATCGATGTCTCCAGCACGCTATAGTTTAATGATCCTCTAGTTAGGCTGCACCAGCTCTGTTCCCAGGTTGTTTGGTCTAAGGTGTATCCCAGATCTTCTTCCCATAGTTGTACATATTTTATTTTTTGCAACCTCAGAGTCTCATTAAATGTATTATATAATAAACGTATTATATTGCTCAACAGTGGAAGATCCCTACAAATTCTAACTAGCCAATTGGTTTCCCTGGGCTCCTAAAGAATTTATAGTGGAGCTTACGAAATGTTGTATCCTGCAGTAGGTGTAATGCTCTATTATATTTGTTTCTCATGTGTTCATAGGTGGCTATTGCCCCCTCCTGATACCAAGCCCCAAAAGTCCATAATCCCCTGGAATTCCACTATTGTTTAGATGTTGGGGATAGCTGTATTGTCAGAAGTGGGTTAGGTATAATAGGGGAGATGCTAGCTAACTTTGGGGCCACATGATGATGTCGGGTCGCCCATGCCCATATCACCAATGAGTGTTTGGTCATTGGGTTCTTCATTTTCCCCAGTATATTATTTGGCTTGGGAAGCCATATAATGGTGTCCCATGAGTATGGGGGCATTTGTACATTTTCTATAAAAACCCACAGGGGTTGATGTTGAGAGGAGTGCGCTAGGGGGATAAACGAGAGCTGTGCCGCCTTATAATACAATTTAAAGTTGGGGCATGAAAACCCCCCTTTAGTTTTAGTTTTATAAATGGTAGATTTGGAAATCCTTGCGGATTTGTGGTTCCATATGAATTTAAAGATTTGATTTTGAAACCTCTCGAGATCCCTAAAAAACAATTGGGATCGGAAGTGTGTGGAATAAGTATAAAAGCCGGGGAAGAACATTCATTTGAACTGCATGTATCCTGCCTAGCCATGAAATTCTACCTTTCGACCATCTCTGTAGATCTAATATCAACTCTTTGTACAAGGGTAAATAATTAGTTTTATATAGATCTGTTACTTTACTGGTGATGGACACCCCTAAGTATTTAATATGTGAATTAAGCCAGGAAAAAAATTAAGTTTTGTTTAAGATATTGAGTCTCTGCCTGAGTGAGTGCTATTCCAAATGCTTCTGATTTTGCTACATTTATTGTGAGTCCCGAGAGGTTTCCAAAGTGGGTGAGAATTCACAGTAGCTCCGCGATGGAGGTGGCAGGGCTCGTGAAAATGCAAAGAGACTGCATTTGAAGTGATGGTGACCTATCTGGATCCCCTTAATCTTTGGATTTGCTTATATAGACTGCGCTAGTGGCTCTATTGCTAAGGCAAAAAGTAAGGGTGAGAGAGGGCATCCCTGTCTGGTTCCCCTTTGTACCTCAATTTGCGCCGTGGTGTCGCCTGGTAATTTCAACCTTGCCTTGGGAGATCTATAGTAGGTCTCAATCAGGTCCATAAATTTCCCCCCAAAACCAAATTTGAATAATACCGCTTTTAAATAAGGCCATTCTACGGTATCAAAAGCCTATATCTATATCTAAGGCCACTAAACAGGTTGGGGTGCGGTTTTGAGAGAGCGCCTGATGTTATCCCCTGTTTGTATGTAAGGGACAAATCCCGCCTGGTCTGAGTCTGGAAAGAAATTGGGAGATTCTATTAGCCATCAGCTTTGCTAAAATTTTAATATCCCCATTTAGGAGCGATATTGGGTGGCAATTTTTAACTTCTAGGGGGTCCCGACCTTCCTTGGAGAAGAATATCAAATCCGCCTGGTTTAATTCCTGGGGCATTTGATGGCCTTCTAGGATTTGATTAAAAAGGTTTGTTAGATGAGGGGCCAGAGTGTCTATATATTTCTTATAGTATAAGTTGGTAAATCCATCAGGGCCCGGGGCCTTCCCACCCTTCAGGCAGATAATAGTCTTTCTAACCTCTGATTCCCCCACCCTCGAGTTAAGAAGCTCCGCTTCCTCCAGAGACAGAGTGGGCAGATCACATGAAATCTAGGAAGGCAAGTTTCTGTTGCTCTTGCTGATGTTGGTGTGGGCCAGATGAATATATTTTCTGGAAAAATTCCAGAAAGGTTTTTTATATGAGATTAGGGCTGGCCGTGCCCTCACCGCCAGAGGTTCTAATTCTATACATTTTTGACTGCGAAATCTTGTTTCTAAGTTTCTTGGCTAGTAAGCTATCTGATTTTTTAGCCTTGGCATATAATCTGTGGTTTGTCCATCTAATCACTTTTTCAGTGTGGTTAGATAATAATAAATCCAGCTCCAGTCTAATTGTATCTATTTTTTTACGTAAATGCTTGGAAGAGTTTTGTTGATTCAGTCTCTCTAGATCAGATCTCCCAAGTACTTTCTCAGGGACTCATCCCTCAATTTGGATTGTCTTTTGAGTACGCTTGCGATTTTAATAAGAGAGCCCCTTATGAAGGCCTTGTGAGCCACCCATGTCCATCCCATGTCAGACTCCGGGGTGATATTGGTCGAAAAGAATAGCTCAAGATCATCAGCTATTTGTTTTCCCACTATTGGGTTTGATAAGATGTTTTCATTGAGTCTCCAGCTGTAGGGAAGGATGCTCTTCTGGCACATATCTATGGAGACGCTAACCTGTGAGTGGTCAGACCACAGGCACGGATGGATCTCTTCCTTGTCTATATTATCTGAGAGTGATGAGTCTATTAGGATGGTGTCTATTCGCTAATACGTGCCATGTACTGGCAAATAGAAGGTGTACCCCCTCTCACCCTTATGCAGAAATCTCCATGTGTCTAGAGGATGCAGGTTATTAAGTAATGAGTTAATCTGTTTCAATTTGTTTGAGTATTTGCCACATCCATCCCAGCTTGATCTATCTAGATTAGGATCTAAAACTAGATTAAGATCTCCCCCCAGCACAATCCTCCCAAGACCAACTGACCTTAGGTATTTGAGAAGGTTTATAAATGATTTATGTGGGGTGGTTGTTTGCGAGTAAAATGATACTAGGGATAATTTTGCACCCCACAATGTACCTGTCAACACTATAAAATTACCCCCTGGGTCTATCTTCCGATGTTCAATGATAAATGGAAAATGTTTCTGTAGCAAAATAGCCATTCCCCCTTTTTTAGTAGGTTGGGTGGAAGCGAAAACAACCGGATATGCACTATGTAGATATTTAGGGAGTCTGTTGTGCGCGAAATGTGTTTCCTGTAGGAAAATCACATCTGGATGTAGGGGTTTATAGGACAAAAAGGCCTTGCGCCTCTTAAACTGGGAGTTAAAACCCCGGACATTATGTGATACAAAGACAAAATAGGTGTCTGTCATGGTACCTCTATAGATAGGAAGATGCTGTGCCTATCCCAGACAGTATCTCTGTTGCGCCATACCGCCCCTTGTACTTGAGATTTGATGGTTTGCGGAGTTGGCCCTGGAGAAGGCGGAGGAACTGCTTCGTAAAGCCTGGTGTCTGGAACTAAGAAAGTGAGGCAGAAAAAACATAACATAAGTAACCAAAACATGGTAACATATAAACTTTGACTTTTCCTCAGCCTGTTACTTAAGGCACTTTTGTGCCAGGGGAGGAAAATGAAAATTCCCATTTTCCTACCAATCCCCTCTACTGAGGAAGAAATATCCGATAAACTATCAGTTATAGATATCAAAGGTCTACCACATACTTCCCCATCGTAGAGTCTACATCTGAAGACCTGACCCCCAATTAGCCGTTTATCTAGGAGCCTATAAAAAGGTTCTCTACCTATTGGATCCTGCAATCCCTTAATTATTTTATTCCTGGCCCTTGAATTGTAAGCTATAATACAAACATCATATAACCTTATAATATATTGCGTAGGGCATAAAGTACCCTGTTTAAGTGGACTTAGTGATCTATCTAGAGATCGATGTTGTGCACACTTAGTCTCTTTATCCAAAAGTTCTCAGCTCCCATGCTTTAAGTCCAAGGTTGCATCCATGAGTTGTAAGAGGCATGGTCCTAGTGTCCAGAGCGTCCATCAGTTCTATTGCCCCGGTAGCACCAGATTTATACCCCGTAGAGACCCATCTAACCATTGTTTAAGCATTCCACTATGCCATATTTTCTCCACAGTCCCATAGTGTTTGTCCACTTTAGATCTTTACTGAGGATCCTGGAGACGAAGTAGTGGATCCTAAAGTTTGATCTTGTTGCTTGCTTTGTCGTCTGGACTGTTGGACTTCTGTCCATTGTATTGCTGGTCTAGGAGGCAAATTTATCCCTTGAGGAGTTTCCAGAGTGTCCTCTCTGGGCAAGAGATTTAAATCTGAAAGGACTGCGTTGCACTCGGTTAGATTGTGAAGTATGTGATTCGTCGCCCCCACTTGAAATGATAGGCTGAAGGGGAACCCCCACTTGTACCTAATACCCTTTTGGATCAAGATTAGCAAGGCTGGTTTTAGTTGTTTTCATTTTAGAAGAGTGGTGGGAGCCAGGTCAGCATATATCTGTATCTGGGCGCCATCAGGGCCGGCAATGGACCGCGTCTTTCGTGATGTTGCCAAGATCAAGTCTCTTGTCCCTTGACGAAGAAATCGAGCTATGACATCTTTTGGCTGCTCCATTGAGTTTGGACCCCCCAGTGCCCTATGCACCCTTTCAATCTCCCAGGATTCCTGAGGGTGGTCAGGCAACAGATTATGGATAATCGCATTCAAATATAGTTTCAGATCTCCCACTGTTTTTCGTATCCCTCTGAATCTTATATTATTACGTCTGGACCTGTTTTCTAGGTCTTCCAATTTATTTTCTAGCGCCGCAATATGTGCACAGTTCTGGGTTATGTCCAGACGGTCTTTCTGCTGGGCATCTACAATCTGATCGGTTACTGTTTCCAGTAAGTGGGTACATAGTTACATAGTTACATAGTATTTAAGGTTGAAAAAAGACTTTCAGTCCATCAAGTTCAACCTTTTAAGATCTCCTCTGATCTGCAATATGCGGATTAACTATTAATTCATTAGTTGTTAATTATTTTATTTTTTTATTATTATTAATTAGTCCAGAGGAAGGCAAATAGAAAAAAAAAAAAAAAAAAAAAAAAACAACAAGGGAGACTTAGCCAATTGTCTCAAGGGGAAATGTAAAAAATGTGGATCATTACTGTCTCTCTAATTATCCATGATAACCCTGAATACCCTTTTTAATTAGAAATAAATCTAGTCCCCTTTTAAAGTTATCTATCGAATCCGCTGTCACCACCTCCTCTGGTACGGTGCCCAAGGTCTTGCAAATCCTGCCTGATTTCTTTAACAGCCTTGTCAAAATGAGATCCAAGTAGGTTATTGAAATCTGAAAGCGAAAATGTCGGACAAATTCATAGGCTGTTTTGTGTGAGGGGTATCTTCTTCCATATCTGAGCCTTCTGATGAGCCCACTGTGGAAGTATGTGGGTAGGCATGGGCTTGTTGTGCTTTAAAATGATCTTGGATGCTCTTTGAGGGTAGATTCCGTTTTGATTTACCCATGTTGGAGTCCAGATCTGTAAATCAATCCAGCAATTTTTAAACGTGTGATTTAGAGATTGTTATCCCTTCAAGATATTTCAATAATATCAAGTAGCCTTTCCAAAAGTGGGGTGTCCCCTCCAGCCCAAGCCTATCAATTCACAGCATCAGGGGGGTCAATTGGCCGGTCCCAGAGACGCATGTGGAGGTTACAGATTAGGGAACTTCAATTTCAGGGGAAAATTGCCATATCTGGGTTGTATCTTCTCGCATCTGGCCTGCAAGGGAAGCTCGTGAGTGTATATATCTATTCAGCTCCCTTTTTGTTTTTACTGATAAACTTCAGCTAATCTTCCAGTCTTAGCGGTGCAGGATTAAATGTTATGTTCCTGTCCTCTTGCTATTTTCCAGCACCCCTCTTATATAGTGTGGCTCTCACACTGGCCCTCTACCGCGCCCAACTTTGTTGTATTCTTCCACTGCTCCGTGTTGATACCCTCTATGGGCCCCCGCCACGTGGGGAAGATGGCCGCCTCCACCTGGGTGTTCCACTACCCAGGCCCTTACCTCTTCACAGCGATCCCGCTCACGGGCCTTCTCCACTGCTCTCGAGCTACAGCTCCGCCCTTGTGTCTGGGAGAACAGGTAAGTGAGGTAAGGGGCCCTTGCTCTGCCGGGTCTCCGTGAAGTGGCTCAGGATCTCTGCTGCGCCACTTCTCTGTGCCTCTCCGTTTGCTGACGGAGCCTTGTGCCCTCGCAATGCAGGGGAGACCAGTCTACCACTTCCAGTCTGTGCGTTGTTGCCGTCACTAGCCTTCGGCTGTCCGTGCCGTCTGTCTGTGACGCCGCGGGCCGTCTCTGTCTTGGGAGGCTCGGCAATGCAGGCCCCCACCACGCGCCATCAATCTGTTGGTCAACTTGTAGGTTGGTATTTTTTTCGAGCTAACCCAGTCTTAGGATATGTGTGTGCCATATCCTGGGGGTATTACCGGGGTATTACCACAAAATATGAGCTTAATACCCCTTAAATAGCTTTGGGGTTGCAGAGCTGCAGTGCAGCATGTCTTCAACCTTCATCAGCTGGACACGCACCCCGTTCCCAAACATTTTTGATGGACCACTTAAAGGTTGAAAAGTATATTCCCTGACCACTTTGATACTGCTGAGAGTCATTGCGAACGATCCATATTTTGGAATATGACCTGTGCACATATACATCATAAAACTAGTATATTATTATTATCATTTATTTGTAACGCACCAACATATTCCGTAGCGCTATACATAAGTTAAGTTACAGGCAATGACAAGTTCAAGATTCACACATTGCAATGAATGGATCGCCCTGTCTTTGAGCTTGGAATCCGGTGTCCATAGCGCTTTCCCTAAAGCACCTTGTAGGATTGAAACTCGCAGATTTACAATCTAAAGTATATGTAATTCTCCTCTGTTTTTATACATTTGTATTTATTTTGTGTCATAATTATTGTACAATCCCAGTTATATTGTGAATGAAGATTACAGACCACACATTTGAACCTTTGGCCTAGTATAAATAGCAGCTGACTGGAATTATACACAGAGGCTAAATCCATAAATGTCACTTAGGTGTACGTGTGGTAATATAGTGCACCATTATAAAGAGTCCTTTCACACGCTCCTTTATCTCCTGATTCACATGCCTCCCAGAATCATCATCAATACATTTCAAACTGTTCCAGGTTTACAATTGGACTATTTTCACCATGTTGTCTCCTCACGTCTTTTGTCAGGCTTCTTCATCATCTCTTACATAAGCATGATCCTTTTATATTTAAGTAAGTCTGTACAGGGTTACAGAATGTGATTGTCTTTTTTAAGCAAGTACAGCACTGGTTAGAATTCTGGTATGGGTCTTCAACTTTTACTTTCTCGTCATCAGAGAAGAAGTGGTATGGGATAGAGATGAAAAAAAGACACTAAGGCTTGAGTAAAAAGGAATGATTAGGAGAGACTGGCACTTTGTCACAGGTCACTGCCATTAGTCATAGTAGATTGTAGACTGGAAGTTAACATGTTATCTGTTCAGGTTTCTACAAAACTAAATGAAAATTAATAGATGAGTTGCACATCTTTCAAAATACCAAATTTTCTTCTTCATCTCTCCTGAATAAGAAACAATTGGAAAGCTCTGTAACTCATCTACATTATGCAGATTTACTGTGATAATCTGTCATTTATATCTCTATAAATAAATGTCTCTTATTAGTTTTTCTTTGGAAGCAGCAGCCTCATCTGGAAGTAGAAGGGTTAATATTCTGTACTAATTCAGCCATCTGTAACCAGAACCAATGTCTATAACAGAATCCATTTCACCAGCAGCGTAAATCTGTCCATAAAACTGTCCATTAAAATCTAGAAACATACACATGGCTGTGTTGTTCCTCTATGAACGGCTCGGGCCCCCCTGTTCAGTGCGTGATCTTTATGGAAGTTATAATAGAGTTTTATGGTCCTATTACACGTGCCGTTAAATTATTTAAAAGACGCTGAATTAAAGCAATCCGGAGACATTCGTTAAGAGGTGCAGAGATTTACAGGAACGACTGCAGAGATGTTTTCCCATAATCGGCAGGCTCGTGCCAGCGTTCGGTTTTAATTAATCCTGCGGGTTTTCACAGTTGGATGTTTTGAGATAAAAGTTTGTCTTCTGCTCTTATTGGTGTAGTCTTAGAGCCTTCAGATAATTGTGGACCATTTTATTGCAAAAGTACAGTACTGAAAACTGTCAGATATAGAATTATTGTACTGTGATGTTTGTAGAGGAAGTATTTTTCAGACTTCTCAAATATATATGATTTATGGTTTCTCTCTTCATTTGCCTCTCTACTATATATATATATCATTATAAATATATATGTGTTATATGTGTGTATTTGTAGAAAAAAGGCGGGCACTTAAAGGCTACCCATGGGATCCCCATTGTGTTTTCTAAAATGGGAAATCATTATCCTCTTCCATTACAAAATATTTCCTGCCACTACTATTCTTTTCTAAGCTCAATTTATTGTTTCCATTTTTGCCTTAGCTAAATGGAAATAGTAAATGGATAGATATATCTAAATACTTAGCTTGCAAAGGAGACATGCAAATACTTTACATACTATCAGTAATTCGACAAAGATATTTGCTCTCTACTCCCTCCTCTTTTTCAATATTTGTTTTCTCCATTTCAATCAGCTTGTCTTTCAGTTTTCTTTTCATTGCTCCCTTCATTGGTCTCTCAACCTCTGTTACAAACACACACACCCCATCTGATTTTTAAACTGGATTCCTTTCATATCACATGCATATACAATGCACACTCATACACAATGCACACACACACACAAACATACATATATACAATATAAACACACGTATACACAATAGACACACATCCAGCTTTAGTGGGTGTCTCTTCAGCTCTGTTTAACATTGATTCCTTTGACATTAATCTTACATGTATACACAACGCATGCACAAACGTATATATAATGCACAAGCAGACACATTCCCATATACACAATGTGAGCGCACACAAACACATACATGTACAGTGGATATAAAAAGTCTACACACCCCTGTTAAAATGTCAGGTTTCTGTGCTGTAAAAAAATGAGACAAAGATAAATAATTTCAGAACTTTTTCCACCTTTAATGTGACCTATAATCTGTACAACTCAATTGAAAAACAAACTGAAATCTTTTAGGTATCAGCATGGCACATTTTGACTTGGTAAGATTTGCCCACTCTTCTTTGCAAAAACACTCCAAATCTGTCAGATTGCGAGGGCATCTCCTGTGCACAGCCCTCTTCAGATCACCCCACAGATTTTCAATCGGATTTTGGTATGGCTCTGGCTGGGCCATTCCAAAACTTTAATCTTCTACTGGTGAAGCCATTCCTTTGTTGATTTGGATGTATGCTTTGGGTCGTTGTCATGCTGAAAGAAGTTCCTCTTCATGTTCAGCTTTCTAGCAGAAGCCTGAAGGTTTTGTGCCAATATTGACTGGTATGTGGAACTGTCTATAATTCCCTCTATCTTAACAAAGGCCCCAGTTCCAGCTGAAGAAAAACAGCCCCAAAGCATGATGCTGCCACCACCATGCTTCACTGTGGGTATGGTGTTCTTTTGGTGATGTGCAGTGTTGTTTTTGCGCCAAACATATCTTTTGGAATTATGGCCAAAAAGTTCAACCTTGGTTTCATCAGACCATAACACCTTTTCCCACATGTTTTTGGGAGACTTCAGATGTGTTTTTGCAAAATGTAGCCTGACTTGGATGTTTTTCTTCTTAAGAAAAGGCTTTCGTCTTGCCACTTTACCCCATAGCCCAGACATATAAATGAATACGGGAGATTGTTGTCACATGTACCACACAGCCAGTACTTGCCAGATAGATATTCCTGCAGCTCCTTTAATGTTGCTGTAGGCCTCTTGGTAGCCTCCCAGACCAGTTTTCTTCTCGTCTTTTCATAAATTTTGGAGGGAGCCCCAGTTCTTGGTAATGTCACTGTTGTGCCATATTTTCTCCACTTGATGATGACTGTCTTCACTGTGTTCCATAGTATATCTAATGCCTTGGAAATTCTTTTGTACCCTTCTCCTGACTGATACCTTTTAACAATGAGATCCCTCTGATGCTTTGGAAGCTCTCTGTGGACCATGGCTTTTGCTGTGGGATGCGACTAAGAAAATTTCAGGAAAGACCAACTAGAGCAGCTGAACTTTATTTGGGAATAATCAGAGGCACTTTAAATGATGGCAGGTGTATGCTGACTCCTATTTAACACGATTTGGAATGTGATTGCTTAATTCTGAACACAGCTACATCCCCAGTTATAAGAGGGTGTGCAGACTTATGCAACCACATTATTTTTATTTTTTATTTTTCTTCCCTCCGCCTAAAAGATTTCAGTTTGTTTTTCAGTTGAGTTGTACAGTTTATAGGTCACATTAAAGGTGGAAAAAGTTCTCATTTTGTTATAGCACAGAAACCTGACATTTTAACAGGGGTGTGTAGAATTTTTATATCCACTGTATGCACAATGCACACACATATGAATACACAATCCACACATACACATGCATACACAATGGACACACACAAACATTGGTTGTCTCATCAGCTCTGACTTCTTTACTGGACTTGAATTTTACTGAAAGCTGTAGATAGACAGAAGAGTAATTAGTTATATTATAAATAACTACCAGTGATTTTCCCAGAGTGTAGGCCTGAGCCTGGGTGGATCTCTTCCCAAAATGAAGTTATTGACAATTGTTGTAATAATAATTATTCAATGCTATATTCCCCCATAAGAGCTTTGTGTTCCCTCTTGTATATGATGATCAATTATAGTACTACTGTCAACAATAAAAATAGAGGGACTCAATCAGAGAATTAACTAACCTTAATAGGCTAGTTCTATTGGAATGGTAATCTACTGAGAGCAGCCTCTTTTAGCTCACTTGTGTCCTTCACATGGAGAAATATCCTGTAGTATATCAGTCTGGTTTCAATAACTAACCTATTTGTTTCCTCATTGGGTCTAGTGCCTAATAAAGAAGCAGGGCCAGTTTCATATCTCTTACCTTAAAGTAAAGAGCTAACAGCTCACTTGATCAGGAAATTGATTTGGTTAAACAAGCAGGAAGTTGGCATGGATGGAAAATTAAGATATTGGATCGGCTTTTTGCATGCTTCCTAGAGAGAGTCAACATCATTTAGGCTATAATTTTGACAAGAAATGTTACATTAACATGTCTATTCCTATGAGGTGTTCTTTTTTCTGCTCTTATTTTGAAGCATTCAGCTCTTTTTTCTTGAATGGGTAGTCATTTAGGTTTCTGTTACTTTTAGTTTGGTACACTACCATAATGACTTTTTGTTGTGGGTCCCTCTGGCTGCCTTGATTGTTGAAGGCTTTAATAAATATTTATAATAGTTGCTTCTTATTTGTCATCCGAAAAACCTGAGGGTCCTTCTTCCAGTTTGCAATTTCTTTGGATCACAATTGAGTCCAATGTTATGGAAAGCAGATTGACCAAGGTTTTAGGCTCTGATTTCCAATCCCTGTTGGGTGATTCTAAAAAGAACACCCTCCAATCTGTATTAGGCAAATTCTAATTTACCTGCAGGATTATCACTGTGAGCAGGATGTTTTGTTGCAAAGTGTATTTGGCTACTATTGGTGTTACTCTTTTGCATCATCACATCAGGGTCTCTATCCCCTTAAAGGATTATGCAAAACTCTGGATATACTTATTTTAGGCACGTGAATGGGCATCCCCTAATCAGAACTGATTTTAAAGTCTAACACTGAACTCAAACTTTCTACTAATGCTGCTGGTTCAACCAGTCTAGGCACATTCTTTCAAGGGCAATGGTGTGCAGAGTCCTTGCCTCAGAAGTGGTTTCAAGCTGGGTTAACCAGGAACTTGGCTTTCTTGGAACTCTTCCCTGTTGTTCTCGCTTAGTGATTGATGAGGGTTCTTATTTTACTATATTCATTTCTAGATAAAAAAAAAACAGATTGGGAAACCAGAGGAAAGTACCTTCTTCTTTATCCAATTGGGGGAAATGGTGGCATGACTTTAAGGCGCAACCCAATTGCGCCGACAAATGAGCGCCCACTCATGCGCGCAACCACACAAGATCGCCTGTCAATTGCGCGCCCGACATGGATTTCAGGTAATGTGGTCATCCTAGGTCACAATTAGATCCTCACCCTATTAGTTCTGCTCTCTGTTAGTGCCCGGCCTACAGCCCTCGGCTTCCCCTGCACCCATCACCCTGCAGGCACATTTTAACATCATTCTGCACCCTCACTCTAATATCATCCTACACCATCACTGGAACATTACCCTGCAGGCACACTCTAATATCTCTGCAGGGTGATATTAGAGTGTGGATGCAGGGTGATGAAGTGAGGGGATAAAAGAGAGGAGAGATAAAGGTTGATATTAGAGTGTTTTTGCAGAGTGATATTAGAGTGTTTCTGCACGGTGATAATAGTGCAGGGTGATATTAGAGTGTGAGTGCAGGGTGATATTGCTATTTAATTAGTAATAGTCCGCTATATAGTATGGGGGAAGCAGAGGGCTATAGCCAGGACACCACCAGACAGCAGAGGTAGCAGGTGCAGAACTAATAGGGTGAGGATAACAGTAACTGCAGTAGGGTGTATGTCTTTGGGAACGTTGCACGCGCGCACTTTTCACAGCTACTTCATAAAAGCGCGCTCATGTCGCCGCGATGATGTCACCAGGCTTATGTTGGCGCTCAATTGTCATGCCGGGAGAAATGCATGCCCTTTTCTCCTCCATTCTTTTCTCTCAATTTAGCCTGCTATTTGTGGCCCGTTATTTGTACATGCTGATGGCTCACACTTTTCCAAATTCCATTTCATCCAAGTACTTAAACTCTGTCTCCATCATTTAGGATATGATGGGTCTTATTATAGCTTACATTCTTTTCAGACTAGGGCTGCTATTGAGGCAGCTTGTCTGGGCTTTGATGACAGTATTATTCAGGATATTGTAAGGTGGGAGTCACAACATCTCTGCTCATATATCCATCCTCATTTATTGTTTCCATGATCATTAACCTTTCTTTCCTTCCTTCCTTCTCCTAAGTGTTCTATGTGCAGGTGGCCACAGGTACGTATTTGTGTTTGGTCACTCATACATATACTGATCTAAAAGACTAGCAGAGCAGGGGCAGAATAGACAGCTGCTTGGTCTCAATGATCAGGAATTTGAAGTTTGTTGAATGGGTGTGAGAGAACTTCTTTGTCAGGAGATGTTGGAAACTGTCCTTCATTATATGGATTGTTTTGACCCACCTACTATTTAGGTTTTAGATGTTGGGGGTAATGATTTCGGTTTGTTACCCTTGAAATGTTTTATTAAGTGGATGCAGGGTTTACCCAGGATAGAATAGTGTGGCCAGAGATGATTAAGTACTGCTGGTGGTTGGCGGCTTGGTAGGCCAGTAAGTTAGAAAATTGAATGAAAAAGATGAACAGGACAATTGCATCTTTCATTCAAAAATTGTTGGTGTTAGGCGTGCTATTTATGAGTTTCCAGACTATGTTCGTTACTCAGGGGTATACTTAGATGTCAAGGGTTTATTTCTTCTCCCCCTGCAAGAAGGTGTCATGTCAGTGTTGGGTCGAGGCATAGCGAACAAATTGCATCCTGTGTGATGGGATTTGCTAGTGGTAGCCATTTTTTTCTGCCAGGAGACTAGTTAAGGGGCTGGACCAGGGACTTGGGTTCCATGGTGGGTTTCTTTATGGCTGAACTAGTTCCATTTAAGTTAGTAGGTGAAGTGATGCCTCTTTAGTCAATCCATGTGGGGGCTTACCTGGCAAGAAAACACTGGTGCCTGAACCCTTTATGTGACCAGTTATGGTTTTTGTCATGCTGACAATTGGTACAAAAGTGATTTAGACTTAGTTTATCCAAAGAATATGGGTATTCATTACTTGTGAACATTAAAGGATAAAAGTGGGAATAAGGTTGGTGAATAACGCAAGCGACTTCTCTGCCATGTGGGGATAGGTGGAAGGGAATGAGGAGAAAATGTGTTTTGTGCAACAACAGATAGTTATATATTAATTTTCGGGGAAGAAAATTGACTATGTGCTGCCCGTTCAGAGAAAAAAAAGAATGGAGCTACATGGGTATTTGTTAAGGGTCACTCATTGCCAACAGCAAGGTGTGGAGGGACTTTTAAAGTTTGTAGGGTGCATTGTGATTTGTATAATGTATAGTGTGAAGAAAAACTGATGAGCTACCATTATATTAAATAGGTGCATACATAAAATAAACTCCTTTGGAATACATTGAAGTATTTCTTGTCTCAGATCCCTGTGGCATGCAGTAGCACTAAAGATCCAGCAGGTATGGTGCCATTGCATATTATTTCCCTGACTAACATGAGGCCTTCTTATAGTTAAAAAGTTCTAATGAGTATTTCCCCTTCCTTTTTGCTCTCATTCTATCCAGTGACCCTTTCATCAAATCATGAAATATGTTTTATTGCAGTAGCTGACTCAGCTACTGAAGAAATTAACTGAGTTTCAGAGAAATCTTTAAAACTGTTCTGCATCATCATGTAGGGCAATTAAAGGGACAGTGTACACACTTTTCATGTTAAACCTATTATTAGTTCCCATTATTTATAAAAAATACACATGCAAACAGCAGCAAAGCAAATCTTTAGCAAGAAAATGTCTTTTAAAAACACAATTTACTTCATTAATGGCCACTGCTGAAAGGAGGTGAAGGATTTTAACTGAAATAACATTGATTAGGCTGTCTTGGTAAGACCTGAATAATATTATCACTGTTGAAATGTTTCACTTGCTTTCAGTAGTACTTAGGACAATGGGAAAGGTGAAGATGAGTAAAGTAGTTGACTGTGTGTTTTCAGTTATATTTTCACTTAACACTCTATTCATTCTCAGGTCCGGAAGAGGCCATAAACTACAAGCTTATATGCTGTATTCAATGTGACAAAGTTCTCCCTTTCAAATTAGAATGCTTAAAGAGCCAAAGGGAATAAGGTAATATTTTTGGTTTCAGCAAGGAGAATGTTTTCTCATTTGGAGGGTGTTTGTGATTTTTCCAGTGAAGGAAGCTGGGATCTATCCAGTTATGTTGTCGGGACAGGTCCACAACTGCAGTGCGGCCTCCAACCGCTAGATGGTGCTGGCGATATTTTGCAGCGCTGACGATATGTGAGAGAAGTTCTAAGCTTATAATGTTAGCCTAACCCTTGAACTAACCCTAACAGTTTACCTAAGCCTTGACTCTATGATATGCCACCGGAATACTGGAATATCATCTAGCGAATGCTCACGCTGCTGCCTTGTGCTGCGCCGGCATAACAGGATGGGACTGGACGCTGATCATAGTCATTGATTAGAACAATCTGAAGATTAACTGGGTGATATAAAAACTCTTATAAATATGCATCAACTTTAAAATGTAAAAAAAAGATCACTTTTTGAGTGCTGCGTTTAATTGTGTAGAGCAGCATGAATTAATTCAATGTCCCTTTAATATATAATTTCAAACTGATTTGACAGTTTTAAACAATGTCTGGTAAGTTTATCAGCTGGTGGCTGGATTTCCATTTTTCTGTGTCCCAGCCTATTGAGCAGTTTTATAGGGTTATCTCCTTAGCAATATTTAAATAAGGCTGCAATGCTTTATTTTATGATGGATATCAGCAGAGCCAAACAAAAATAAGCCATAAATTACATAAAATCACCATTCTGCAATATATGCCGTGCTCACTGTAATATGTGTAATGCAGTATGAGTTTGGCAGAAAACGTTGAGGGTCGTTAATTATAATAGTGTAATTAGCATAGCGATAAAGTACACAGATGTTCTGTTAGTCAGCTCATCTGTAAAGTGGATATAAAGTTATTTCCCCTCCAATGTTCTCCTGATGATCCCATTAGCAAATAAATTACTAGCCGCCCAGTGAAAGCTGACTGTATAATGGCACTGAGTATCTGCATGTTATGCTCTCTATATTATTTCTCCATTACTGCACACCCTCTATATCCTCTGTGCTTCTTTGACAGACAAGCAAATTATTATACGTTTGTTTACTAGATATTCTGGTCCCTAAGCCTTCCAGGCGGGTTCACCAAATGATGTTACGTGCCTAAATTATGCATATGGCTATCCTGAGAATTAATTATACCTAAGATTTTTAGATTGGTAAAAGGTGCAGGCTGGAGGGACCTATTGGTTTTAATCAGCAGTAAAAAATATAAATACCTTACAGGTGGGAAGCACATATAAAGTGCACATTACAGTGGGCCTTGACTATTTGGCCAAGTAACTCACATTTGAGGAAGAGACTTTTGAGGTCCCTACAGTTGTTGCACCAGTGTAAGTCTTCAAATTGAAAAGCTTGTAGCCAAGAAAATGGTAAACCACAAAGCAGAGGAGTGCACTAATACAGAGCAGTGTGTGAGCAAGGTTACATATTTGGCACATTGGCATGTACTGTATTTAAGACCATATTTTGGTCCTATCCTCTTATGGTAGCGCAGCACAAGGCAGTGGCGGTGAGCATCCGCTAGATGGCACTGTCAATATTGCGGTGCCATATCATAGAGTCAAGGCATAGGTAAACTGTTAGGGTTAGTTCAAGGGTTAGGCTAATATTATAAGCTTAATACTTCTCTCACATAGGAGCAGCGCAGCAAAATATTGGAAGCGCCATCTAGCGGTTGGAGGCCGCACTGCAGCGGCGGACCTGTCCCGACACCTTAACAGGATAGATCCCTTATTTCTTCTTTAAGGGTGAACGGTTATGAAATGCAAAGTGCTAGGCTACAATCATTGATAAGAAGATGTAATGTGCCCCCGTGTATATGTTTTTCAGAAGTGTGCCTGCTAATTGGGAAGTTATGTCCACTCCAATCCTATAATATTGATGCAAAAAAAACAAACATCAGACAGATTGCATCAAAATACTACAGATGGTGGAAATGTGACCACTCTGATAAAATCTGCTCCATGTTCTCACATTTTAGTATATGGACATTTTTGGCAACTCTGTTTCGGTGTGGGCTACCAACAGTCCAGGCTTCTGGATCTCTCTGCTCATATAGCCAGGCTGTGTCCGCATTAGCATAAATGGGTTACTTAGTTTCATTTATTGTGATTGATCCACCTATGCAATTGGAGAGATATTGAAATATTGGACTGTTGGATGATTCAAAGGTCTGTGTAGCTCACCCAGAAATGTAAATAGGCAATCTAAAACAGAATTTAAATAGACAATTATTGAATTTACTTGACCCTCCCAACCTGGGATTCTTTTTAAATCCCACCCCCACCACAAGACCTCCCGTAATTAAAACATAATAGCCTTGCTATGGTTGAAATTTTAGGCCACAGCTATTTTAATGAGTTATGGTTAAACATAAACAAATATAACTTAATGATTGCCCATACCAAAGTAAACACACACCCTCTCAGAGGACCCTGTGCCCCTAGGACGCTAACTCCTGTATATCAATAAAAGGGCAACCACCCACAAATGCTGCGACAAAGAACTTCTCTTAACCATTTAGTTTCCACCATTCCAAATCTCAGCCCTTTCTCTATCCTCCCCCAACAAAACAATTATTTCAAACCATGCATCCATATGTTCCTCCCTAGGGTCGAAGCCCACTCACCCTTCACTTTGCCCCGCCATGGGCACCTTTCTCTGAAAAAAAGAATACCATCATAGTCCCTCTGAAGCGGTGGTGTAAGTTTGGTCCTGGAAATCCAGGCACAGGCCTGGATTCAATGATTTCCCTAATGAGCACAGGTGAGTCAATCACTTCTCCAGTTACCCTGATTGACTCACCTGTGCATAGAAAGGAAATACTTAAATCCAGGCCAAGTATGGCCCTCCAGGACAAAACATGTGCACCCTGTCTAAAGGAAGAATTCACAACAGATTTAAATGCTATTTAAAAATAAATAAAACAGAAATAAAAAATATATGGACTTTTCCTTGCACCTTTGTATATCTAAAGCATAGTTTAGGAATAAGTAACTCAAATAAAGTACAATTGAGAGATCAAAACAGGCAAAACAAAATGCATGCATGGAATATATAACAATCAAGATAACAAAATTGGCCAGGTGTACAAATTTGTGTAACCTATCCACGCCCATATGGTGTGCATGTAATAAGATCTGACAACTGAGATCTGACGTAAATTCATGCACACTTCTAATAACTCTTAATATTGCTACATATTCTGTAAATATTATTTATTGGCACTAATTAATTCTTAAGTCAATAGAATGCATATAACATTTATAAAAAATACACCCAAAGCCAAATTTATGAGTTCAAGGCATTTGCAAGTAGCTAATTGCATAAGGCCCCAAGAGTTCTCCAAACTTAGTAAATCTGGCACAGAATGTTTGCAAAACTGTCATTTAAAAAAATCAAACATATAAAAAAAAAGGTATGAGGTCACTGCAAGAGCACACAGACATTTTTTTTCAATGAAGGATAAAAACACTTATGGCTTGAACAAGGCATGCATTTTTACATTAAGAAATATTTTCTTTATTACCTTTAAAAGCAAATTGATGTATCCTGTCACTATGAAAACATATGTGAGACCATATGCAGAATTTAATTACGAGTAAGTAGCCTACTGAGCTTACACTCTAATTCTGCTAACATTCATAAGGGGAGCTAACACTGTGTTTGGATCCTCTTCCAATGCAGCATTGCAACCTCGCGGGTTACTGTATAATGTAGGCTCAAAACAGTGGTCATAATGAAACTAGATGTGTGTGCATTGGGAAATTTATAAACTGAAGGGTGGATATGAAAACTGTTTTTTTACATTACCATCAACAGTTCTGGTGACAACCCAGCAATGTTCCATTTGTCACAAGAACAGCTGCCTTGTGTTCCTGGCTGGGGCAGACTGACCTGTGTCCCCCTCCGGAATAGCTGGTAGTTTATAACTAAGACAGCTTGAACAGGGGTCCCTGACCCCAGCACTAGACAAGGAGGACACCAGTCAGATCCACTTCCTGACTGCTCTGCACATGGGTGTGCTCTGCACGTTCTTGCTGTGTTAAACTGTGCAAAGGGGGTCTCTTGAAAGGATTAATAATCTATTTTTGCTTATAAAGCTGACGATACTATGCAAAATTGAAGAACAAAAAAATCTATCTATCTATTTATCTATCTATCTATCTATCTATCTATCTATCTATCTATCTATCTATCCATGCAGAATATATATTTACTTATATATATAAATGTATGTATTTTTCCACCTTGAACGACATTCAGACAAATGGCTTCTGTCTCCCATCCACAGCCGTGACAAAGGAAGGATGACACAGTGATTGATGCCATTGTCTGCAGGGGAGAGAGTGTCTGCTGACATTCAGGCTCCAGACTAACAGGTATATACAGTAGGTCAGTGATGTGAAACCATATTCACATCATGTTGGACATTGCTTGGATTGATAATACTCACATCTATTTTATCGGCAAGTCTTTACTTTGCAGTCAATAAAATAATATTTTATAAGGAATGTTAAAAAGTATTTTATCAATTACGCAATCATCATACATAGCAGGGCAAAATATCTTCTGTTAAATTGTTTTTAATTAGATTTTTGATTACTACAATAAGTCCATTCAAGAGGAACTATGTTTATTTGTACATATAATTTTCATAATATTATACCCAACAGGTCTTTCATAGGGCAGCACCATAGGCATGATGAATGTGAGAGTATATGGCAGGCATTCTCAGATCCAGTTTAAGCATTAATGATAGTTCAGGAATTCTATATAGAGTTACAGTGAGTCCATCAAAAGAGCAGCCATTTTGCTAGACCAAATCTCCACCAAATTGCTATTACAATGTATGGGGGCATCCAAGTAGACAACCTTCCAGTGGAAATGGTAGGGTCAAACACAGTTAAGAAATGTAAGCATGCCAGTTATAAGAATAAGGTGATATTAAAGCTTAATTAAGCCAAACTTTTAGGTAGATAGAAAGGACAGATCAGATGGGCCTTACAGGTCCTTATCTGCTATGAAATCCGTTTAAATGTAACTTTCTCTGTCTTGATTATGGAGCTAACCCCAATAAAAGAACAGCATTTGGTGCTATTCTTGTATTTTGAATCTCCATTAAGTGACCTGTACACCTCTAGGGTAGTGTTATTCTGTGTCACCTACAAATCCATAGCATGTTCAGAATATATTCTATACTAGTGACTTGCATGTTAACAATGACGGCATGATATAGTGTCATTGTGTTTTCTGTCTCTTTATCTCCCCCCCCGTGTCTCTTCCCCTTCTTCCTCCCCTGTGTCTCTTTCCCCTCTCTCCCTCCCCTGTGTCTCTTTCCCCTCTCTCCCTCCTGTGTGTCTCTTCCCCCTCTTCATCCCGTGTGTCTCTTCCCTCTTCTCCCTCCCCTGTGTCTCTTCCCCCTCTCCCTCCCCTGTGTCTCTTTCTCCCTCTCTCTCCCCTGCTTTACTCTTCCTCCCTCTCCCTCCCCTGTGTCTCTTTCCCCTCTCTCCCTCCTGTGTGTCTCTTTCTCCTCTCTCCCTCCCGTGTGTCTCTTCCCTCCTCTCCCTCCCCTGTGTCAGATGGGCCTTACAGGTCCTTATCTGCTATGAAATCCGTTTAAATGTAACTTTCTCTGTCTTGATTATGGAGCTAACCCCAATAAAAGAACAGCATTTGGTGCTATTCTTGTATTTTGAATCTCCATTAAGTGACCTGTACACCTCTAGGGTAGTGTTATTCTGTGTCACCTACAAATCCATGGCATGTTCAGAATATATTCTATACTAGTGACTTGCATGTTAAAAATGACGGCATGATATAGTGTCATTGTGTTTTCTGTCTCTTTATCTCCCCCCCCCGTGTCTCTTCCCCTTCTCCCTCCCCTGTGTCTCTTTCCCCTCTCTCCCTCCCCTGTGTCTCTTTCCCCTCTCTCCCTCCTGTGTGTCTCTTCCCCCTCTTCATCCCGTGTGTCTCTTCCCTCTTCTCCCTCCCCTGTGTCTCTTCCCCCTCTCCCTCCCCTGTGTCTCTTCCCCCTCTCTCTCCCCTGCTTTACTCTTCCTCCCTCTCCCTCCCCTGTGTCTCTTTCCCCTCTCTCCCTCCTGTGTGTCTCTTTCTCCTCTCTCCCTCCCGTGTGTCTCTTCCCTCCTCTCCCTCCCCTGTGTCAGATGGGCCTTACAGGTCCTTATCTGCTATGAAATCCGTTTAAATGTAACTTTCTCTGTCTTGATTATGGAGCTAACCCCAATAAAAGAACAGCATTTGGTGCTATTCTTGTATTTTGAATCTCCATTAAGTGACCTGTACACCTCTAGGGTAGTGTTATTCTGTGTCACCTACAAATCCATGGCATGTTTAGAATATATTCTATACTAGTGACTTGCATGTTAAAAATGACGGCATGATATAGTGTCATTGTGTTTTCTGTCTCTTTATATCCCCCCCTGTGTCTCTTCCCCATCTCCCTCCCCTGTGTCTCTTCCCCCTCTCCCTTCCCCTGTGTCTCTTCTCCCTCCCCTGTGCCCCTCTCCCTCCCCTGTGACTCCTTCCCCCCTTCTCCCTCCCCTGTGTCTCTTTCCCCCCTCTCCTTTCACTGAGTCTCTAATCCCCCTTTACCTCCCCTGTGTCTGTTCCCCCACTCTACCTCCCCTGTGTCTGTTCCCCCCTCTCCCTCCCCTTTTTTACTCTTCCTCCCTCTCCCTCCCCTGTGTCTCTTCTCTCTCCTCTGTGTCTCACTCCCCTGTGTGTCTCTTCTCCCTCCCCTGTGTCTCTTTCCCCGTCTTTCTCCCCCTGTGTCTCGTTCTCCCCTCCCATGTATTTTCCCCCTCTCTCCCTCCCCTGTGTCTGCTTCCCCTCTCTCCCTCCCCTGTGTCTCCTTTACCCCTCCCCCTCTCCTGTGCCTCCTTTCCCCCTCTCCCTCTCCTTTTTCCCCTCTCCCTCCCCTGTGTCTCTTTCCCCGTTTCCCTCCCCTGTGTCTCTTTCCCCTTTCTCCCTCCCCTGTGTCTGTTCCCCCCTCTCCCTCCCCTGTGTCTGTTCACCCCTCTCCCTCCCCTGTGTCTGTTCACCCCTCTCCCTCCCCTGTGTCACTTTCCCCCCTCCCCTGTGTCACTTTCCCCCCTCCCCTGTGTCACTTCCCCCCCCTCCCCTGTGTCACTTTTCCCCTCTCTCCCTCCCATGTGTCTCTTTCCCCTCTCTCTCCCTCCCATGTGTCTCTTTCCCCTCTCTCTCCCTCCTGTGTCTCTTTCCCCTCTCTCCCTCCTGTGTCTCTCTTTCCCCTCTCTCCCTCCCATGTGTATCTTCCCTCTCTCCTTCACGTGTGTCTCTTCCCCCTCTCCCTCCACTTTTTTAGTCTTCCTCCCTCTCCCTCCCCTGTGTCTCTTTCCCCTCTCTCCCTCCCCTGTGTCTCTATCCCCTCTCTCCCTCCTGTGTGTCTCTTCCCCCCTCCTCGTCCCGTGTGTCTCTTCCCTCTTCTCCCTCCCATGTGTCTCTTCCCCCTCTCCCTCCCCTGTGTCTCTTCCTCCCTCTCTCTCCCCTGTTTTACTCTTCCTCCCTCTCCCTCCCCTGTGTCTCTTCTCCCTCCTCTGTGTCTCACTCCCCTGTGTGTCTCTTCTCCCTCCCCTGTGTCTCTTTCCCTGTCTTTCTCCCCCTGTGTCTCGTTCTCCCCTCCCATGTATTTTCCCCCTCTCTCCCTCCCCTGTGTCTCCTTCCCCCCTCTCCCTCCCCTGTGTCTCCTTTACCCCTCCCCCTCTCCTGTGCCTCCTTTCCCCCTCTCCCTCTCCTTTTTCCCCTCTCCCTCCCCTGTGTCTCTTTCCCCGTCTCCCTCCCCTGTGTCTCTTTCCCCTTTCTCCCTCCCCTGAGTCTGTTCCTCCCTCTCCCTCCCCTGTGTCTGTTCACCCCTATCCCTCCCCTGTGTCACTTCCCCCCTCCCCTGTGTCACTTTCCCCCCTCCCCTGTGTCACTTCCCCCCTCCCCTGTGTCACTTTTCCCCTCTCTCCCTCCCATGTGTCTCTTTCCCCTCTCTCTCCCTCCCGTGTGTCTCTTTCCCCTCTCTCTCCCTCCTGTGTGTCTCTTTCCCCTCTCTCCCTCCCGTGTCTCTCTTTCCCCTCTCTCGCTCCCATGTGTATCTTCCCTCTCTCCTTCACGTGTGTCTCTTCCCCCTCTCCCTCCACTTTTTTAGTCTTCCTCCCTCTCCCTCCCCTGTGTCTCTTTCCCCTCTCTCCCTCCCCTGTGTCTCTTTCCCCTCTTTCCCTCCTGTGTGTCTCTTCCCCCCTCTTCATCCCGTGTGTCTCTTCCCTCTTCTCCCTCCCCTGTGTCTCTTCCCCCTCTCCCTCCCCTGTGTCTCTTCCCCCTCTCTCTCCCCTGCTTTACTCTTCCTCCCTCTCCCTCCCCTGTGTCTCTTTTCCCTCTCTCCCTCCCGTGTGTCTCTTCCCTCCTCTCCCTCCCCTGTGTCTCTTCCCTCCTCTCCCTCCCCTGTGTCTCTTCCCCCCTCTCCCTCCCCTGTGTCTCTTTCCCCCTCTCCCTCTTCTTTTCCCCCTCTTCCTCCCCTGTGTCTCCTTTCTCCCTCTGCGCAATGCGCATGTGCGCCCCCTCTTCTCATGCCTCACATTGCGCATGAGCATAGATGTCGTAATTGCGAGTGTTACCTACAAACTCGCAATTACGACAACTATATATGACTCGCGAATTGCCCGTCAAAAAATAATGGCAATAGAATCGTAAGTCAAGGAATGGTGTTTGGCACACAAATTAAGTGTTTTGGTTGTGTGAGTATTTTTTGCGCAGATTGCAAGCCTCGTGGTGAGCGCCTTTGGCGCTCATCGTGTGGCAGGCAATGAGCGCCTTTGCCGTTTATTGTGATCGTGTGTTGTGGTGTTTTTGAAAGTTTTGTATATATGAATGTTTTAATGATAATTAATTACTAAATAAATGAAATGATAAATTAATATATTTTTACCTATTTGTAATATATGCAGCAAGAAATGTGCTGAAGAGCTAACAATCTGTTTTGCTGTTCCTGCAGCATCCAATGTAGATTTGCACTGTTGTTGAGCTGAGGTGTAAGTGTGAGCAATGTGTGCAGTGTAACTAGGCTGCGTGCGTGAGGAGAAACCGTTAGGGTAGCTGTGTACTTCCGCATTGTGTATGTTAGTGTTGTAAAATGGCGGTGAATGTGTATGTGGTACGCGGGTGTAGATGATTTAGCGTCCTTAAAAATTGTGTTTGTTGTAACCTGTACCGCTTTTTGTAAAAGTTGTATGTGCTTCGTGGTGTTTTGCGGCTTTAATGGTCTTGGAACCTCGTTTTTGTTTTTTTTGGCGGCCATTTTTTCTCTTGCTTTGTGGATTTTCAAGTGTCTAAACTGTTAAAATTGGAGTTAAATTGACATGTAAGATGACTTGCAGACGTCCTGGGTGTCCCCCCTTGCTGTGTGTGATGTTTTTATTTTTGTTTGTATTTAGTGTTGTTTTCGTGTTTTTCGGTGTGCGTGGTTCGGCCGTTAAGTTCGTATTTTTTGAGGCTCGTATTTTGTTTTATGCAAGTCGCAGTTTCCTTTTGTAAGTGTTACGGGCCGTATTTTTTTCCTGAATTTTTTTTAAAATGCTACGGGTCTCTCAGTGTGAATTGTATATTTGAGTGTTGTGTTGATGTGTAGTCCCGCGGGTCATAGGAAGGATGCTAAAGTGCTACGGGGTCGTAGGGATGAGAGCCTACAACGCTCAGCTCCACCAGCGCAAGGAGCGCCTTTGGCGCTCCTTGCCTGGCCGCAACTGCGGCCCTCGCTTTGCGAGGGTCGCAGTTGCTGCGGGCTCGCTTTGTGAGCCCACAGTTTCCCTTTTGCCCGGCTGCTTACAACTATATATGTGATACTGTATATAATGTAGGCCAAGTTATACTCAATCACATTCATAATCAAAAACTTTAGACTCTAACTTGATGAAATATAACACTCATAAAATCAGTGACAAACTCCCTCTTGCATGCATACAATTTCACCTAAGGACCACTGAGTGTCATAATTATAGTATGTTTTATGAAGATTGCTTGAATGTTTTTATAAACTGTAGAAAAGTAATGCAGCCTTTGCATCTTAACTATGGTATTCATTTTTGCTTTGCTGTAGCCAATATTTGCTTTTGTCCCTACCATAATTAGTTATTTGGCATGGCAGATTATAATTCTATTACATTCTATTGAAGGACTGCCACTTTGAAAAGTCACTTCACTATTGGACTAAACTGAGGAGAGTCCCAGTAGGATAACTCTCCCACTCAGACTACATGCAGACTAGAATCCAAGATGGTAGAGCTCCTGACAGTAGCAGAATTTACTAAATTTAAGATTTTGGAACATGCATTTTTTTTGCTTTTAGTAATATAGGGCCCTATTCTATTAGCTGCTCGCAAATGCCTCAAACTCGTAATTTTTGCTGCAGGTGTTTTTTGAGTCTAAACTCGTAAACTCTGTCTTTTTAAGTCTTCAGGGGTATATGATCTGACACTAGTTAAGCAAGCCCGTAAGCCAATAGTAAATGAGTCCGTCATCATGACGTCAGTAAAACATAGACATACAGCCTTATTAAATTGGAGCTACGTGTTAACACGTAGCTTGTAACTGTCATCCTAGGGCTATTTGCGTGCTAAGATGCCTCGTAACGTTGCTCGCAACGGGCTTTGCGTGTTAACACGCAGGATGGCCGAGAGTAGGCTACGTGGAGAGCTACATTGAACTTTGCACTCATAAATCCTTTAAACTTTCATGCCCGTATTCGCTAATTATTTAATTCATCTATTAAAGTACTACGTGGTCACTCGTGAGCAAGCACGTAACAATCAAATGGAGCCCAGAGGCCAAAGTGCGCTTGAGAGCACCCGCAAAGGGGGTTAAGTACAATACCTAGCACTTGTAATGTAAATAAAATAACTCTAGTGTACATGTACTATAAGGGAAAGTGATGTTAGCACAACATTCTCAAGCCCGCAAATCGGCCCAGAAAAACACTTTATTTCATGATTATTTTTTGTGTAATATTGATCCCTGTATTTAGTGTTGCGACATATACTGTAACTCACATGTAATAGAATATCATATTTACGGATTTATTAATATTGCATTATTTCTGGCCTGTTAGACCAATCGCAAACTGGATTTGAAGCACGTAGGACTTGGAAATCTACCCTCCCCTTTTTCAGTGATGTAACACTTATGATCTCTCTTTCCATTGGCTCTATCTGAACCCGTACGAGATTGCTTAATTGTTTGCGTGCAAGCACACAAGTCCAATGCCCGCAAACTAGTTTATGAAATAGCGTCTCACATTCATAGCTCGCAGCCCTTTCTAATTTAATAGCGACATAACTCGGCCACAATTGAAGCATGCAGCCCTTACGTGCTAAACTTTGGACTTACGAGGGTAGAATTTAATATAGCCGTAATCGGCAATCGGAGGCTACAAATTAATTAGTGCCAATAAGTAATATTTCCAGATCAGGCTCACAATCAAGCGATCTAACACTATGTATTAACCCCTTGTTTTTTAATTTCATATTTGTGAGTTTGAGACTGTTGTGCAAGTAATGGCTAAAGTCTTTCCATTCCTTCCCATGCTTTTAAAGTACAGTAATGTGTTTTTAATTACTGTTACAGCTACAATAAGTGTTTGAAAAAGCCCTTGCAAGTCCTATTTAGTACTCATAATATTTTTGACAGAAAAGTGCTATTTTTTAACATTGTGTTTAGACTTTATTTGCAAGCTAGAGCTACTGGTCTAATAGAATATCGATTTTGTGTAACGTTAATTATTAAGAGCTCGTAATATTCAAGCTGTGCTAAAACCAATGGAGTTCTAAGGACTCTTTGGCTGGCCCATAGTGTTTGTGGGCAGGGAACTCAAAATTGGCTTGTGCTTAGCTAATATAATATGTGACAATATTAATAGCAGTTTTATGTGTGTATAAATTTATGAATTGGGCAATAGAATAGGGTCCATAATTAGTTTGTTAAATACATAACAACTAAGATTTTTTTTTTGTAAATTACAGTGACCCCTTTCACAGACATATGACATTTATAAACTTATTTATACACACACATATAAAATATACAGACAAATTTACACCCAGGAACATATACATTCCCACAATGACCCAACTGAACTTTAGCTAAACTGACACATTTCCACATATGTACTCATAATGTTAGTGTGTGACTCTATCTATAAGTGAATGTAAGAGTGCCAGTGAATTAATGAGCTGTCCTTTATGTGTATTGTGTCTATCCTTTGTGTGTGACAGTACATCATAGAAATGATATCTTCTAAAGGAATGTATTAATCTGACTAGCTGAGGTCCACACACACTGAAAGCTTCCTCCATAGGAGTTGTCACTGACTAGATGAACCAGCCGACAAAGTCTCAACACATTCTTGTAACATCAAGGGGTTTGAAGACCCATGAATAAGTGACGTGATTTTCAGGATTGTAATAGTTTTAGTACATGATATGCAAGCTTATTGCCAATTACCAATATACATGGAACTTACATGGAACTTACATGTTCTTGGTTTGTGGGTTAAGCAAATAAAATATGATTCTAGATACCACGCTCCCCCTCCATTCTGCTAATGGTCTTCTTCTTTCCTCCTCTCTTATCACCTCCTCTCATTCCCTCCTTCAGGACTTTTCTTTCCCCTATTCCTTGGAACTCCTTACCTCGCTCCACTAGATTTTCCTCCTGTCTCAAATCATTTAAAAATCTCACTAAAAACACATATATTTAATGAAGCTTATCACCTTCATACTTAATATGCCAAATGTCTTTGTATAGATTATGGGCATAGCCTTTACATTTCAAAATTTTTAAGCAATAATTTTTTACTGCGGGGTTCCAGTTTCTTTACTGAGCTAATTATTTCTATTGTTTTCTCAGTAGGGTATGGCCATGTAGACTAATAATTAATTAATCCATTAGTTGTAATATGGTAGCAGTTTTGGCTACCATATTACCATTGTAGCAGATAGAAAATGTCACTGTATTCAAAATCTCCTCGTCTCCAGAAGGTGATCAGCAGAAAACAAAATTGTAGATACTATTGCAACATAACCGCATATACATGGTAATAAAGCATACATTTGATTACATTCTTTTGTGTTTTTATTGAAACAAGATATAAAAAATAATAGCATTTTAAACAAACATTAACAATTTATATTTATCTAAAAACAATATTCGATTTTTATAATAAAGCTTCAAAACACATTCACTCATGACTTATTCATTACCAGCTCCCTCAATCTACTGGCTCTCACTGAAACCTGGCTCTCATCCTCAGACACTGCGTCCCCTGCAGCACTCTCACAGTGGTTTTCACCTCAGCCACACACCGAGACCTGGGAACAAACAAGGTGGTGGTGTGGGTATTTTGCTTTTCCCTCGCTGTACATTTCATCTCATACCCTTGTCCCATCCCTCCAATTCTCATCCTTTGAAGTTCATACAATCCGCCTCTTCTCACCTATCTCTCCCCGTGTTGCTGTGATCTATCACCCCCAGGCACTCCCTCTTAATTTCTTGAACACTTTTCTGCCTGCTCCCTCACTTTCTCTCATCCAATGTTCCTTCACTGGTACTTGGAGATTTTAACATTGCTGTTGACACTCCCACCTCCCTAGCAGAAGCCAAACTGCTTGCACTCACCTCTTCCCTTGGCCTCTCATAACAAACAGATTCTTCTACTCATCATGCTGGACATTCTCTTAACCTTATCTTCACCAATCTCAGCACAACCTCCAACCCCGTCATCCGTCCACTCCCGCTATCTGATCACCACTTCCTTACCTTCAACTTCACCACATCACCCTCTCTCCACCCCTCTCCAACCCCTACCACCATCATGAACAGAAACCTGCGAGCACTTGACCCTACTCAGCTCTCCACTATTCTCCAACCCCTTCTCTGTCCCATCACCAACCTCAACTGCCCTGACACTGCCACCTCACTCTACAACTCTACTCTCTTTTCCACCCTTGACACTCTGGCCCCAATATCCACACGCAGATGCCCTCGCTCTCATCCACAACCATGGTACACTACACAAACACAATACATCTAGAGGTGCTCCCGCACTGCTGAACGACTATGGAGGAAATCTCACACTTCAGCAGATTTCCTCCACTACAAATTTATGTTACGCTCCTATTCCTCTGCCCTTAACCTTGCTAAACAGCAGTACTTTACAACACTAATATCAACTCTGTCCTCTAACCCCAAGCGTCTGTTTGCCACTTTCAATACTCTCCTCCGCCCACCACCTCCTCCCATCCCTTCCTCTCTCACAGCTGAAGACTTTGCCAACTATTTTATTCATAAGATTCAAAACATCCGCATGAACTCTTATCTCATAGTGGTTTACACACTCGACCCTCTCGACTAACCAACAACACCCAGTCTTCTCCCTTCCCCAATCCCACTGCCACTTTGAACTGCTTTGATCTGGCTACAGAGGATGAAGTTTCCAACCTGCTATCATCCACTCGCCTCACTACCTGTCCTCAGGATCCTATTCCATCTCAGCTCATATCTCCCATCTCAACCACACTAATCCAAGCTCTCACACATATTTTCAACCTCTCCCTTACTGCTGGCACGTTTCCGTCCTCTCTAAAACATGCCATAGCAATACCCACCCTCAAAAAACCCTCATCTAACTACCGCCCTATCTCTCTGCTTCCCCTGGCTTCCAAACTGCTGGAGCGGCTCGTCTATAACCGCCCTACCAGCTTTATTTCCTCTAACTCCCTTCTTGACACCTTCCAATCCGGCTTTCGGCCCCAACACTCCACTGAGACAGCTCTCACTAAAGTCACCAATGACCTGCTTATCGCCAAGTCAAAAGGTCACTTTTCACTTCTTCTTCTTTTAGATCTCTCTGCTGCCTTTGACACTGTCGACATCCACTTCTACTCCATATCCTCTTCTCCCTCGGTATTCGAGACACTGCTCTCTCATGGTTCTCCTCATACCTACAAAATCGATCATTCAGTATCTCCTTCTCTGACACATCTCCTCACCCCCTGTCTGTTGGTGTACTCCAAAGATCTGTCCTTGGCCCCCTCCTCTTCTCCATCTACACTTCCTCACTTGGTACCCTCATAAACTCTTTTGGGCTTCATTATCATCTTTATGCAGATGACACCCAAATCTACCTCTCCGCACCAGATCTATCCCCCTCTCTTCTAACACACGTTTCCAACTGCCTCTCTAGTATATCCTCTTTGATGTCCACCCACCATCTCAAACTCAACATGTCTAAAACTGAACTCCTAGTCTTCACTCCCTCTCCCACAGCGTCAATTCCTCACATCTCTCTCACTGTCAACAAAGACATCATCATCCCTCCTCCCAAGCCTGTTGTCTTGAAGTTCTACTGGACCCCGCTCTGTCTTTCATCCCTCACATACAATCACTAACTAAATCTTGTCTTCTCCATCTAAATCCAGAATTCATCACTATCTTACACAAGGCACAACTACCCACCACCCGACTATCTCCATTTCAATCTATTCTGAATGCCTCTGCTAGACTCATCTTCCGTACACAAAGTTCAGTGTCGGCAGCTCCTCTCTGTCAATCAATCCACTTGCTTCCCTTAGCCTCAAGAATAACATTTAAAATCATGACCCTAACTTACAAAGCCCTCAACAATAATGCTCCCCCTTACATCTCTGCTCTCATCTCCAATTACTCCCCCACGCACCCTCTTTGTTCTGCTAATGACCTTCTTCTTTCTAAAACTCTTGTCACCTCCTCTCACTCCTGCCTCCAGGACTTTTCTCGTGCTGCCCCTAGTCTCTGGAACTCCTTGCCTCGCTCCACCAGATTATCCTCTTGCCTCAAAACATTTAAAACCTCACTTAAAATGCATCTTTTTAAAGAAGCGTATCACCTTCCACCCTAACACACTTATCACCTCTCTCTCCCTCTTTTACCACTCACTATCCCTTAGATTGTAAGTCTGCGAGTTTCTATTCTAAGTACTTTGGGAATTCACCATGGACTTTGGATTCCTAGCTCAAAGACAGGGCCCTCCTTCCTTTGTTAAATTTTAATCTGTATTTATCTTTGTCTGGACTTAATTTATGTACAGCGCTACGGAATATGTCGGTTTGTTATAAATAAACTATATATATATATATATATATATATATATATATATATATAAATACAAAATATAAATAAGAGAAATTCAGACAATATATTATTCTGAGGTATTAACATAATAATATTATTATGAAATATTATATGGAAAATATATAAACTAAGTAATGAATAATCCTAGGTTTTAAGTATTTTTTTAAAGTTATCTTGAATAAGAGATTGAAACATCTATAAATATATAAAAATATAATTTTGAGGTATCAAATAATTAAACATGTAACCTATTTACAAATATTGTTTTTAAAAAGTTTATTTTAAATATAGAAATACAGTGATCCATTAATTAGTGTTTTTGTTATTAATGTGCAAGAGTAAATGTCAATGTATCTTGTGTATATGTCTCTGTAGATTGTCCCAATGAGTTAAACTGATGTAGACATAGAATAGGATTCCCTGGTGGGGCAGTGGTCAGTATTCAGTAATTTCACCACTGTGACCTGGGTTTGATTCCAGTCAGGGAACCAAGAGGTACCACCACTCTGAAGCCAAGCAGGGTTGGACCTGGTCAGTTCTTGAATGGGAGACCACCTGGGAATACCAGGAGATGTGTTCTGTGGCCCACTGGAGAAGGAACTGGTAACCCACTCCAGTATCTCTGCCATGAATACCAAGTGGATCAGCATGACCATGGACCTAAAGATATTCCTGGTGTGTTGGAGTCCATGTTGGACATGACTGAATAACACAACAACAAAGACATGGAATAGTTCCTATGTATTGTTACAAAAGATCCTGTACAATGAAAAAAGGATATGTGTATCAAAACTTAGGCAGAAAAGAAAAAGCCAACACTAGTTTTTATATTGTGACTAGCGACTTGCCCGTCAAAAAATGACGGCAATGAGATGTGTATGTTTGGAAAGTTGTTTAGTTATTAATATACATATGGAATTGTAAGGTAGCTAATGTTGTTTTGTGTGTACTACTGAGATATAGAATAATAATTAATAAATGAATATACTTGACCTATTTTGAAGCATTGTGTTGAAGATCTGTGAGCCTTGTTTGATGTTGCTGCAGCATTAGTGGTGTGGAGGTGCTGTGTGAGCGTGATGAATGTGTGCAGTATAATAGTAAGCGTGCACGAGCCGAAACCGTTAGCGTAGTTGTGTACTTCCGCATTAGCGCAAAATGGCGGGTAATGTGTGGTATGCGTGTTCTCGGATTATCCGTAAGTGTTTTCTGTGGTTATAGTTCTGTAGCCTCGTTTTCGTTTTGTTCGGCCGCCATTTTTTCTCTCGCTTAGAGAATTTTGTAGTGTCTAAACTCTTTTATTTTTAGTTAAGTGAAGCTGTAAGTAGTTTTTTTTAGGTGCTGGATGCTTCGTCTTGCTGTAGGTAAGCTTTTTATGTATGTGTTGTTTGTATTTATTGTGTTTTTGCTTTTTTCCTGTCCGCAGCTTGCGTCCGATTTTTGCAATGTCGTAATGTGTGGTATGCGTCTTAGCGGATTATGCGTAAGTGTTTTTCGTGGTTAGAGTGCTGTAGCCTCGTTTTCGTTTTGGTCGGCCACCATTTTTTCTCTCGCTTTGACAATTTTATTTTGAGGTAAATGAAGGTGTAACTTGTTTTTTTGAGGTCGTGGATGCTCCCTCTTGCTGTCGGTAAGCTTTTTATGTATGTGGTGTGTGTATTTATTGTGTTTTTTTTTCTTTCATGTTCGCGAGTTGCGGACGTATTTTTTGGCTACGGTTTAACGGCTCACCTCGCTATGCGAGGCTTGCCTGCAATGAGCGCCTGTGGCGCTCATTGCCAAAGTGCTCCGTATTAACGTTAAATTTGTGAGGGCCTAAGTTGCTGTCAGCAACCGAGGCCCTCGGCCGCGGCCCTCGCTACGCGAGCCCGCAAGCGTTAGCAACAACTCGTACGCTCACAACTATATATGTGATGCCTCTGCTGCACCTTGGTGGCATCCATGATTCTCCAGTGGAAGCTGTCTTTGTGAAATGGGTGTTTACTCTTTCGGAGAGTAATGCTTGCATCTAGCAGTTGCTTTCTAGGGCCCTCATTCAATTGCAATTCTGCCAATTGAATAGCGCTCTAAATAAGTATTTAACATATTTTTTTTAAAGAAGTTTTTAGTTAGTAAACATCTTTTCAAAAGCAAGGTTTTCACTAACTAAAAACGTATTTAAAAAAAATATGTTAAATGCTTATTTAGAGCGCTATTCAATTGGCAGAATTGCAATTGAATGAGGGCCTGTGTCTGTGAGAGAGAAGGGGTGTGGTGTTACATTTTTAATTAGATAGAATTATCTAACAAAGCCTCTTGGTGTCTCCTTGTTCCACCCCCACCACTCCCTCTACGGATAGATAAAAAATACACATATAATCCAGTTCTAAGAAAGTGAAGCCAAACTGAATTCCTCTATTCACAAACACAGACTTCACAAATTCTTATTTTTTCTAAAAAAAAATGTATATGCATGGCTTACACAGCTGCTAATTTTCTTAGTTTGTTACATAATTGTTTTTTTTTTTCTTGAACTGCAGTGGTCTTTAAGTACTTTTATATGCTCTGCAACTTTGTGTCTGACCACAGAGAATGGGACCATAATGGTTACCTTGTCCAGAAAGGGCAACTTGCTTTACACACCCCTGCCCAGGGTCCTCCTTGGTCCAAAGAAGTTTGAAATGATTGGTCGTAGGACCTTGTCGTTAACAAGATAAGGCTGATATTATGCCTGGACATATATGATTGACTGAACACATATGTTACAAATCCAGTTTATTAAAATTGGATTTTGGAAAATATGGCTCCCTTTTATGGATGTACTCTGTCCAATCCAACCCTAGCTACATAGCCTCACAATTTCTGAGGAAATGTAAAATAAATGTATTATGTTTTTTATTGTATCATCTAATAAATATTGATTGTCAGCAGAATCTAATATTGACAGTGTTGCATTACTGAGTGCTTCCTTTTATTACATCTGTATAAACAATACGCTGCTACTGTACGTGTTGGGACTCTAAATACGTTTTGCCCGCAGACCCAGGGAGCAGTAGAACAAATGTAAGGCAGCGTGCAGCCTCATGCTGACTTCTTGCAGCTAATAAGAGAGGAAGCCCTCGGGAATCATATTATTTCTCTTCTCTGTGACTTGCCGGTAAAATTGTGTACACTACATTCAACCCTCCTGACAACTCACTTGTTCATTATTGGATCTGTATCACTGGGGAGACAAGGAAAAGTTTTATTTCAAATTAAACTGGAAAAAAATTGGAGAATGAATTTCTGAGAAGTCAGTTCAAATCTATAGGCAAAGTGGAATTAGACTCCAACATGGCTGCCAGGTGTCTTTTTGGTAAGCTCTAGACAATATAAGCCTTTTTGGATCTCCACCTTATTGTGGTGAAGGGGCTTGTGTAAGTCAATGAAGCTGCGAGCTATACTATGTAGGGTCACCCAAGATGGGCAGGCCATAGCAGAGAGGTCAGTCAATTCACTGTCCACTGGAGAAGGAACTGGCAACCCACTCCAGTATTTTTGACAAGAAAACCTTATAGACAAGCACAATCAGACACAACATGTCCCTGGAGTGCTGCAGTCCATAAGGTCACCGAGAGTCGGACATGACTGAACGACTAAACAACAACAAACAATATAAGTGGTTTTTTTTTACTGAAATTACTGTTTTGGTTAACAGTACACCTTCAGCAACCAAGGATTACATTAAAGAGCATTTTCAAACAAGTTTATCTGCTTTTTATTTGAAACAGGAACATGACCTATTCCTTCTTCTTTCTAAGACTAATTTGGATGTTTATTTAAAGGTACTCTATAACCCTAAAATCTACTTTTTTAGGTAATTCTTAAAAAGCATGGGAAGTTGTCTATACATTGTATTAGCCATTTTTCTAAAGTACACCACCTGAGAAATTCACTATTAATTTTGTTGCATGGCTATGCAAATAAGCAACTCCTGAATACGAATTAGCTGCATTGATGTACTAATTACAGTCTAAGTCTGTTTATCTGTCCTTGTGGTTGTCAAAACATTGACCCCCCAATGTTGTTATTCAGTTAGAACCCCTCCCACACCTTTATTCTGATCTGACAATTAGCATACCAAGTCATATTATCAGCAAAACCAATGTTGTATTTCCAAGGAACGACTTACTGTAGAGAAAAAGGCTAGTACAATATATAGCCTTTTTCATGCTTTTTATGATTAAATCAACTTCCTGTTGTGGGTGTCTCTTTAAATATTTAACTAAAATGCTGATAACGTAAATTCAAAATTTGCACAATTTCACTTTGCAACATTGTAGCATTGCCGATCTCTGAAGTACTATCTGTAATAACATTTATTAGGTTCTGGCCACCTGACAAACATTTCGCCAGAAGCTTATCAGACAGAATATGCTATTTTTAGAACAAAGGAGAAAATATAAAAAAGATTTGATTTATACTCTTTATCTATGGAATCTTACATTGCCAAATGTCAGTGAATATAATAGGTTAATCTAAGACCAGAATAAAGTTATTATGTTTCATTTTTAATTTATTATAAAGTTGCAGCCATCACAAGTCAATGCTGTACAGATCCAAATAATTGCTATTTGCATTTTTCTTTTTTATTGAACCCAAGTAAGACAATAAATGTAAAATTAACCGTTTTTCTTACAATATTAATAAGGGACTACACTGGAATTTAACAAATTCTATCTGAATTTACAATATATAAGTAACTACTTGTTTAAAATGAATGTATTTCATGCTGGTAAATAATGAATATATAATTAAGTGACTGAACCTATTTTGTATATAGACTGGTAAGCAATATCCTGGCATTAAAGGGTTACTAAAAGTGTAGGTGTTCTATATAAAAGGAGTGAAGAGAATGGAAACAATTTAGATGCAAAAAAAGTCCAACCATTACAAAGGGTTTAATATAAAATGTACTTTTACATGCTACTATGTTAAAATTGGATTTTAAATTACTATATATAGAGAAAAACATGTTGAAATTAACTCCCCTGTAATCTCTGGGGGAAAAAAAACAGTTTACGGTATATATGCAAGGCAAAAATTAAGAGGGGGTCCATGGCCATTTAAATCGTGCCTTTTAATTCATGCAACAATTAATTTAGCTTCCAGTATGACCTCTCATCGCTTATCAATAGCATCAGTGACCTTTGGTGTATATCACCCAATGAGAGATATATTATTTTCCAAGAGACTTTTGCTTATGAAGCTTCTGTGCAATTTATTACATGCAAAAATCATTTTAATAATACAACACTTTGGGATTTATTTGAATATGCAGATATATTCATAAAATAAACACGGTTAGTATTTATCAGCCATAATTCTTCACCATAACCAATTTTGATGACGGTTCCATTTTTCAGCCAATAGACATTGTACAGGGTCTAATAAATATGAAAATAACCAGTAAAAGGGAAAATGTATATTTACATAGTACATTTAAAGTCAAGGTTTAAAAAAAAAAAAAAAAAGAATCATACAAAGAAAACTGTATACCTGGATGAGGCCGTATTTTGTTATGTTGGTAGCTCTGCCGTATTAATACCCCACAGTTTTGCTGTACCAGATAATTTGTTTATGGCTGCAGATTCCTCACATACATCAAGCAGTGTCACAAACTCCCTTTTTGACAAACAACCCAATTTCGCATTTTGCATCATTGCAGGGGGAAAAAAACCTAGCAACAATCTTATTTTTATGATTTTGTTTTATTAGTATTTTTATATAATGCAACCAAGCAAAAAATTATCATACAGACAGATTCACGAATGGTGTAGAATCAGGCAGAGAGTATGGGACGCAGGAATTAACGGGTCATATGGGGGCGACTTCTTTGTAAATGTGTTTTAACTGGTTGGTTGCCAGAGGGAATAGTGATACGTTGCTCTGAATAAAAAGATCAGAAAATGCATTTGACAAAATGATTTTAATGAATATCAATAAATCTCAAATAATCGCTGGTATATGTATGCAGGAAGCTGACTCAGCGGAGAATCTCATAAGATTGATATGTTGATCCATTACAGGTTGTCACAAAGGAACTTGCCTTGCAAGGCATGATCTTCATTCTGCTCAGAGGAATTGGAATCAGACCAGAGGGGAAAAAGTACAACTGCTCTGAAAAATGATTATAACTTGATTCTATCAGCAGCACCATCATATTCAAGTCTAGGGCAGTGTTTTCCAGCTGTGTCCCATTGATTCCTGGGACTCCATTTTATGTGACCATGAGAATAAAATATACCAAAACGTTTCTCTGTGTGGAACTTTTTTGGCAATCTTGAAAATGTCACAGAGAGGAGTCCTGGGTAATTTGTGTTTGAGGTAATTGGACCCTTTTTGAGTTATGTGGAGTCCTTTTGGACCCTGGAGTTACAGGTTTCCAGGGGAACTACTTTGGGTCCCTGTGGTAAAGTTGTGGTATACTACAGGTTAATTCATGTAGAGTGATATGGGTGCCATTTTGGGGTCCTGCAGAGTAGTTTTATAGGACAGATCAGAAGTTGTGGGGTTCTATGGGTGCCATTTTGGGTCCTGCAGAGTTGTTTTATAGGACAGATCAGAAGTTGTGGGGTTCTATGGGTGCCATTTTGGTGTCCTGCAGAGTTGTTTTATAGGACAGATCAGAAGTTGTGGGGTTCTATGGGTGCCATTTTGGTGTCCTGCAGAGTTGTTTTATAGGACAGATCAGAAGTTGTGGGGTTCTATGGGTGCCATTTTGGGGTCCTTCAGAGTAGTTTTAGAGGACAGGTCAGAAGTTGTGGGTCTATGGTTGCCATTTTGAAGTTCATTTGAATTGTTTTGGAAAACCAGCTGTTTTGGGATCTGTCAGAGCCACCTGGGGATTCTAGGGTTCAGTCGATGCTTCGGCATCCAGAAAGGGTTCCATGGCTGTATAAGTTTGGGAAATTCTGTTCTAGTACAAACACTATCATTTTAATGAATATCATAACTGTGGGTGCAGAAACTAAATATGAAAAAGGAGTTTAGTTTAGGAACAATCTAACATCAATCAGCAGTAAAATTGCTGTAAGAATTAAATTAATGAGTAGAGCATCTTATAACAATGTGAACACAGGGTTCAGCAGCTGGGCGAGGAAATAATAATACAATGTGATTATGCAAATCAAAGCAAGATAAATCAGCAATAACTTTATACTGTATTTGTATTTGCTTTACTTACAATATGTATGAACAAGGCCAGAAGTATATTTCTGGTGCTTAATTTTTGCTACTTCTGCCCAATGATATCACCATTCTCATGTGTTCACATTACCACCTACCCCAAAACATAAAAGGTTAATAATAACAATTACAATAATATGAGGGAATATCAGCTTGTGAAAAGGGTCGTAGCTGTTAAAGTGCAATAAAACATGATGCCACATATTGTTACAAGGTCTTCTAGGAATGGAGATGTTCTCTGGTTCACCCTTTAGTACATCTGGCTCAAGGTCTTCTGCTCGGTCCAACCATTCTGCTCTTTCTCTCCATTCTTCTGTCTGCTTTAAAATCAAGCACCTAATTTGGTTGTTGCCAATAGTTCATAGCAAACAACCACTATTGTCATATATTAAAAATATCCTCTTTTGAAGAAATATTCTTGAAAACAAGCAGTCCGATTGTAAAAAATAATAGAGTCTCCAATGTATTACTTTTATATTCTATTATGTTACACCAAAAGCTGTGATATTTTTCTACCTGGACAATGAAATGTAGGCTCTAAAACTGCAAGTGCTTTAAAAAAATTCAATTAGCCTCATGCCCACATGTTTTTGTAAAATATACTTCCTCTAATTTATTAATTGTATTTTCAGTTATACTGCTGTGAAATGTACCATTTTAGTTTCCAGTGATCTACTTCCTGAGGTTGGATGCGGCTTTCAATACACTGGCAGCTTGTAACTGCGCAATAAAAATTTGGCATTTACTGCTGCTAGTAGATTCTTTAGGTGGAATGTTATTTAGTTTACAAAGACACACTCTCCTGAGACAGAAGCCACAAAAAGCACCTCAGTAGAAAAATGGAAGCCTGCAGTAAAGAATAAGTGCATAAAAAAATCACAAATGTTAAGGTTGTCGAAAAATGTATTCACAGTTGTGTTTTAAGAACATTCTTACGCTCATCTAAGCAATTTTAATTTCTTTTGTTTTTTCATTGATATCTACCATTTCTTCTAACAGGGTGTTCCATGTATCTACAGCTGTCTAGACCTTTTGTCTGATGCAGAGGCTGCACAGGCTTCCTGGGTCAGCACGTAGCGTCGCGTGACCCAGCGGAGGCTGTGAGACCGTCAGCCAATCAGTTGCGTCGGGGGCGTGTCGTGCGTCCGCGTTTCGCGACGTTTGTCACAGCAGCGCGGTCTCCGGACTGAAACGGACGGAGGTCTGAGGTCCTGCAGCAATAGAGTGAAAGTAGGAAGGTTAAATACTGAGATTTGATCCCCAGCTTACTAGCACATAAGGGGCAATACTGTCAGGCTCTGCTTGCGTGTTTGTGTCATTCTTTTTCCCCGTTTTGAGTTCTCTTGTCCCTGTCCTTTCTGTGCTGTGTGTGTGTGTGTGTGTGGTTTATTACACTGTTTCTGGGCTGTCTGGTGTGTTCCCCCTGTGTGCCCCCTTGTGTAATATGGATGCAGATGACATAGAGGCCTTACTGGCCGAGGTTAGGACCCGGGCACTAAGCAAAGGGGTCAGGTGGGTGCAGGACAGGCTGGGACCCCCCATGCCTTCTGCGCTTGGCCCTCAGCACATTGAACAGGAACAGACTGCGGTGGCTGGTGGCCTGGTCAATACCGGAGCTGCCAGTGGGACATATTCCCATCCCATCAGTGTAGGGCTAGCAGACCCCCGTCCATCAGTGGGCAGAGCCACAAGAGGGGGGGGGGGGCTACGGGTCAGGGCAACCAGGACCCCATACCCCTCAAGCAGGTGAGAGCCAGGCCCACGGGCGGTGAAGGTGAGGGCCTAGAACTCCGGCCACCACCGGTCACTTTGCCTAAACAAAGGTCAAGGAACACCCTGTTACCACCCCGTAAAGGGGGTGCAGGGAGTAAGAGAAAAGCCGAGAGCCCTAAAAAAGCTCCTACAGACCCTCATTTTGCCGACCATGCGGTCCCTATGACTTCCCATGCTAACAGTGCTTCTGGTACTTTACAGGGACGCACACTAGGCAGTGAGCAGAATATGGCGATGACGCGAGAGAGACAGGACAGAGTGGTCAGAGAAATGAACAGCCAGGACAGCATGGTCATAATCGATGACGTGCCAGTAACAGCGGCAGTGGCGAGGCCGGCGCGCCCCACTCGAGCTAGGAAGGCTACAAGCAGGTACAGTCCACTGCTATTCACACATACCCCACTAAGACATACTAGAGCTGAGACTGAGGGCGAGACGGTTAGGCCACAGCAAAAGGGGGCTAAGACCGACCAACAGTCAGACCTTACAACGCCTAATGAAGTCTCAGGGGAACCCCTACGGGAGGCTGCGGCTCTAGCTTACTCCAGCCGCGCAAGCATAGGTGACCAGGACCACTCCTCAGACAAGGAGAGGATGGTATGGGCACGGGCATGCAGGTCACGGAGAGCTAGTGACTGTTCCTCTTGCACCCACAGGTCCGGAGAACCAGATAGAGAAGCAGGAGATCCTGCCGGTGCAGCTGTGACTGTCTGGATCAGAGAGGAGGAGCCCGCGGAGGGGCAGACAGTCAGAGTCCCCTGAGCGTCAGGAAAGACTCAGGGATACCGGGTTGGCTGTTTCCACTCCGAGGCTTGCGGAAGCAGGTGAGCGCACAATGTTGGGTTGCGCAGCAGAAAAGGGAGAAAGTAAACTCCCGCACACAAAGGCTGGGTTTTTTGGGTCTCGTAAGACCCTGTCAGCTACACACAACATTACGGTCAGTGAGCAAGAGATGGGCTCGTGGATAGGGGGGTTAGCGAAGAGCGCATGGTCCGAGCCATCCACTAGTAGGGTGGCGGTGCAGGCAGCGCCGGCCGCGGACAAAGGGACGGTCGGGCCTCTGGGAGGGAGATGATCGTCGGAAGTCCTTTAGGCGGCGGCCCAGGATGTTCGATACCTGGCTTCAAGACTTCTCCATCTGGGCCTGTGTACTATGCGAGCAACACCCTGAACAGATTTCGGGGTGGTTCGTTTACATAGACGAAATTCGTAACACCCACAAAGTCTATGGGGGCATGGCTTGGTGGCGGTATGATGAGGAATTCCGTCAGTACTTGGCCTCCATGGCGTGGAGTGACAAAGTGATGGCATACTGGTTGAACATTATGACACCGACGCGAGTCACGCCGCCCTTTCGGATCGGGTCTCAAGACCTGTTTTGCATACAACGAGGGGGTCTGTAGATGGGCCCCGAATTGCAGATTCAAGCACGCATGTTCTACCTGCGGGGGGGAGCATCCCCTTGCCAGATGCTGCAGAACAAAAGATGGTAGTAGAGGTGAAGAGCCTCCTGCAAAAGGGCAGGACGCCCATACGCCTCCATTCCATGCTGCCGGGGCTAAAATGCTACGGTAGATTGGCGGGCAATGTCAACGCTGCGCGCCTCCTTGAAGAAGGGTTCCGGGTGGGCTTCTGAATTCCATGCGACATATATATACAAGGTCTCTTGGTTCCGAACTTGCTGTCGGCTAGGGAATTCCCAGGGATAGCGGAAAACAAGGTTCTGAACAAGGTCAAACTGGGAAGGATGACGGGGCCATTTGCATCCCCTCCTATTCAGTATTTGGTCGTCTCTCCGCTCGGGGTTGTCCCCAAGAAGGAGAAGGGAAAATTTTGATTAATAAAACACCTTTCCTATCCCAGAGGCCATTCGGTAAATGACGGTATCTAAAAAGACCAGGCTACTGTGTCTTATGAATCCTTCGACCGAGCGGTCGAGATGGTCAGGCGGCAGGGCGCCGGGGCGCTTTTGGCGAAAGCGGACATTGAAGCAGCATTCAGGTTGCTGCCGTCGAGCCACCGGCTACTAGGCTGTTTCATCGATGGCAGCTATTTCGTCGACCTATGCCTACCTATGGGGTGCTCAATCTTGTGTGCTTACTTTGAGGCTTTCAGCAAATTCTTGCAATGGGTTGCGAGCCTGGAAGCGGGGTACAGGAGCATTCCGCACTACCTCGATGATTTCCTGTTCGTCGGTCCAGCCGGGAATGACGCTTGCCGGTTGATGCTGGAGGTTTTCACCGGAATCTGTCAAGATTTCAGGGTACCACTGGCCCATAACAAAACTGAGGGCCCCACGAATAAGTTGACCTTCCTGGGGATTTGGATCGACTCCACAACAGTGAAGTGCAGTCTTCCCTGGCAAAAAGTGGTAAACATGCGAGAGGAGCTCAGTGCGCTGCAAGGCGCGCTTAGGCTGTCCTTGCGATGGTTGCAATCCATCTTAGGGAAGTTACTTTTGCATGCAGGATTATCCCCATGGGGAGGATATTCTGTAGGAGGATGTCACTCGCTACCGCAGGCATCGCGAAACCACATCATTTCATCAAAGTTTCTAGGGCCATGCAGGACGACGCGAGGGTATGGGCAGTTTTCCTTGCCGAGTTTAATGGCCGGGCGCTTCTTCAAAAGAAGAGCGCTACCATTCAGAGTTAGAGCTTTACACGGATGGATCCGGACCGGTAGGCTGCGGGGCATATCTCCAGGGGAGATGGTGCACCGCCGTCTGGCCGGAGGAATGGGGAGTAGCAGGCTTGACAAAGAACCTTACATTCCTCAAGTTATTCCCCATTGTGGCAGCAGTACACATCTGGGGTCCGGCTTTTAGGGACCGGTGAGTTATATTCCACTCAGATAAGATAGGGGTGGTGGAGGCCGTAAATAACGGCAACATCCATACCGGTAGTACGATTACTCCGTCATCTTGTACTATACTGTCTCCGCCTGAACATATGGTTCCAGGCGAGACATGTTCCAGGGGTAGAGAATGGGATCGCTTATGCCCTTTCTCGGTTTCAGGAGGAGCGGTTCAGGGCATTGGCCCCTCAGGCGAACGCCCTGTGGGGAATGCATTCCCTCTGAGCTCTGGGAGCTTGGAGCTGCCAGGTGACGAGACTCGTTAGACAGTCTGTTGCCCCGGCAACTTGGACCGCGTACAGACGCGTGTGGGCAAAATGGGATGGCCTAGTGGCAATGGCCGGTGGTACTACGACGGAAGATAAGACCATAGGGATCCTGCTTTGGTACCTGCTGCGCCGAGCAAGGCGAAACAAGAGCCGTAGTAGGGAGACAGGTCACGGCGCTGGCTTTCATGTTTAAGCTTGCCGGGCAGAGGGACCTTACAAAGGAGTTTCTAGTGTGCAAGGTGGTGCGCGGAATGTTCAAAGGTGATCGCAGGCCAGATAACAGGCGGCCGATTACCTTTTCCTTGTTACTGAGATTTGCTCAGGTGTTGGTGGTGGTTTGCAGAACCCCCTTTGAATCTCTTCTTTTCCATACGGCTTTTTCCCTGGCGTTCTTCGGGGCGTTTAGGTTTGGGGAGTTAGTCGCGAATAGTAGACACGGTTCTGGGGGACTGCAAGTGGTGGATACCTGCCTGAGGGAAGGCACGGTAGTTATATGGTTACGGAGGTCTAAGACCGACCAAGTGGGAAAAGGAAAAGAGGTGGTTCTGCATCAGGTTGGCACGGAGTGTTGCCCCTATGCTTGTACAGAGGAGTACCTTACGCAGCGACCGGCGGGACGGTGTTCGCTGAGGAGTTCGAGCCGGTCGGTGCCAACAATTTTTTCGGTAAGGACAAGGTTCACCTTACAGAAATCGTCTGGAGTTACTGAAGTTGGAATTTAGGGAGAGCGTCGTATGGGCCTTGGCTTTGATAGACAACAGGGGGGGATCGCAGTCTCGGGAGGCGGCCCTTGCGTGCTCCGTGGCAGGAGGTGAGTTGCCTGACTGGCCTAAGTGGGCGTTGGCCCTACCTCACAAGGCGTGCTTAATATAAGCATTGGGGCTTTGGGCAGGGCCGGGCTCCTCCCCGAAAAAGTATTACCGTATTTTGTGTAAATAAAGTTATGTGTTGTTATATACAATTGTTTATAAATAAAGCTGTGGCCCGTTTTCTCCCATTCAGTCGTCGAGTCCGTTATTCATCATCTAAGCCTAAATGGATCATGCATGGGTCAAGTCTGTATAATTTCTCATTCTAAAAATTATCTTCATAGTACACAATAAAGCGAACATGTACCCAGTTAAGCCCAGAGGTAGGTAACCTAGGAGAACCTAATTTACATTTATACCATGCTAAATAATTAAGGATTCAATTATTTCAAAAATAAATTTACCTCTGTCCCACCATTCCCTGTACAATTATTTTCCACCATCTCTGTGACATATTTCTTGTTAAACCCAAAAAAGGAGCCAGAACATTTGTTCTTATAATTTCTCCACAAATAAAATTACAACCATAAATAATCTTAGAAAGAGTGTTAATGTTTCAAAATGACAATTACATTAAAATTAGATTTCAACTAAAATAATATGAATATGGTTAAAAATAAATCTATGTTGTAAATTTGTGGCTTAGCTGCAGCAGGTGAAAAAAAAAAGGTATTTGTGAAGCGACCAACCAATCAGTACAGTATATGTGTCAGGGATCACTCTGATGACAGAAAGTGACAACCTACCTACATAATAAGCACAATGAACACAAAAAATACATTGCACGGTATTAATAATATATTTAAAATAATTATTCCTATCTATAAGGTGCTGCTGCAGTACTAGAGGTAACAACAAAATGAAAAAGCAAGAACACAAGCAATTAATATTACAGTTCCAAGGGGAAATATAAAACTTTTTTATTTTGCAATTAACTTTAATATATTTTAATTGATTTTTAGCAAATAAAAGTTAGGTTTTATATTTTCCCTTTTAAACAGAAATAATAAAGTATGTATGGTTATGGTTTTTCACTTGTGTGGTAGATTCTATAAGCACTGAATAACTGGAGATGCAGTAATATCTTGTAAGCTTAGGGAGGCCCAGAGTATTTATTCAGATATTTTGGTTACAATGTTGAGACAATTTCATATTTAATTTCAGGTTCGCTATAGGCATAATTGCATTAAAATACAGGCTTAAAGGGATAGCAAATGAAATCACAAAACTAGCTGATATGATTACAGGAGCTACAATGACCCCTCCGTCATACCTTAAAGACAAATTTTAAGTCTCAGATCAAGACAGTGTCAATTAAGCTATTTTATTATCAAAAGCTTGTAAACTTATTAAAATCAAGAGGCTAGGCTCAATAATATCTTTTGAAAAATGTTGCCTATTATACTCTGAGTACCGGCTCCATCACGATCTTATACTCCCCCCTAATGAATCACCACCCCAAACGCTATGTCGGTACTGAATTAAGAATTTAATGCAATACCCAACATAGCAAAATAATTAATGCTGTGGCGACATCAACTTTAGCTATTTATATAAGGCAGATCGCCTTTAAAACAATAACTGGATATTACCTTTCTCCTACTAGATTGAAACGCATACACCCCTCTGTTGTGACCATGAAATAACCGTAAACTAAAAGAGTCAGAGGTGCTCCTCTTAGAACCAACAACACCTAAGTAAGATTGTATTTTAGGTCTGTTACCCTACAGCCTCTTTTAGCTCGTTTGTGCCCTCTACAGGGAGAAATATCCTGTAGTATATCAGTCTGGTCTCACTCAGAAGAGTGACCCAGCCCCGAAATACCAGGTAATTCCACCCTGAACATGGGAAACAGCAACCCTCAGACATACGTTTCGGCTACTATGGGCCTCGTCAGTGAGGTGCAGCTGTACTCCCTAAGGCACAGTGAGCAAGGAGTCCACATCTGGTTCCCCCTATCACACTTAAGGTGAGAAAATCTAAACCAAACGAGTAGAGGTGCTCATCTGAGGACTAAGAATACCTTAGTAGGTTTGTTCTATGGGTCGGGTAACCTACTCACAGAGCAGGCAATTTTAGCTCACTTTTCCTCTTTACAGGGAGAAATATCCTATAGTATATCAGTCTGATCTCACTCAATGGAGTAATCCTGCCCTGAAATACCAGACAATTCTACCCTTAGGCATGACATAACCCTTAAATATATGTTTTGAGACTTTTTAATTTAAGAGCAGTATAGAAAGTGTAATCACTGTACAAAAGCAAATACAAACTACCAGTTTTGATTAAGGATATTAGCTAGGCTATTAGGATATTAATAGGCAAAATTTAGTTTTACACTGGTATATATGTATAAAGTAGCATTCAAACATTAGCATGTGAGAGATAGAAATAAACATGTTATGCTTTAAATGTTTCCTTAATAGGTTATATTGTTAAAATTTGGTAATTTTTTTTATGAAAGTTTGGGAGTACATTAAAATAAGCAACAAAAATCATGTTTGAACTTTTCTTTGAATAGAAATACACAAACATTTCCTCCAAATAAATTTACAAATGGATTTGCAAAAATGTGAGTGAATACTTTCAGACCTGCACCAAAATAACTGCTAAAATTCCATACATTTTCTACGGCTTTCCACTATGATCATACAGTAGAATCTTTGTGGTACATCTGCTTTTTGACACATCTGCCTTATAACATCACACACAGCTGTGTCGGTGTTGTATGTGTTTCTAGACTAAATGAAAATACATTTTTCAATTGAAAGATATAGAGGATGTATTGACTGTGTGAAGGATCCTTGGAAGGAACCGTACAATCGAAACTTAGTGATTATGAATACATCAAGGGGCTTTACATTTTTACTTATGCATCAGTGTAAGCTTTTGCACTAGTGTGTGATATTAGACATGTTAGTAGCGTGACGTGGCCAAAATAAGCATTTACGTTTTATGTGGGCATAGGCACATTTAGATTTGTGCACGTGCCACTTACTACTCATTCTCGCTCCTTGTTATATGTCTTAAGATCACACACACACCCATAAAAGCATTAGTATATGTGGGTTTATGTATATATAGGCATTTTGTGCATATACACACACTATTCCATGGCACTACTTCACACTGCCTTTTCCCCCCCTGAAAAACGTTTGGCCTAAGCGTGAGGCTCATAGGCCTAGGCAGAAGTAGACTATCGACAATGCAGTTATAAGGAGGGGTTATAAGGACATGTATACGGTATTATTAGAAAGAGTTAGAAGGAGACATATGGAGCCATGGTAAGATGTTATATGGAGCAATAAAAGGAGTTAAAAGGAATTTAATTTTAGCTTTAATAGTTACATAGTTACATATTAATTGAGGTTGAAAAAAAGACTTTCAGTCCATCAAGTTCAACCTTTTAAGATCTCCTCTGATCTGCAATATGCAGATCAGAGGAGATCTTAAAAGGTTGAACTTGATGGATTAGTTAATAATTAATTAGTTGTTAATTAATTATTAATAGTATAGTATTTGAGGATGAATAAAGAATTAGTTCATCAAGTTCAACCTTTTTAGATCTTTCTTGATCTTTTTAATATGTGGTCTATTTGGTATTAATTGTTAATTGATCCAGAAACCCATTGAAACTTTGCCAATTGTCTCATAAAGGGAAAAAAGCAAAATTCCTTCCTGACCCCAGAAACTGGCGATCAAATTTCTCCCTGGATAAATATTCCTTCGCTAATTATCTAGGATAACCTTGAATGCCCTCTTTATTCAAAAATATTTCTAAAGTTATCTATCGAATTTGCTGTCACCACCTCCTTAGGTAGAGAATTCCACAGTTTAACCACCCTAACTGTGAAGGACCCTTTTCTTTGTTTAAGGTGAAATCTTTTTTCCTCTAACCTCAAAGGATGTCCTCTTGTCAGTTGAAAATTTCTTGCTACAAAAAGTTCACTTGACAAAGCCTTATAATGACCCTGGATGTATTTAAATAATGTAATCATATCCCCTCGTAGATGCCTTTTTTCAAGCAAAAATAAGTTTAGTTTGGTTAGTCTTTCTTCATAACTTAGCCGCTCCATTCCCCTTATTAGTTTTGTTACCTTTCTCTGTACTTTTTCCAGCTCTAAATGTCCTTTTTATGAAGTGGTGCCCAAAATTGTACACCATATTCCAAATGAGGGCGTACTAGGGCTTTGTATAGTAATAGAATTATATTTGCTTCCCTTGCTTCTATACCCTTCCTAATACATGCTAATATTTTACTTGCCTTTGCAGCTGCTGCTTGGCATTGAGCACTGCTACCTAGGTGGTTGTGCACTAGTACTCCCAAATCCCTTTCAATCTCTGATACCCCTAGATTTGCTCAATTAAGATTATAAATTGCATAGCTATTTTTCCTTCCCAAATGCATAACCTTACATTTATTTGTATTAAATCTCATCTGCCATTTAGCCGCCCATTTCTCTAATTTATGCAAATCCCTTTGTAGGGAAAGTACATCATTATCTGATTTAATTACCTTGCACAACTCAGTGTCATCAGCCAAAATGGAGACACTACTTTCGAGTCCTACTTCTACGTCATTAATAAATATGTTAAAAAGGAGAGGACCTAATACTGAACCTTGAGGAACCCCACTTACCACATTAGTCCAATCGGAGTATGTTCCATTTACAACAACCCTTTGCTTCCTGTCTTTTAGCCAGCTCTCAATCCATGAGCAGATATTAACTGCAATTCCTGTATCCCTTATTTGGCTCAAAAGTCTCCAATGAGGCTCTGTATCAAAAGCCTTTGCAAAATGCTAAAAGACTACATTAACTGAGTTGCCCTGATCCACGTTCCTACTAACCTCCTCATAGAAACTAATTAGATTGGTCTGATATGACCTATCCTTCATAAATCTGTGTTGACTGCTACCTATGATCTTGTTCAAATAGACATATTATTGTATTCTGTCCCTTATTAACCCTTCTAAAAGCTTCACAACTACAGATGTGAGGCTAACTGGTCTATAATTCCGCGGGTTTGCTCTTGCTCCCTTCTTAAATATAGGTATCACCTCTGCTTTTCTCCAGTCATCTGGTAGAGACCCTGTAGTGAGTGAGTCTTGAAAGATTAGATATAATGGTTTGGCTGTTACATAACATAGCTCCCTCAGTACCCTTGGATGTATACCACCAGGACCTCGGGCTTTATTAACATTTATTCTCTTCAATCCCTTTTGGATTTCTTCCTGCGTTAACCAATTATTTAGTGATGGTAGTGTAGCCCCATTATGTTGCAGTGCCCCAACCACTGGAACCTCCCTTGTGTATACTTAAGAAAAGAACCTATTTAGCTCATCTGCCTTTTCCTGGTCACTAATTATCAGACGGCCTGTGTCACATTGTAATGTTCCTATAGCTTCCTTCCTCGCCTTCTTCCCATTAATATATTTAAAAAATATTTTAGGGTTAGTCTTACTTTCCTTTGCAACTGACTTCTCATTTGTGATGATCACTGTTCCCCTATTTAAACATTTGATATTATATCAATATTACTTGTGATTAGTGACGCAAATTTCATCAAATGTTTGCGAACGGGCGAACCGCCATAGACTTCAATGGGCAGGCAAATTTCAAAACCCACAGGGACTCTTTCTGGCCACAATAGTGATGGGAAAGTGGCATGCTGGAGGGGGATCCATGGCAAAAGTCCCACGCAAATTTCATAGTTGATGCAGAGTCTGGTTTTAAACCATAAATCACCTAACATTCCTAAATTGTTTGGAATAACATGCTTTAAAACATCAGGCATGATGTTGTATCGATCAGGTAGTGTAAGGGTTACACCCGCTTCAAAGTAACAGACCAATCTCCCCGTTTAATGCACCGCAAACAATGGCAAACAGTCCCTTTGCACAACCGCAAACTCCCCATTTGCACAAGGTTGGATACCAAGCTAGCCATGTCCCGTTCCTTGTCCTCACTGATGTCATTGAAGGTCTCTTCCTCCACCCAGCCACCAAGGGTCCCCGAAAGGTGACAACACTGTGTTTGATCTTCCACCTCCTCAAAGCCACCTTCCTCCTCTGACTCCTCTTCTTCAGACTCCTCTCTCTGCCACTGTGCACTGGCAAAAGTTGTCAGAGTAGGCGCTGTAGGCCTCACACACATGCCTGTAGGCAGGTAACTGATATTCAATCGATTACAGTAAAAAAAGGTTCTTTTATTTCACTGTACACTAGGTTGCACCAGATATGAGTGTCACTGTGCACTGGCAAAAGTTGGCAGAGTAGGCGCTGTAGGCCTCACACACACGCCTGTAGGCAGGCAATTGCTATTTAATCTATTATAGTGAAAAAAGTGTTGTTTTATTTCACTGAGCACAATATAAGCTGTGAGCCTGACACAGGCAGGCAACTGAAATTAGATTAAAGGAAAAAAGGGTTGTTTTTTTTCAATGTATGGTACACCAACTATGACTGGTGAAACAGAGCAGAATATTATCTGCGAGCCTGACACAGGCAGGCAACTGAAATTAGATTACAGGAAAAAAATGGTTGTTTTCAATGTATGGTACACTACCAGGTATGAGTAGTGAAAATAAGCACAATATAAGCTGTTAGGTGTTAGCCTGTCACACACACACACGCTGGCAGGCAGGCATATGCAATTAGATTACACAGAAAAAAATTATAAAATAAAATAAATGATGTTCTAGCCCTAAAAAGGGCTTTTTGGGTTGCTGTCCTTGCAGCAGATATCAGATGAGTTCTTCAGGTCTGTAGTGGAAGCTAAATACACAGCCTGGCTATCTATTTCCCTATTAAATCTCCAGAAGCTACACTATCTGTCCTCTCACAACGAATGCAGCTTCAGAATGATTCTAAAATGTATGCTGTCCTTCAGATGGAAGGCTCTGGAAGGGAGTGTATGCTGCTGATTGGCTGGAATGTGTCTGCTGACTGTGAGGTGCAGGGTCAAAGTTTCCTCAATGATAAAGAATAGGGGGCGGACCGAAAATCGCATGTGTCCGGCGTCCGATGCTAGGGCGAAAGAGCCAAAATCGCCGAGAATAGTCCGCGGGCGAACTGTCCGCGACATCTCTACTTGTGATTACTAAATCCAAGATGGCCCCATTTCTAGTAGGTTCTTGTATTACTTGGGCCAGATAATGATCCCTGAGTGTACTCAAGAACCTGCTCCCCTTAGCTGAGCTGCTAGTCTGATTTATCCAGTTTATTTCAGGGTAATTAAAGTCACCCATTATTAGAACTTGCCCATGCTTAGCTGCATTTCCAATCTCTAACAATAATTGTATTTCCTCACTTTCAATTATATTTAGGGGGTTATAGCATACTCCCACCAATATGCATTTAGAATTAGCTCCTCCACTATTTAGCTCAACCCACAAAGATTCAATGTTGCCTTTAGTTCCAACATAAATATCTTCCCTGACTATAGGCTTAAATTCAGACTTAACATACAGACAGATCCCACCTCCTCTTTTACCATTTCCCCTATCTTTCCTAAATAGGTTATAACCATCCAGATTAACAGTCCAGTCATGAGATTCATCCCACCATGTTTCAGTAATGCCTATTAAGCCCCATTTTTCTTGTACTAGCTCGCCCATTTTCCCAGGCAAACTTCTTGCATTAGCATGCCTACACTATATGTTGCTATGGCTCTGCCATTGTGAAGTGCTTGCCACTGTATTTGAGGCCCCTATTAATACCTCTCTACTGTCTATTGTAACCCTCCCCCCTTTTCCTCCCCCCCATGGGTAACTAATTCATCCCTTTCCCTCTCTACCCTTTTTACCCCAATACTTCTATATAGTCCCTCCCCCCAACCTACAAATTTAGAAACTCCTCCAGACGTTCTACCATCCTATCCCCCAGCACAAAAGCTCCCTCATCATTAAGGTGCAATCCATGCCTGCTATAGAGATTGTACCCAAGTGAGAAGTCAGCCCAGTGCTCTACAAGCCCAAAACCCTCTGCACTGCACCACTTTTTAGCCACGCATTAACCTCCCTAAGCTCCTTCTGTCTCCCTGGGCTAACATGTGGCACTGGTAGTATCTTAGAAAATACTACCTTGGAGGTCCTTGCTTTAAGCTTATTCCCTAGTTCTCTAAAATCATTCTTTAGGACACTCCATCTTCCTCTAACTTTGTCATTGGTACCAAAGTTTACCAAGACCACTGGTTCATTACGAGCCCCTCCCAATAATTTATCCACCCGATCCACAACCCGAGCACCTGGGAGACAGCAAACTGTTTGATTGGGTGACAAATAAACCTGTCTACCTTCCTAATAATAGAGTCCCCTACCACCAAAACATGTCTATTGCTCTTCCTATTCTGCCCTCCCACTCCTCCAGTAGAACTGTTCTCCCGGCTGTTAGAGGGAACATCTCTATCTGGCATTTCCATTCCTGAATGGACATCCCCAACAGTTTCACTCAATCTGGCAAATCTGTTAGTGTTTGCCAACTCAGAACTGGCCTGCCTCCTCTGGTTCCCCCTGATTCCCCTTCTAACTGTAACCCAGCTACCTCCCTGGACATCCTCACTAGCCCCAGCTCCACCCTCCATGCTAGGCCCAGCTAAACTGTGCTCTGTGAGCACCAACTCCCTTTCCAGTGGAGCAATATCACTAAGTGCTGCAATTCTCCTCTCCAGATCTCCAATTTGAGCTTCCAGAGAGGCAACATGCTCACACCTGTCACAGAGGTATGGACCCTGGATCATCTGTTCCAGCAGTGCATACATATGGCAGGATGTACACTGAGTGAGGTTGCCACTGGACTGGCTCATGATTATCAGTTACAAAAATACAGTGAGAAAACAAATCAATGTATTTGTATAAAGATTGCTTTTCTACACCTTAAGCCAAACAAAACAGAAAAAAAATATATACCGTATTTATCGGCATATAACACGCATCGGCGTATAACACGCACCTCATTTTAAGAAGGGAATATTAGGGGAAAAAAAAATAAATTCAAATAAAGAACTTTGAAGCAAAATCCTCAACCTCAACCTCCCTCCTCATCCTCAACCCCCTCCTCAACCTCCCTCCTCATCCTCCCTCCTCAACCCCCTCCTCAAACCCCCTATCCTCAACCCCCTCCTCCACCCCCCCATCCTCATCCTCCTTCCTCAACCCCCCTCCTCAACCTCCCTCCTCATCCTCCCTCCTCAACCCCCTCCTCAAACCCCCCATCCTCAAACCCCTCCTCCACCCCCCATCCTCATCCTCCCTCCTCAACCCCCCATCCTTATCCTCCCTCCTCAACCTCCCCATCCTCAACCCCCTCCTCAACCTCCCTCCTCAAACCCCCTCCTCAACCCCCCATCCTCAAATCCCCTCAACCCCCCTCCTCAACCCCCCAATCCTCATCCTCCTTCCTCAACCCCCCTATCCTCAACCCCCCTCCTCAACCTCAACCCCCCTCCTAAACCTCCCTTCTCATCCTCAACCTCCCTCCTCATCCTCAACCCCCCTCCTCATCCTCAACCCCCTCCTCATCCTCAACCTCCCTCCTCATCCTCAACCCCCTCCTCAACCTCCCACCTCATCCTCCCTCCTCAACCCCCCCATCCTCAACCCCCTCCTCAACCTCCCTCCTCAACCCCCCAATCCTCATCCTCCTTCCTCAACCCCCCTATCCTCAACCCCCCTCCTCAACCTACCTCCTCAACCTCCCTCCTCAACCTCAACCCCCCTCCTCAACCTCAACCCCCCTCCTCATCCTCAACCTCCCTCCTCATCCTCAACCCCCTCCTCAACCTCCCTCCTCATCCTCCCTCCTCAACCCCCCCATCCTCAACCCCCTCCTCAACCTCCCTCCTCAACCTCCCTCCTCAACCCCCCTATCCTCAACACCCTCCTCAACCTCCCTCCCGGGCACCCGGTATATGCTAATGATGTGGCGCTCTGGTGCGCATGTGACGTCACCGGGTCAAGGAGCACCCGGTATATGCTAATGACGTGGTGCGATGGAGCGCATGCAATGTCACCGGGTCAAGGAGGGGAGTGGAGGCCGTAGCAGAAGCAGGTAAGTGAGGGGGAGGTATTTAGGGGGGTTTAGGTTGAGGAGGGGGCTTTAGGTTGAGGAGGAGGGGGGTTTAGGTTGAGGAGGGGGGGTTAGAATGCGGAGGGGGTTTAGAGTGAGGAGGGAGGTTGAGGATGAGAAGGGGGGAGGGAATATCGGCGTATAATACGCACCTATCATTTGCCCCCTATTTTCTGGGAGAAAAAGTGCGTGTTATATGCCGATAAATAAGGTATGTTTGTTTTCTGTTTTTTCTTATAATACCCCTTTCATTTGAATTCTTCCCTTTTATTCAATCTCCTACACACTAACTACACTTACACTAGAAATTATTGCAAGCTCCCAAGCTCGCTATTCCCTTGTTAAAATAGACCCTGCCTACTCACCTGTACAATGATAAACGAGTACAGGACAGAAAACACTGCCCTGCCTCAGAGAACTGATTCAACAGAGCACAACAAAATGCACACAGATAAACCTTTACACAGGCCACGCCACACCCACTCTCACCTGCACACTGATTACAGCAACAGGACAGAAAACACTGCCCTGATTTACAGAACTGATTCAAACAGAACCTCACACAAATGCACACAGATATAACTTACACAGGTCAAACCACACCCACTCTCACCTGGACACTGATTACAGCAACAGGACAGAAAACACTGCCCTGATTTACAGAACTGATTTAAACAGAACCTCACACAAATGCACACAGATATAACTTACACAGGTCAAACCACACCCACTCTCACCTGGACCCTGATTACAGCAACAGGACAGAAAACACTGCACTGATTTGCAGAACCTATTCAAAAAGGTAGTAGTAGTTGCAGAGAAATGATTAAGAGCTGTAGGAAAAGTTATATGCATGAGTTATATGTGTCAGTAGATGTGGTTGTAGGAATGGTTCTTTGCAGCATTGAGTACTTATATGAAGCAATTCATTGAAGTTTAACAGTATACTGAGAGTACAGTCAGCTGACTGTAAAACTTGTCCATATTTTGTACACACGGATCATGAATTATTGTTTTTACTAGGCCCTACTTTATCCTATGCTGATAGAGAGAAAACAGCAGCCTTGCCATTTAAATAGGAAAATGATTGATAGTCAGGAATGTGCATGCAGTCTCCTATTTGCCTTTTAAATCATGCTATTCTAGCACAGTCTGGGTTTGTCTGCTTTTGTGTTTGCTCTGTGGTTTATTGAAATGTCATACCTCCCTGGATCTAAAGGGTTTTAAGCCTCTGTTTATTCTGAGTGTACATAACACTGTGTGAGTACGGGCACCTGACTTAGCAGGGCTAGACTAATCCAGCCTGGATAATTATCTACCACCACCACAGGGATCAACTGCTCTGACTGTTATAGAGGAATAAAAACATGTCTGGGGCAAACAGCAGGAACACTGCTCTCCTAAAACCTGTGTAATTAGCCAGAGTTATATCTATCAGGCATCGTAAAACTATATATATATATATATATATATATATATATATATATAGTTTTACGATGCCTGATAGAGAGCAACAATGAAATATACTAGACAGGGTTCTAGATTATAGGACGGCTGCTGCTCAAGCAAAACAGTATGCTTATGAAGTAGGTAACAAACTAAAAACATTGAGACTCATTCAAATTGGGGCTTGCAACTCGATTGGAGACCAAATGCGATCGAGTTGCATGCTCCATTAGGTCTACTTCTGCGATGCTATTCAATTGTCAGGGCCCGCAAGTTATGGCCCAATAGCGAAAACTGGAAGCCATTCCGTCGTACGTAATATTTCCAGGCTTGAACAGCTAGAAACAGCCAATGGAAACAGAGATTTTCCAATCAATGATATCCAACCTCCAAGCCCGTAGGACTTTGAAAAATGGAGGTCGAAACCTTTCTGCAGGGTCCTCATCGTGACCCCCACAGGGTCTCCACATGAACCCCATTATTCCGGCGATTCTAATCGGGACCCCCGCATGGTCTCCACATTAACCCCTTGGTGCAGGGATTTTGATTGGCTGAAATATGATTGACGGTTATATCAGCCAATCAGAAGGTGCAAATGCTTTCAGCCAATCACAATGGGATACACCCCTGTATTCCATTGTGATTGGCTGAAATCTGATTGACAGCGATTTCAGCCAATCAGAAGGCGCAATCAAGGTTTTTGATATCGGAGCATGCGCAGGAACCTCCATTTGCCGTGGGGAGCTCCTAAGAGGAAGAGCTCCGTTACTAGATTTTTTTTATTTTCAGAACGTCAGGATTTTTTTGAGGGGCCGTGCATGGGCCGGAGAACTGAAGACCGTGGCATCGCTGCACACCACTGGAGGGGCATTTTGGACAGGTAAGTAGACGATTAACCCTTTTTTTATTACAGGTTGTAAGTATATGTTTATTGACTGTAATGTTTCTTATTTTGTTAGGTGTGACTGGACATCTGGACATTTTTGGAGGGGCCTTTCCTCGGACAGAAGACTGAAGACCAGGGCATTGCTGGACACCACTGGAGGGGCATTTTGGCCAGGTCAGTGTACTAATTAACCCTTTCCTTTTGACATGTTGTGTTGTTGTTTTTTTTATGTGTAATTCTTTTTTATTTTATATTTTCTGTAGTGCTTTTTTATTTTCTGTAGTGCTTTTTTTATTTTCTGTAGTTAGTCATTTATTTTTTGCAATTAGTGGGGGGGAGGGTTTATTTTCTGTAATGTGTTTTTTTTATGTACTTAGTGGGGTGTTAGGGATTTTATTAGGGGTTAGGTAGGTAGTGTAGGGGTTAATAGGGTAGGGCAGGAGTTAATAGGGTAGGGTAGGGAAAGGGTTAGGTAGGTAGTGTAGTGTTTAGTAGGGTAGGAGTTAATAGGGTAGGCTAGGAGTTAATACGGTAGGGTAGGGGTTAAAAGGGTAGTGTAGGGGTTAATAGGGTAGTGTGGGGGGTTAATAAGATAGGGTAGAGGGGTTTAATATTATAGGGGTTTACCGGTACAGTTGGGGTTAACTAGATCCAGTTAGGGTTTATTGGATACAGTTAGGGTTAACTAGGTGCAGTTAGGGTTTATTGGGTACAGTTAGGGTTTATTGGGTACAGTTAGTTTTAAATAGGTACAGTTAGGGTTAAATAGGACTAGATAGGGATAACTGGGTCTAGATAGGGCTAATTAGGTATGGTGAGGATTAATTAATGTTAATTAGTTAGAGGGGGTTAATTACTTAGAGGGGTGTTAATTAGTTAGAGGTAGTTTAATTTAGATGTATTAGTTTTTTGGGGTGGCTAATAGTATAGTGTAGGGTAGTGCTTAGACTTAGTGTCATGAGGGTCCTAGAGGACCCTCATGGCACTTATAGTGTTAATGTGAGGGTTAATTATTGTCCCAGAAAGGTCACTATAGACCCTTAAGAAACTGATGTAGTTATTTAGGGGCTCATGGGGGTCTGTATAGAGCCCCTTGAGTGATGGGGTTAATTAGAATTGTATCCTTTAAGGACCTGATTGGGACTCCAGCAGCAAGGGTTAATGTGGGGACCCTCCGGGGGTCCCAATGGAGACCCTGCAGCATAGGGGGTTCATGCTAGGTGCCACGGGGTACTTACAGTACCCCCGTGGCCTGGGGTTAACAATTTGTGTGCCATGGGCCCTTTAAACCACCTGCATCATGGGGGTTTACTTTAGGAGTGAGGGGTTGTTAGGAGCAGTGGGGACTTTTAGAGGGAGGATACATAAGGGCTTTCAAGCCCTTGCGAGACCTCATTTGTACCATTAGCTTGGGGTTAGATTTTTGCCATTTGCGGGCTTGAAAGAGTGGTTAGGAAGGGGGAATCAAAATAATTGAATATCGATTTTTGATTTTTGCATTCGGGACTCTTGCTGCCTTGAAAGATCAAATGCTTTGAGGGCATTAGCTTGTGATTTGACTAATCCCAATGGCTAGCTCGGAATCGCAGTGGTTGCCAAGTGAATAGCAAAATAACTTGCGACCTCCATTTGCGAGCCCAGATCTCCAGATTCTGTAATTGAATGAGGCTCATTATCAGCTATGTAAGCACTGAGCATAAATTCATTTTGACAGAAAACCCTTATTTGTTATGTTTATATGTAGTTGGTCCATCTTGTCTGGCTTCATCACTCCATGACAGCTTACAGGCACTAGAGGAAGGGATGGAGGAGGAGAGAAAAGGGAGAGGTAAGTGGATTAATTAAATAATTGATTCTTTTAGAATTGGATACCTACTAACTTTCTTCTGAAAATGCTCAGAAGCAGACAATAAATCAAAGCATCATGGATGATGCAAAGGTCCAGGAGACATGCATTTTTCTATTTAAAAAATAGCTTTAGGACTTTTTCCCTGTGTAATTATGCTCAAAATCAAAGTTTTCTTATATATATATTTATATGTATGTTTTATACACTAAGTATGGTGGAGGAGAAAATAGAGAAAAATATCAAAAGGATCAAACAAATGGTCATTGGAAAAATAAAAGGTCAAACAGGAGGTACTGAATCAGATAGAAAAGGGGCAAGAGGTCACCTGCTTCCATTACTTTCTATATAATTCTTTGTAGTATTGCTGGCAGCAAATATGTTAATAAACATGACTGATCAATGGAAACAATTTAGTGATTTCAGAAATGCACAAAGCAGTTTACCCCTTTGCTGTCAAGAGGGAGATGTTGTGCTACGGATTGATTTAATTTATTTAATACCCAAGGCTGGATTTTACCATAGTGTAGGTCATATTTTGAAGACATCTAAAAGAAATATTGTGACTCAGCAATTCACTTACTTGCAAACGGAACCTTTTCCTGCTGGTACTGGTAATAAATGTCTCACATCACAGTAACAATCAACCACATAAGTCCAAGTGGATACAACAACACAACATTATATATAAAATTAAATCTGAATATTTTATTGTTTCATCAAAGTAGACTGAAACACTCATAAACACTACACTTCTGTGAAATCACCCTTTGTCATATGCAATCCACAAATGCATTTAATTAAAGACATATACAGTATAAAACTTAATATACCATTCTATAACAAAAAATGAACATTAACCTATTCACTAAAAACAGTATGCCATGGGAAATGTACATTCTGACTTTATCTCCTTTTTGATTTCCTTTTTTTTATAGTGACGATTTTATTTTACATATGCTGCTGTCTTGCTGTATCCACATTCATTTATATTGTATTATTTTGGAAACAATCCTAAGAGGAAATAAAAGATAGGAGCATATGGGAAATGGGGGTATGAAGCAAAGGAGTGGGAAAGACGAAGAAAAGGAGTGGGGAGGAGTAAACTTGAGAGAAGGAGTGTGGAAGAGTTGCTGAGAGTGGGAAGTAATGGGGAGAAAAAGTGAGCGATATGAAAGACTAAGAGAGAGGGAAATAGTGAGACAATAAAGAAGTGAAAACAGTAGGAGAGAAAAAGAGTGAGTGATAAACAGATAAAAGGTGGATGAAAAAAGGATTGGGCAAGAGAGAAGGAAGACGTGTGTGATAGTAATTTGTGTAAAGTGTTAGCCTCTCTTCATCCCTCTTGTTCCTGAGGACCAGCAGATCAGGCCTTATGGACTGGCACAGGTCCTATTACCGACTTTTGAGAACCACTGTTCTAGATGCTATAAGCCACTGGCTGAGCTACATGTAGTACTTGGTGGCTTCCCATGCAACCCACAAATTGTCTTCTACAGTGGGAAACATATCCCCCCTCTACAGGACAGTCAACCCCCCTTATAAATAAATATCATATCACTCCCTTCACTACCCTTCACTATGTATTATTCCATTCACTGCTGCAAATGTTATAATTGTTTCTAAATGTAATCTGCATGCCTTTACGGGGTGGGTGGGCATATGTGACCTTTTAGGCCACCATCACTGCTCTAGACTGACTGTGTTATACATCACATATTCATACTTCTATGCTGTGTGATTGTAGAATCTTAATAACAAAATAACCATCTATTCAATTAATTTAAATTTCATGAGACATTTAATTAATTTTACTTGAGAGCCTGTAAGGTGTGTAACTGGAGCATCGACTCTGGCATGAACTGCATTGAACGATCTTACAATCTCTCAAATGCATCATACATTTGAAATTAAGCACTCGGTCACTTTAATACTCTGAAACCTACATGAATATGCAGTTGTCTAATTAGTGCCTATTAACAAGCAAGACTGATGAAGCAAATATTGCAGCAGCATGAAGTTAACGCCTTAGTGCACACGGCAAGGAGGCTTTTTTTTAATTTTTTTTAAACATCAGTCCATGAAAGTATTACTGCAATATTAGAGTTTAGTCGTCTCTGCCTTGAGATAAGATAGAGCGAAAAAAAGTATAATCAAATGCACATAGTATTAGTGAGGAAAGGCAGGGGAAAAGCATTCTGAAGGGGCATGTAATTACTCTAATAGCAGTCATATAGAGGTGGGGGTATGTATCAGCTCTTACTTGGTGTATCAGTGCTTACTTGGTGTGATTAGGTTACAGGCTTCTCAGAAATCCCAAATATACTCTATTCAATCCTATACTTATTGACAGACCCCTTGGTAGAGCAATGGAACCACATTATTTCTACTTGATGATCCCAATGAGACAATCAGTCAGTCACTCTGAAGAATCTTTAGCAACACTTTTATGAACTTTATTTCATTAAGAAGTGCTTAAAAGCGCCATTTAAAAAAATAATATTCAATTTGTACCTGTTTGAGTCTGAGCTCTGTAGCTCATGCAGCTCATGAATACACAGGCAGTGTACACAATGTTTCAAATTAGTGACTTTTTTCACTTTACTTACTTATTATCTTGATGAGGGTGAGGTGGTTCTGGTTCTGCTCACTATCTTATGCTGGGAAGTGCCTGCATTGTCTTGATGAGGGTGAGATGGTGCTGGTTCTGCTCACTTTTGTTATGCTGAGAAGTTCCTCTGTTTTGTTGATGACATGCAATAATGAAATAAAACACATATTAATGCATATTAGATCAGGACGTATGCCCCCCTCTCAATCTACCCTCTATACCTCCCTTTCTCTCTCCCTCTATTCCTCCCTCTCTCTATCTCTATCTATCCATCTTTCCCTCTCCCCTCTATCTATCCCTATCTCTATCTATCTTTCCCTCTCTCCCTCTACCTACCTATCTATCTATCTATTCCTCTCTCCCTTTCCATCTCCCTCTCCCCTCTATCCATCTCTCTCCTCTATCCAAAAATAGACTTTACAATCAAAATGATCTCTAAACATGTAGTGTAATAATGTGCTATTAAATCAAGTTTACCTCCAACACAGACTAAACTGCTGCAGCCATGTCACAAGTACACTCACATGGAGGTGCTGGTCTAATTCTTATGCCCCTACATTTATGTATAGTTTGCATGTTATTATAGAAATGTAACAGTGGTGTTAAAATTATGTTTTTGACATAACTCATCATCATTTAGAATGGTGAGAACATACAAAAGTATAGCTTGTTTTACTAAATTCAGTTAGGTGACCGCAAGCAGCAGTAACATTGTTGTGCCTCCTTATTTCGGTTTCCTTTTCTCTTATATAGTATATATTGAACCAGGGATACCTCTTACCATGTAAATATAAAAATATTCACCCAGGGGCCCATTTAGTGATGAATATATGCACAAGATGGAGTTTTTCATACTCTTAGAAATACTTATACACAAGGGCAGAGGCATTTATACAGTAATTGTAATAATACACAGACAGGGGTATTTATACTCCTAGAAATAAAAATATACAGATGCAGGGGTATTATTCTCATAGAAATACATTTATAGGAAGGCATTTATACTTATAGAAATAAATATATAGGAAGACCAGGGCATTTATACTCCTAGGAATAAATATATAGGAAGTCACTGGTATTTATACTCGTATAAAAAAATATTTAGGAAGACAGGGGTATTTATACTCATAGGTCCTCATTCAATTTGAATTTTGACAATTGAATAGGGCTCTATATAAGCACATGACATATTTTTTTTACAGAATTTTTTAGTTAGTGAAAAGCTTGATTTTGGATAGAAGTTCAGTAACTAAAAAGTTCTGTAAACATTTTTTGTATGTGCTTATATAGAGCCCTATTCAATTAGGCAACTCGGAATTGAATGAGGCTCATAGAAAGTAAATATATACAGATGCAAGGGTATTATTCTCATATAAATAAATATATAGAAATACAGGTGTATTTATAATCATATAAATAAATATTTAGAAAGACAGGTGTATTTATACTCATATAAATAAATAGTTAGGAAGACAGGGGTATTTCTACTTACAAAAATAAATATATAGGAAGGCAGGGGTGTTTATGCTCATCGGATTACAAATATAGGAATGCAGGGGTATTTATAGCCAAGGCAAAATATACACTCAGGCAGGATCACTAGCGACTTGCCCGTAAAAAGATGACGGCGATAAAAGTTTAAGGCTGGGAATTCTGTTTGGCACACAATGTAAGGTTTTTGGTTGGCGCTCATTACGACCCTCTCCCCTGGTGTACTTTTGCTCCTCTGAGCACCCTCTGCACTCAATGTGAGCCCCGCGCTGAGCGCCTTTGGTGCTCATTGCCAGCCTCTTTGCTCTTGTAATTTTGGTGGTGTGAACATCTTTGGCGCTCATTGCAAGGGCCGTGCTGATCGCCTTTGGCGCTCATTGCGAGCTTCTCCCCTTGTGTACTTTTGCTCCTCTGAACGCTTTTGGCGCTCATTGCGATCCTCTCCTCTGCTCTACTTTTTGTTCTCTGAGCACCCTGTGCGCTGATTGTGAGCCCCACGCTGAGCGCCTTTGGAGCTCATCGCGTGGCTCGCAATGAGCGCCTTTGGTGCTCATTGCAAAGCTCTCCGCTTGTGTAGTTTTGGTGGTCTGAGCACCTTTGTCAGTCATTACAAGGGGCACGCTGATTGGCTTTGGCGCTCATTGTGAGCCTCTCCCCTTGTGTACTTTTGGTCCTCTGAGCACCCTTGGTGCTCATTGTGAGCCCCACGCTGAACGCCTTTGTGGCTCATTGCAATCCTCTCCCCTGGTCCTTTTTTTAATATATATATATATATATATATATATATATATATTTATTTATATTTAATGCTAATTAATGAATTAATGAAATAATAAATTAATATATCCAGCAATCTATCCCGAAGAGCTAACAATCTGTTTTGATTTTCCTGCAGCATACAATGTACATTTGCACTGTTGCTGACCTGAGGTGTATGTGTCAGCAGTGTGTGAAGTGTGCAGTGTAAATAGGCTGCGTGCGCGAGTGCAAACCATTTGTTTAGCCATGTAATTGGGCATTTTGTAATGGTAATGTTATAACTTGTAAGTTAGTGTAGTAAAATGGCGGTGATTGTGTATGGGTTACATGGGAGTGTATGGTATACCTCGTGCCTGTGTAAAAGTGCTTTGGGGGGGTTATACGTGTTTATGGGTTGTGTTGCCTTGTTTTCTTTTTTTTTGGGCGCCATTTTTTTTCCGCGCTTTGGCAAATTTCTGTGTGGAAACTCTGCAAATTGTGGTTAAATTATCGTGCAACCTGACTCCCAGATGTTGTGACTGTCCCCCCGTGCTGTGAATGGTGTTTGTTTGTATTTTTGTTATTTTGGTGGTGTTATTGTTCTTTTTGTATGTGCAGGGTTCAGGCGTTAACTTCGTATTTTTTTACCTTGTATATATACATGAAATATACACTTAAACTTTTTCTATATTCTGGACCATCCCCCACCTTAGCCCCTGCAGAGCACCATTACCCCCTCCCCCTCTCCTCCTCCCTTTCCCCCCTTCCCCCTTATCCTTCTCCTCCTCCCTTTCCTGCTTTCCCCCTTATCCTCCTCCTACCTTTCCCCCTTACCCTCCTCCCTTTCCCCCCTTATCCTCCTCTTCCTCCTCTTATCCTCCTCTTCCTCCCCTTCTCCTTCTCCTCCTCACTTTCCCCTTCTCCTTCTCCTCCTCCCTTTACCCTCTCCCCCTTATCCTCCTTCTCCCTTTCCACCCTTCCACCCTTATCCTCCTCCCTTTCCCCCTTCCCCTC